>JAAALK010000079.1:19109295-19282387 GCA_019279435.1 Zizania palustris
GATCCCTTTCCCGCCTTAGCCGACGCGTATTCGTGTATATGGAAGCTTGGTCGTGCAAATGGAAAGCCTCGCCGGAGATCGTGGGAACCCTCAGTTCCCTTCCGTTTAGACGCCAGGGACCCCCCTATAAGAACCCCTCGCCCTCACCGCACTCCGGCCACTCATCCCTAGCCCTAGCCGCACTTGACCGAAGCCTTGCGACGCCTAAACGACCGCCGCCTCTGCTTCACCTCTGGACGCCGCTCGCCGATGCCTCGAGCCGCCGCTACCCTCACCGTCAACACCATCGGGATCCCCGTCGACCGCCCGTCACTGGCCACCCCTCGGTTGGCCGTGAGGACCACCGGATCACCGTCGCCGCCAACCACCCGAGAGACCATTGCCATCTACCCTTGCCGCCGGTCACCGTCGGATGCCCAACGCCACCATCTTAGGTACTGTCGTGACCACCGTCCCCTCCTCTTTCCATTTCAGCCGAAACCCAGGGCGTAGCCCCCTCGCTGTCGCCGTCACCATTGAATGTTGTGTTTAATTTTTCTGTATCAAGAAGACTACAAGATCGTCGAGGAGCCGGACTATTACCCCGAGGTTCCACTGTCACCATTTGCTGAGCAAGGCAAGTCACAACCCCTATTTTGATCATCATTGAGCCCATGTTTTAATAAATTATCGCTATAACTCATAGGATAATATTGCATTAGTCTAATCCTAAAGCCCTACACATTATATTTATTAGATCCCCGTCCTTGTGTGTAAACCCAAGCCATGCTTATTGATCCTACACTCCTTGTCGCTCTACAATATTATATTAGCTAGTGTCCAATGTACCGACACAACTGCTATAGGATAAAAAGAATGAGTCGTAGATAGATGGATTCTACTATATGTATTTCCCCGTTATTCTCGTCTCTAGACTCTGTTGGAGTTGGCTATGTTATAAGTATGGTGGGTTCTGGGTGCAAGCTAGGGCATTGGTTGGTCGCACCCGGGGCACTATAAGGACCGGTCTGCGGGATCTGTTGCAAAGCACTTCCGTACTAACCACAAGTCTAATGGGTAAGTCCTAATCGGGAGTATGGAACAAATAGACTTGATGCACCATAGTGGAGGGGGCAAGGGGCAACCTGCGGGTGACTTGTACCGATGTGGCTCAAGAGGGGTATGGTGTTGGCTCGACGCGTCGGGGCACCATATGAAACCCATAAGAGGGTGCTGTCGGGTCGGAGCGTCCCATATGGAAGGTTTTGGCACGAGTTCTCGTGGTATGGGTCATCTCGTTACACTTTGGTGTATGGGATGGGTGTGTGCCTTGTGGGTACAGTGGTACACCTCTGATCAGAGTTTAAATCTTTTCGAAAAGCCGAGCCCACGGTCAAGGGCGGGTTGTGTGACTTCTCGTAGTTAGTTTACAATTATTCGAATGGTTGAGTTATTCATGGCATGTAAGGACTGTTGAGCGAGGGTGGGCTGACTGTACCCCTTGAGTTAGAAGATAATGCATACACATGTTTACATTTCTGTATTAATAACTTGATCACATTTAATTGCTTTACAAATATGCTTTTCCACAAAAATTAGCCACTACCTTCCTTGTTATTTCTCTGCATTATATTTGCATTCGGTGGCTTGCTGAGTACGATTGTACTCACCCCCGTTGACTTACACCACCAGAGCCCATCTACTACGAGGAGGATGAAGGTCTAGAGTAGCGACCCAGTCAAGGCGAGACTGGAAGGAGGCGTTCATCTAGGACCCTTATTTTATTATTTTCTCTTTTATTCTAACACTTTTGTACTAATATGGTCTACGAACCATGAATTCTTGTCGTAATTTGCGCGGTCGTGTGATGAACGTCTTGATTTATTGATTTTCTATGGAATTTCAATAAAGGTCCGGATTTATTAAATCTGGGCGTTACAAGATGGTATCAGAGCCGACTTGACTGTAGGAAGCCAAAAAGACCTGACCCTATGACTTATATTAAACGTATTTTCTTACAAACTACTTACTGCCTCGTCTTCTGGAGTTTTTAAAAAAATTTCTATCTTTTGTAGATGCCGGTCCATACCATGAGTGGGACTCTCCGCGATGAGGCTGGATTCATCCGTGAGCTTCGCATGCTCGTCAGTTTCCTCGGGTTCGAGCACGAGCCTGCGTTCCACAGAGTCTTCCCCGATGAGAACGAGAGCTACTGCGAGGTCACCGTTGTCATCCACCCCTCCACGCAGACAGCCCACACTTACTGAGCCGGAGGACCCACCTTTTTGGTGGCCAGTCAGCGCACCGCTCTTCAGGCCCTCTCCGAGCTCTGGGTGATCTACGATAGCCAGCTCTACGACATAGACTACCGCGTCATGCCTATGCGCACTCCAGGGAGTCCACACAGCGTCTATGTCAGCACACTCTCACAGCGCCACTCCGTCGTCGGCCACACTATACGACTATTGAGGGCGATGGACGAGCTCCACGCAGAGGCCATACTCGACGCCAACAGCCAGTGTGACACCATCGACTTCTACCGCCATTCGTCAGAAAGCCTGAACCACGAGAACGGAGAGCTTCGCCGCCGTGTCCAGCAGGGGCACCATTTAGCCGCCGAGGCGGAGGAGTTGAGGCGCCAGAATGAGCTTCTACGCTAGAGCCTCGCCGACACCATGCGGCTACGCCATCAGATTCGAGAGCTGCAAAAGGACCTAGAGGAGGTCGCTCCCCTTCCGTCTCGCAAGCGGAAGTCGGTACGGATCCCCACGGCTAGGCCTAAGAGGATCTCCCGCATTGCCCCTCCCGCCGGGCCCTCCAGCTCCACCACCCCTGCACCGACACTCTCTGCCGAGCTAGTGATCGAGTCATCCCCGAGCTGCCTTAGACGTAGTTTACGGTTGTTTGTTTCCTTTTGATTGATTTGATTGTATAGCCACTCATGTCAAATATAAGGCATGGGTGAAGACTAAATAAAGAATCAGTATGTAATAACCTAAGTTCAAAACTTTTTGAAATAAAATTTAGTCACATTCCCTCTAAATGTATGTCTGCTTTGGAAAACCCCACTTCAGGATGACAAACACCCAAGGATCCGATGCCCCTCAGAATGGAGGACACAACAGGAATCTGCCCCAATGGGGAGCGACGGGACAAAGGCAGGCCCCAATCACCAATCACCCCACTCTGGCCGAAATGATGGCCAACCAAAATCAGTTGATAGCCACACTACTGAATCAGATGCAACAACAGCAGAACCAGATGCAGGAGCAACAGGCCCAGCTCTTCCGTCTGCACCAGCAGCAGCCCGAGCTCCCACGTCCAACCACTCCAGCTCCGGCACCGGCTTCTCAGCTGTCGGAGTTCCTTCGCGTCCGGCCTCCCACCTTCTCCAGCACCACCAACCCCATGGAGGCTGGTGACTGGCTAAGGACAATAGGGAAGAAGTTGGATCTCCTGACCTGCACCGAACAGGAGAGGGTAGCTTTCGCTGCCCACCAACTCCAAGGACCCACCGCCGAATGGTGGGACAACCTGCGTGAGACTCTGCCGGAGGGTCACGTCCATACTTGGGTGGAGTTCTCCGCCACTTTCCACGCCGCCCACGTCTCCGACGGCATTATTGCCCAGAAGCAACAAGAGTTTAGGGACCTGCAATAAGGAAGCAGGTCTGTGACCGAATATCTGCACGAGTTT
This sequence comes from Zizania palustris, assembly GCA_019279435.1. NCBI lineage: Eukaryota > Viridiplantae > Streptophyta > Magnoliopsida > Poales > Poaceae > Zizania > Zizania palustris. Next base: position 19,112,971 of record JAAALK010000079.1, read on the forward strand.
AACCGACTGGCCTGGTATGCGCCAGAGGAAGTCCGTACGGATACGGCCTGGCAGTCCAAGTTTCTCCGGGGGCTGAAGGACGAGCTTTCCCTTCAGCTGGTCTTCGGAGACTATGCCAACTTTCAGAAGTTGGTCAACAAGGCTATTATTCAGGAGACCGAGCAGAACAAGATCGACCTGAAGAAAAAGAGGATGATCGCCTACCGTCAGAACCAGGGAATGGCGCAGAGGCCACGTTTCACACCTCTCCCCATCGGCGCCCCAATACCACCCGCGCCCAGTCTACCGTCCAGCTCCACCCTCCATCAATCCGGGAGCAGGACATCCTCGCCCCGCTCCCGCCGCACCAGCTACTCCAACCGCCCCTGCCAAGAAAGCAGAGGTCTTGCGCGACAAGCACGGCAAGCCCGTGATCTGTTTCAACTGTCGCCAGGAAGGACACTACTCCCATCAGTGTCCCCACCCCAAGCGTCCGAAAGGAGTCGCGGCCAATCCTGCTGTCCACACCCGTGTCAACCACGTCTCCGCCGAAGAAGCCCAGACTGCATCGGAGATCGTCATGGGTAAGTTCACCGTACATTCAGCACTTGCAGTGGTCTTATTTAACACTGGAGCTACGAATTCTTTCATTTCAACAACTTTTGTGGAAAACTATAACCTGAACAAATGCGAATTAGCAAGACCGGTACTGATAGACACCCAAGGCAAACAAACCCAAGCCCACTCTTATAGGCCGATGGTATGGGTAGATATCCAAGGTACCATATTCTGGGCTGACCCCATTCTGATAGAATGCCAAGGTTTGGATCGGATTCTAGGAATGGACTGGCTCAGCAAACATCAAGGAGTGATAAGATGTGCCCGAAGGCAAGTGACCGTGACCAGTGAAGAAGGGACTGTCGTCACCTTTTAGATGTCGAGTAAGAAGCCCAGTAGACCTCATCTACACCAGATTACCTTGGAAGAAATACTGGTAGTCTGCGAGTACCCGGAGGATTTACAAGGGATGCCACCCAAGAGGGACATCGAGTTTAGGATCGATCTAGTACCCGGAACCACTCCCATCTACAAGCGACCATATAGGATGGCCGCCAATGAGCTAGCAGAAATGAAGCAGCAGCTTGAAGACCTTGAGAAGAAGGGATATATCAGACCCAGCACATCCCCATGGGGAGCCCCCGTCATCTTCGTCGAGAAGAAGGAAGACAAGGCTAAGCGTATGTGCGTAGATTATCGAGCCCTGAATGAGGTAACCATCAAGAACAAGTACCCACTACCTAGGATCGATGATCTATTTGATCAACTGAAAGGAGCCACTGTGTTCTCCAAGATCGACTTACGGTTCAATTATCATCAGCTGAGGATTCGAGACGAAGACATACCCAAGACGGCATTCACCTCCCATTATGGACTTTATGAGTGCACCGTCATGTCCTTTGGTTTGACCAACGCCCCAGCCTTCTTCATGAATATGATGAATAAGGTGTTTATGGAATATTTGGACAAGTTTATCGTGGTGTTTATAGATGACATTCTCATCTATTCCAAGGACAAAGAAGAGCATGAGACCCACATCCGGTTGACCCTAGGAAAACTCAGGGAACATCAGTTATACGCCAAGTACAACACGTGTAAATTTTGGATGGCGGAAGTAAAAAGTCCTAGGGCACATCATCTCTGCACAAGGTATCGTGGTAGACCCCGCCACCATGGGAGTAGTTACAGATTGGCTGCCACCTACCAACGTATCTGAGATACAGAGTTTTCTTGGCTTAGCAGGATACTACCGACGATTTATCGAGAATTTCTTCAAGATAGCCAAGCCTATGACCAAGTTGTTACAAAAGGGAGAGAAGTTTGAATGGACTCCTGAGTGCGAAGAAAGTTTTCGGACCCTTAAGACACGACTGGTGTCAGCACCCATACTGACCCTACCAGATATAAGGAAGGACTTCCATGTCTATTGTGACACATCTCGCCAGGGGTTGGGATGTGTACTTATGCAGGACGAAAAGGTTGTCTTATACGCCTCTCGGCAATTGAGACCCCATGAGCTGAACTACCCTACTCACGACCTAGAATTGGCCGCTATAGTACACGCCTTGAAGATATGGAGGCACTATTTGGTTGGAAACCGGTGCGAAGTTTTCACGGACCACAAGAGTTTGAAATATATCTTCATGTAGCCGGATCTCAACCTTAGGCAAAGGCAATGGTTAGAATTGATAAAGGACTACGACCTAGGCATTCACTACCATCCCGGCAAAGCAAACGTGGTGGCTGATGCATTAAGTCGTAAAGGATATTGTACCGCCATCATGATTAAGGATCACGCGCCTTTGTTATATAAGGAGATGGAAAAGCTAAACCTCAGGATAACCACGGGAGCCTATCTAGCCACCCTCGAGGCCCGACCAGTCCTGTTCGAGCAGATTCGTGAAGCTCAGTTGGAAGACCCGGACATAACAGCAATTAAGAAGAACATGAGGCAGGGCAAGGCCTCAGGATTTTCAGAAGATGAGAATGGCACCGTATGGTTCGGAACCAGGATATGTGTGCCCGATAAACCGTAGATAAAGGCCCTTATTCTAAGGGAAGCCCATGACACTCTGTACTCCATCCACCCTGGGAGTACAAAGATGTACCAGGACATGAAGGAACGGTATTGGTGGGTTAGCATGAAGAAAGAGATTGCTCAGTTCGTTGTAGAGTGTGACACCTGCCGACGAGTAAAAGTAGAGCATCAAAGACCAGCGGGACTGTTACAGCCACTTAAAGTGCCTGAATGGAAATGGGAAGAAATCAGTATGGACTTCATCACCGGACTCCTAAAGACCCAAGTCGGGTATGATTCTATATGGGTAATCATCGATCGGCTAACAAAGGTAGCTCACTTCATAGCCGTCAAGACGACCTTTAGTGGCCCTAAACTAGCGGAGTTGTATACGGCCTGCATAGTATGCCTTCATGGAGTACCTAAGAAGATAGTCTCCGATAGAGGGAGTCAATTCACGTCTCGGTTCTGGAAAAACCTTCAAGAGGAAATGGGAACAAGACAGAACTTCAGCACAGCGTACCACCCCTAGATGGATGGACAAACCAAAAGGGTGAATCAGATATTGGAGGATATGCTCCGGGCATGTGCCCTGGACTTTGGAGGAACATGGGACAAGAGTTTGTCATATGCCGAGTTCTCATACAATAACATCTATCAAGCTAGCCTTCAGATGTCTCCATTTGAAGCTTTATATGGACGCAAGTGCAGAACGCCTCTACTTTGGGATCAGATCGGTGAAACCCAAGTTTTTAGAACGGGCATCCTTCGGGAAGCTGAAGAGAAAGTACGGATCATCAAGGACAGACTAAAGACAACCCAATCTCGACAGAAGAGCTATGTGGACAATCGCCGTCGAGATCTAGCCTTTAAAGAAGGAGATCATGTTTACCTCCGAGTTACTCCCCTCCGTGGCACTCAAAGATTTAACATGAGAGGGAAATCAGCACCTCGATACGTTGGACCTTTCCCCATCGTCTGACGTCAAGGCGAGGTCGCATATCAGTTGGAGTTACCACCATCATTGGCTGGGGTGCATGACGTGTTTCACGTGTCATAGCTAAAGAAGTGTCTTCATGTTCTGACAGAGCAAGTCGACCTCCAGCAATTAAATATACAAGAGGATTTGACCTATGTTGAGAAGCCCGTAAGAATCTTGGAAGTCAAGGAAAGGACCACCAGGAGTCGAGTCATCCGCTTCTACAAGGTCTAGTGGAGCAATCATCCCGTAGAGGAAGCTACATGGGAAAAAGAGGAGGAACTAAAAGCGCAACATCTAGAGTTATTCGAGTATTGATCCGAATCTCCAGGACGAGATTCTCTGTAAGGGGGATAGGATTGTAACATCCCAAGAATTAAAAATAAATAAAATAAAGAAAATGAATTTTCAGGAATATAAAGGATTTATTTAAAGAAAACACTAAAAGAACCCTATTAAAGCCAAACAAGGGAGAATACTACAAATTTTAACTTGGAAAATTTATGGTGGAATCTAGAGGCCAAGAAATATTTTTAGAAATTTTTACAAATTTTTATCAACAGTGAATAAACCCTTACTCGAATAAATGAATTACTAAAATTATTTTAATTGAAAAATACATTTTAAATAAACTTGGGCCGCAAACCCCCAATCTGCCTCAGCCCGGCCCAGTCCAGTGTCTGTGTCACTGCCTTGTGGGACCCAGGTGTCGGCGCCGCTCCCCTCCTCTCTCTCCCGCTCGCGCCCGCCTTGGCCCTGCTTGTCAGCCTCGCACACGCACCCCCCTTTAGCCACTGACCGCCCGGGCCCGTCTGTCGGCCCTTTTTCTTTCCCGCTCGCCCGCTGACAGGTGGGACCCACCTGTAGGATGCTTCGTCTCCGATGGAAGGGGATCCCCCTTTCCTTTCTGGCGACCCCCCTTCCATTTCTCGCCGTCGGCCATCTCTATCCGCCAGGATCCACCTCAGACTCCCTTCCTCCGACCCCGGCAATCCCTTTCCCCATGTTGGCGTAAAAGATTACGCTAACAGGTTTCTGAAGATTAGAAACTAACAAATGAAGTGTTTGCGAAGTAAACTATTCCAAGCCTCCGAAAAGGATAATAGCTTAAAATAGTTCGAAAGTGTGTATTGAATAACTTGTATTCGGTCCTTATTACAGGGTAAAACGGGGGGTATTTATAGGCCCAAACATTAAGGAAAAAGACCTTTTTACCCCTCTATTACAACCGACATAGTGGAAACTATTCGGTACCCTTAATAGGGCTAAAATGGTAAAAGACTAATCTAATGAGAAAGAAGATAATTCTTCCATCTTAGCTAGCAAAGAAGCTCTCGGAAGAGTCCAAGTTCGAAGATATACTCCGAATTGGAGTCTGTCATCATACTTCGAACTTGATTCAATGCATCCTCGTAGTTATATGCTGGAAATCTTGGACTTAATCACCAGCCTTTGTCCTGTTACTGCAATAACCCTGAAGATGGAATATTTTCCCCCAACAGTAGCCCCTCGAATACGCTTCTCCGCTAAGTCTGTAATGTTAGGAGAGCAATATACGCAAGAAAAATAATCATGCATAGGGGTTAGCAGATTTAAACCACCTCCGAAATAAGTGGAGATGCAAAACTCCGAATCAGTTTCTAAGAAAATTATATTCGAACCATCTTAGAACTAACTCGAGAAGCCCGAAAGCCTTTTTAGACTTGGAAGAAATAGCTGTTGGCTATTTCCTTTTAACGGAAGTTACGCGATGCGTTAATTCCGCAACAAAGTAACGGTTAAGAATGTGAAACGGCAGATGCAAACGGCAAAAAATCGTGGTCTGGGCTATAAATAGAGGGCCCAGACCCTTCTCGAGTACCTTTTCACCGCTTTCGTGCAACAAACCATCAGACAAGCCCTAACCTCCGTTTTTCCTCTGAAGCAATCCGTGAGATCCCATGGTGAAAACCAGTTTCAAGGGTCCTAGAGTAGCTTCAACCTTGGCCCGGCAGTAGGCTGCGGCACCAGCGGCGGCTGCGACATCGGTGACGGCAACTCCGACACCATCAATGGCAGCAATGGCGGTGGGGGGGAGAAATCCCCAAAATGTTGGCCCTCAAGATCTCTTCCCGGCGTCGACAAAGTACACGGATCAGTCTTATCAACTGGGGCCTTCAACCTGCAAAAGGGAATCGCTCGCGGCCGCAATAGAAGGCAAAATCAGTTCCGGGGTCATGATTCGCAAACCTGGGAAGGAAATCATTCCGTCGCTAAGACCCGGAGAAGTAGTTGTCTTCGAAGCCTTCTTCGAAGCTGGCTTGGGGCTTCCGGCAGTTGATTTCTTGGCTGAGGTATTGGACTTATTCCACGTTACTCTCCCCCATCTTTCTCCGAATGCAGTAGCGCGTCTTGCCATCTTCGAATGGGCGTTGCAAGCCGAAGGTTGCGAAGGAAGGGCTGAGATCTTCGCAGCACTGCATAGAGCTTCGTGCCAACCAAAAACCTTCGTAGGCCCCGGAGGTGAAAAGATGGTAGTGGCCTTCGGAAGCATCAACTTCAGGCTCCGAGACGAGTATGCTCTCCGGTTTCCCGCCAAGGCTATCAATGCCAGATGGTACACAGACTGGATCTTGAAGTGGTTCTATGCCGAAGTTGGGGCGAGCAACCGTCTAGCTGGACCCTTGCAAGATATCAACTTCCGAAAGGAAGCTCTTGTGCATCCGGATCTGGGCTAGCTCGAAGCTCGCCTTAGCCTGCTCCAAAAAATCAGTCACCGCCTGAGCATGCGGGACTTAGCTAAAGAATTCATCGGGCTTCAGATCCCTCCCCTGATGGCCAACTGGCCGATCACCTTCGAGGAAGATTCGGAGGGCGGTCTCCGTAAAATTTCTTCGAACTCGAGCCCTACAGGTAACTTCGAAAACAACATATGTCATGTATATTCATTCGAAGAAATAACCAACTTAACTCATTTTTCAGCCTCTTCAGCCCCTATAACTTCGGAGCAGATTGTACGAGCTTCGGAGAAGATTTTGGGCGTCCCAACTCCGACCGAGAAGGAATGGAGAATTAAATTGGTTGGTACTTGGGAACGGTCCAACCAAGTATGGGGACTACTCGAAGTTGTTCCGCCCACTCTTCTGGATTGGGTGCCTTCGAAGAAAGGGCCCAAAAAGAGAAAAACTGAAGTCGGAGCCTTGAGCTCTGCCAAGACTCCGCTAAATAAGGTGGCACGAAAGCCAAGAGTTCCTGCGCCTTCAAGCCCAAGAGCTTCAATCTCCGATTCCTTGGAGGATGAAGGCATGATGCTTGTTGACCTGATTGACGAGGATGCAGCCCAAAAAGATGCACATATTGATGATGTTGCGAGCGTGCCGGAGTCTCAAGTCAACCTCGAGCAAGTGAGGACTCCGGCTGCTTAAGAAAATTTACCGCAAGACGGAGCCCCTGTGGACGAAAGCGGAGTCGAAGTTGCTGCAGCTTCGATTCCGGGTGAAGTAACAACGGCTGCTCCCGAAGATGCTCCAACAATCGAAGATTTGACTGTTGACTCCGATGAAGACTTTGGAGTAGCCTTCGACCCGCCAAGCAGCCCAATGCTCACCGGTCGCCAAAATGTCAAAGGTAAACTTCGCATAATTCTTTAGTTCTTTTTTCCTGCGAAATTATACAATGTATAATACCTTTGTTTTAACAGCATCTACTCCCGTGGAAGAGGTCCGTCCCGAAGATATAATTCCTGGACCTTCGACAACTTCGAAGCCAATTCCAGGAGCTACTCAAATGGGACCTAGAAAAGGCAAAGGCAAGATGGACCACTTCCCTACTCCGAGCTCAGGATCAACTCCGTCTGAATCAACAGACGAAAGCCAATCTACGGAGGGGGGCCAATCTGCTGGAGCTCCAAAAAATACGGCTCAGCACTCCGGGCCTTCATCAAACGAAGATGACCAGCAAACCTTGAGCATGCTCCCTCTTCTAGCTCCTTTCTTGGAGCGAAGAACTGCGCTTCGGACTTTGCTCGAGCCTTTGGATCGAGCTAGCCGCGAAGTCGGGGAGACGGACTTGGTGGCCATCTTGAGCGAGGTGGAGAGCTCGGATCTTAACGCTGCCATGGAGCGTGCAGCATACCAGGTACGAAGTATCTGCAAAACAAAATTAGACTAATATACAAATAATTTCTGACCTTGGTTTTTTCTCTTCGCAGCAAATAGTCTTGGCCCGAGCTGCGAACATTTCAAATGAGCGTGGAAGCCTTCGCCTTCGAGAGGAAAATACAACTCTTCAACGAAATTTTACTATCTCCGAAGGTCGGGTTTCCCACTTAGACAACATGGTTTCAACAGAGCGCAGGGCCAGACAAAGCTTAGAAGCTGCGAACAAAGAGCTCGAAGCAGAACAAATTGTGCTTCGAGCGGAAATTGAAAAGATGCGGGCGGAGCACGCTACGGCGGGAGCTGAGCTTGTTAGGCTTCAAGAAGAAAAAGCCAAAGCTGCCGAAGAAGCTAGCCAGCTACTCAACCAGAAAAATTCTTTAGCTACGGAGACAGCTAGGCTCTCTGGAGTGGTAAGAGAATTAACTTCGGCGAAGGATGCCTTAGTTGAAGACAAGCTGAAGTCGGAGAAGGTAGCTGCGGAGGTCATGAACCAACTGCTAGGCGTTCTAGAGTACTTTGGTACTACTGGAATGCTTCCTTCAGATGACAACATCCCCCTGCTACGACGGCTGAAGAGGATCCAAGGAGCAGCGAAGCAAATGAAGACAGCAGGCATTCGGTACGGAGAAATCTCCGGACAAGTGGCTGCTATCGGCATACTTCGTTACTACGAAGATCTGGGCCCATCGATAACTCCAAACGCAGGGGCGGCTTCCATTACCTTTGACGACAACCAGCTCCTTACTCCTTCCGAAGGTGTGGCCGCTGCTTGGCAAGCCTTTCAAACTTCATGGAGAGCCGAAGGTCGCTTTGCGATCAAGGCTTGGATCGATGAAGGGCAACGCCAGAAGCAAGCTCGGTCTCAAGCTTCGAGCAGCCAGCCTCCGCCAAACCCGCAGGTTTAGAATTATCTTAGGATCTTCAACTATGTAAAGCACCATGCTTTTGTACATTTATGAATGAAAATTTGCTTATCATGTTTTTAGGCTTTGCCTCGTATGGAAGATGTCGAAGTGTTAGACGTTAACGAAGAACTCCGCCTACTATGGGCTACCTTCGATATTTTAAAACTTCACAAGCGCCCTCGATTTTTAGTTCCTTGGAATAGCTCCGGTGCGATTACGCCCGAAGTAAGCAAAGACATACTGTCTTATATTAAAGAGGAAGAAAAAGAAGTTAACTTGGAAACTTCATCTTCCGAAGACATTGCATGGTCCGAAGACGAAGATGAAGCTCAAGGTAAAAAGCCTGAAGAACTTGGAAGCTGGGAAAGGAGCCCCGAACGACTTCGAACTTGGGCCGAGCTTCAACAAGAACAGAAAGACTTTAGAGCTTCGAAGGGAAGCAGGAGAGTTAAACGCAAAGTTGTTAGAACTCCCGGCTCTGGAACTAGTCGTTCCAACCTTAGCTCTAGAGATCGAAGGAGTCTTCGATTCCTTCTTGGTATAGATACCGATTTTTCATGATGTAATCATTTTTGTTCGAATAATAAATATCGATTTAAAATTGTCTCCCTATTTACTAGCCTCTCTTTGGGCATAAGCAACTTCGAATTGTATTCAAAGATGGTTAGGCGCAAAGAAAAACTTAGGAGTACAATTTTGGGGTTTCGGAACCCCTCAACAATTTAAAGATTGATTAAAATCTTATAAAATGTCTTCGACTATTTGTAGTCTGAAGATTGGTAATTTAGTACCTTATGTTTTGAAAGAAATTACTTTGGACAACTTTCCGGACACTTTAGTGTCCTAAATGATTTGTCACTTTGGACTTTTTTAACAGACATTCGAAGCTCATGGCTCAAACTCTGTTTTGTTTTGGCCTCCTTTGGCTCTTTTTGCGAATTCAGTCAAACCAATGGTTTGGAGTTCGCAGTGGTCTCCTTGGACTCTTTTTACGGATGCCTACAAGCCAGTGGCTTGGACTCCGCATCATTTGGTCTCCTTGGACTCTTTTTACGGATGTCTACCAGCCGTTGGCTTGGACTCCGCATTCTGTGGTCTCGGGCTCTTTTACGGATGCCTACAAGCCGGTGGCTTGGACTCTGGATTATGTCAGCCCACCACCTCGAAAACTTCGGACCAGTGGTCCGAAGTCCGAAAATATGATTCAAATTAATGACACTTCCCTCTCGGTCAACTCCTCTATTCCAGTGCGTCCACTCGGAAGTGGGAAGTTTATGAGGGGTAGGCATTATCTGAACCATATGCTTTATTAATTCGGAAAGTGTTTTCAAATGATTACAAGGAGCCCCTATGCGAAGTATCGCTTTAGGTGCTCCGCATGCCATGTATGCGCTAACTCTTCACCTTCCAAATTAGCTAACTTAAAAGAATCAGGGCGCCCTGAGCGAACAATTAAGTATGGACCTTCCCATTTATTTCCTAATTTCCCTAGTGCTATGATACTTCGCAAAACGAGATGACCCGGCCTAAGTTCATTAATCTTGACCTTCGGGTCGAACCAAGTCTTCGTCTGTTGTTGATACTTTGACAAATTTGCCACAGCTCGAAGTCTTGTCTCTTCTGTTAAATCCAGCGAAGCTTGTCTTTCTCCTTCTATTTCCGGTTCGGTGCTGCGAAGTGATCCTCCTTTGAGCTCTGTTGGTGTCATAGCTTCATCTCCGAATAATAGTCTGAATGGAGTGAAACCCGTGGACCTCGTTTGAGTGGTACGAATGGACCACAAAATCTTCGGAAGTTCTTCGGTCCAGAGTCCTTTTGCCAATCCTACTATCCTTCGATTTAGCCCTGACAAAATGTTACCATTGGCTCTTTCTACAGCTCCATTAGACTGAGGGTGTCGCACTGCAGCAAAACATAGTTGGATGCCTAGATCTTCACAAAATTTCTTGAAAGGTTCTGCGTCGAATTGTGTTCCATTGTCAACTATGAGTTGTCTAGGCACTCCGAACCGGCAAATGATATTTTTCCAGAAAAATTTCTGTATATTGTTCGAAGTGATAGCTGTTAGGGGCTCTGCTTCGACCCACTTTGAAAAGTATTCAATTGCTACCACTGCAAACTTCAAATTTCCTTTTGCTACTGGGAAGGGATCAATAAGATCCATGCCCCATCTAGCCATGGACCATACTGGAGCTATGACTTGAAGAGCTGTTGATGGGCGATGACTCCTTCGTCCCATCCACTGACATCCTTGGCAAGTGCGGACCAAGCTCTCTGCATCAGCTACTATTGTAGGCCAATAAAGCCCCTGGTGAAGTGTTTTTCCTGCTAAAGATCGAGGGGCCAGATGGCTACCGCAAAGTCCTTCATGAATTTCTCGAAGAATTTCTTGACCTTCGGCTTGAGATATACATCGGAGCAGAGGGGAACATACTCCGGCCTTGTATAAAATACCGTTGATTATGTGATAATTTCGAGTCCTGAGCTTTAACCTCGAAAGTTGTGGTCCTTCGGACATATTTGCTTCTCCTTGCAACACTTCCATGATTGAACTTCGCCAATCTGTACTTGGAATGCAAAGGACTTCCGCAGCAGGAATTTGTGGCACCGAAGGTGTACTGAGTTCTTCATAAAAAGCTTCTTCGGGTATGTCAATAGCTCCGGCTGCAGCTTTTGCTAAGATGTCAGCTTGCATATTTTCTGCTCTAGGTATACTCCGAATGGAAATCCCATTAAATGCTGCTTCGATCTTTCGGATTTCTTCTAAGTACTTTGCAAGCTGTGGATGTCGAACTTAGAAACTCTTGTCTACGTGCCCTGCTACAATCTGAGAATCTGTTTTAATAACAACTCTTGTAGCCCTAGAGCACGTGCCTTTCGAAGTCCCAACAAAATTCTCTCATACTCCGTCGTATTATTGGTAGACTTAAAGTTGAGTCTTGCGGAGTACATTGCCTTTTGCCCTGAAGGCGAAATTATTACAGCTCCAACACCTGCTCTAGATGCTTGGAAAGCTCCATCAGAGTAAATGGTCCAAATCTCTTCACTTGGCTTCTCCGGAGCCCATGCTGCAGGGGGAGTCCACTCTGCCATGAAGTCCATCAATACTTGCGACTTAATTGTTGTTCTTGCCAGAAAGGATATGCCGAAGGGTGCTAACTCAACAGTCCACTTCCCAATTCTTCCAGTGGAATCCTTACTTCGGAGCATATCTCCCAAAGGATACGAAGTTGGTACAATGACATTATGTGCCAAGAAATAATGCCTTAGCTTCCTCGAAGCCATTATCAAAGCATAAGCGAATTTCTCAAGCTCGGAATATCTTTTTTTTTGCTCCGGACAATGCTTCGGACACAAAATAAATTGAATTATGTACCAACTTCCCGTTGAAATCAACTTCTCTGACAAGGACTGCACTAACAGCAGAGCCAGTAGCTGCAAGGTAGAGGAGTAGGGTTTCGTCCGCAACAGGCACCGTGAGTGTAGCAAGATTACTGAGATAGTTCTTAATATCTTCGAAGCTCGTTTGACACTCCGGTGACCATTCAAAATCTTTGGACCCTTTCAATACTTTGAAAATGGGCAAACTTCTCTCCGCAGACCTTGCCAGGAATCTGCTAAGTGCTGCAAGATGACCGGTCAGCTTTTGCACTTGCTTTAAATTCTCTGGGGGGCCATCCTCTGCAACACAGTTATCTGAGTGGGGCTAGCTTCGATCCCTCTGCTTGAAACTAGGTACCCTAACAATTTTCCAGCCTGCGCCCTGAAGATACATTTTTCGGGGTTGAGACGGATCCCACATGCCCGAAGGCTATTGAATGTTTCTGCTAAGTTTAGGCTATGTTGGTGCTTTAAAGCACTCTTTATTACAATATCATCCATATAGGCCTCTACATTACGACCTAATTGATGACCTAGAGCCTTACCAATTAACCTCGAAAAAGTAGCCCCGGCATTTCTTAAGCCAAAGGGCATTCTTACATAACAAAAGACTCCTGAAGGAATTACGAAGCTTGTCTTGATTTCATCTTCGCGCTTTAACCAGATTTGATGATAGCCAGAATACGCGTTGAGGAAACTTAATAACTCCGAACCAGCAGTGGAGTTGACCAATTGATCAATTCGGGGCATGGGGTAGGGGTCGCAGGGGCATGCTTTATTCAGGGATGTAAAATCAATACACATGCGCCACTTCCCTGAAGATTTCTTCTTAACGAAGACTGGGTTGGCTAACCATTCCGTATGAGCCACTTCTCTGATAATCCCAGCCTTCAGCAACTTCTCAACTTCGTCTTTAGCAAGGATAGCTCTCTCTGTAGACAATTTCCGGAGTCCTTGCCGAATAGGCCGAGCCTTCGGATTCACAAGTAGACTATGTTCAATAATGTCCCGACTGACTCCAGTGATGTCTTCATCAGACCAAGCAAAGACATCTAAATTTTCCTCAACTACTTTCTCTAAGGAGGCAGCAACTTCTGGAGGCAAGTCTTTACCAAATTGAAATGAATATTCCTTGCCATCTTTGACAATAACCTTCGTTGCAATCTCTCCTTTGGGACTTGGTCTTGGGAAGGATTTTTTCGAAGATTCGCTAGGAGCAGAAAAATTCTCCGGATCATCTTGCACACTGTTCACCTGTCTCGGGTCAAGAGGAGGGCCATGACCATACTCCGCTCTTCGCGCAATAGACTGATCTCCAAAAATAGTGAGCACTCCTGCCTGTGTGGGCATCTTCATACATAAGTAATTATGATGCACCACAGCTCCGAATTGATTTAACATGCCTCTTCCGAAGATGACATTGTATGCATACGGAGCATCCACAACATCAAAGATCACTTCCTCTATCCTGGCTAGTGGTCCCTCTCCGAAAGTAACTTCCAGGCTAATTTGGCCGAGGGCATCAAGAGGGAGTCCTACAAATCCTTGTAAAGGACGGGCTGGTGGGAGAAGATGCTTTCGGGAGATGCAAAGTTGATCAAAAGCTTGGACAAAAATAATATCCGTCGAACTCCCTCCGTCAACTAGCATTCTCTGAACCTCAGTTCCTGCTATGTCGGCAGTAATGACAAGTGGGTCTGCATGTGGAAATTTAACACCAGCTGCATCATCTGCGGAAAAGGATATTGGCACATGGGACCATTCGGGCATAGCAGCTGCAGACAAAGAGGTTCTAATATGGCCCACTTCTCTAACATATTCTCTTCTCTGCCTCTTTGACATACTTCCGAGAGTCCCTCCTCCGGAGATGGGGAGGACTACTCTTTTTCCTCGATCTTGCCCCTATTCTTGCTTCGGAGGTGGCATAATATTGACCACCGGAGGGCGTCTTGCCGAATCGAAGTTCTCTATCTGCGCCATAGCCTGGACAGGCTCCGAACAGACTTCAGCCGGAACTCGGTCAGTAGTGCCTCGACCCGAAGTTCTTTCCAGATACTCTCCTCTCAGAGCAAGTATAGCCTCGCACGCATCAGTTGCGTGACTCCGGTTTTCACCATGAATACAACAGAAAAAGGTCTGGCCTTTGCCAGCCAGTTTCCCTGGCGGCCTCCAGCCACTAGTCTTGCTTCCTGAAGGTTGTGGAGCTCTTTGGGCAAACTCCTGCGGGGGTGCGATGTTCAGAACTTCTGAACGAGGATGCTTTTGCCCCCTACGCCTGTCATGCTGAACTTCGAAGTTAGGCCCTTGCGGCTGTGCTGAAGTTTTCACTTCCAATTTGACTTCTTGAAGTATTGACGGGGTTGCAGTAGTTCTCCAAAGCCATCCCTCTTCTGACCTTGCATACTCTTCGAAATAAGACATCAACTGAGAAATAGTAGATATGCTTTTCCGGTGAAGTTTATCAAGGAGGCTTGGATGAATAACTCCCTCTCGAGCTGCGTCAACTACTGAAGACGTAGTTAACCCTCGAATTTGTGACTTCGTATGAGCGAAGCGCTTGAAATATTGTCTTAAAGTCTCTCCAGGGAGCTGCTTCACCTGGAAAAGACTTCCTGTTGACATAGGGGGTATGAAGGTACCCTGAAAGTTACTCACGAACTTCTTCTTCAACTGCCCCCATGAACCGATTGATCCTGGCTTCAGGGACCAAAACCACCGCAATGCAACTCCTTGAAGAGCTAGGGGGAAACATTTTGCCATAGTGTCCCACACTCCTCCACTTGCTTCAATTGCTAAAGCATAAGAACGGACGAATTCTCCAGGATCTTCATTTCCGGCATAGTTGCAAAGCTTCAAAGTTTTGAACTTAGGTTCGAAGCGTACTTTCTGCAACTCAGGATGCAGCGGAGACTCGGTGTCGAAGGAAGCATTCTCCGGGGCTTCGGGATAAATAAGCTCGTCGTCTTCGGGCACTTCGGGAATGGTTGGGGTGGCTTGAGAACGAAGCTTATTCGCGGCTTCTTGCCGCCACCTTGCTACTTCAGCTTGGAGACTGGCCATTTGAGCGGCCATATCACCAAGACCGTCTTCATCTCCTCCGGAAGGATCTTCCGGGTCTTGAGAACTGTAGGGATTGGTTCGAAGTGGAACTTGAGGTGGAAGAGGGACTCCGACTGGCCGAAGTATAGATGGAGTTGGCGGAGGAACTCCGTATGCTCAAGGAAGGGGAATCCCTTCCGGAGTTTGAGGTGGAGGAAACATCGAAGGTCCTCTGACTTCAACTGTGTCTGAAGATCTTGCTCCGAAGGTCCGAGGGGACCTCCGAAAACAAGATTACCAGCTGCACTCCGCTTAGGAGGCATGGTTTGAGAACTTTGTAGAGAACGAAGTTTTTTGGACTAGGTTCACGCTAACAGGTTTCTGAAGATTAGAAACTAACAAACGAAGTGTTTGCGAAGTAAACTATTCCAAGCCTCCGAAAAGGATAATAGCTTAAAATAGTTAGAAAGTGTGTATTGAATAACTTGTATTCGGTCCTTATTACAAGGTAAAACGGGGGTATTTATAAGCCCAAACATTAAGGAAAAGACCCTTTTACCCCTCTATTACAACCGACATAGTGGAAACTATTCGGTACCCTTAATAGGGCTAAAATGGTAAAAGACTAATCTAATGAGAAAGAAGATAAGTCTTCCATCTTAGCTGGCAAAGAAGCTCTCGGAAGAGTCCAAGTTCGAAGATATACTCTGAGCTGGAGTCCGTCATCATACTTCGAACTTGATTCAATGCATCCTCGAAGTTTTATGCTGGAAATCTTGGACTTAATCACCAACCTTTGTCCTGTTACTGCAATAACCCTGAAGATGGAATATTTTCCCCCAACACCCCCTTAGCCGACGCATATTCGTGTATATGGAAGCTTGGTCGTGCAAATGGAAAGCCTCGCCGGAGATCGTGGGAACCCTCGGTTCCCTTCCATTTAGACGCTGGCGACACCCCCTATAAGAACCCCTCGCCCTCACCGCACTCAAGCCACTCATCCCTAGCCCTAGCCACGCTTGACCGAAGCCTCTCGATGCCTAAACAACCGCCGCCTCTGCTTCACCTCCGGCCGCCGCTGCCCTCGCTGTCTACACCGTCGGGATCCCCGTCGACCGCCCGTCACTGGCCACCCCTCGGTTGGCCATGAGGACCACCTGATCGCCGTCGCAGACAACCACCCGAGAGACCATCGTCGTGTACCCTTGCCCCCGGTCACCGTCGGACGCTCAACGCCGCCATCTTAGGTACTGTCGTGACCACCGTCCCCTCTTTCCATTTCAGCTGAAACCCAGGGCATAGCCCCCTCGCCGTCGTCGTGCCCGAGCCCGCCGGATTCGGTGATGAAGGGGTGTACAAGCCCCTTACGCGCGTGTCGTGCTGGATTTAATCCTGGCCGCACGATCGCGATCGGAGCGCACAGATTAAATCCCAGCCCTTGATCCGTGCCAAAGTGGTACGGTGTGATCTGGGCCACCAAGATCCACTTAATCCCTCCCGCCTCGCGTCTGACCACTGGATCCAGATCCGACAGGCTCTGGTTGGCCCGGTCCATGCACACAGTGCACTGGTTCACGGTGGGCCTGGCTCACCGTGGACCATAGATAGTTTTCTGTTTAAATAAAATTCAGAAAATTGATTTTAACTTCAAAAATTCATAACTTGCTCATTTTAACTCCAAATTTCACTATTCAAATTTTGTTAAAATCAGTTGTTTATTATATACATATTTATGCCATAAAAACAGTATGTTACTTTAGCACAAAATATTCTTATTAATTAGATAAATAAAAACCCCTTAAGAATAAATTTATAATTCATGAAAGAAATCGGAAAAATTCCTAAGAAATTAACCTTTAACACATTCAGAATATTAAGGGGGGTTATCCCTCATTTAAAGACCCTACACTTGTATATATATGTTGTGATGTTTTTATTGTTTATTGAATGTTGTGTTTAATTTTTTCCGTATCAAGAAGACTACGAGATCGTCGAGGAGCCAGAGTATTACCCTGAGGTTCCACCGTCACCATTTGCTGAGCAAGGCAAGTCACAACCCCCATTTTGATCATCATTGAGCCCATGTTTTAATAAATTATCGCTATAACTCATAGGATAATATTGCATTAGTCTAATCTTAAAGCCCTACACATTATATTTATTAGATCCCCGTCCTTGTGTGTAAACCCAAGCCATGCTTATTGAGCCTACACTCCTTGTCACTCTACAATATTATATTAGCTAGTGTCCAATGTACCGACACAACTGCTATAGGATAAAAAGAATGAGTCGTAGATAGATGGATTCTACTATATGTATTTCCCCGTTATTCTCGTCTCTAGACTCTGTTGGAGTTGGCTATGTTATAAGTATGAAGGGTTCTGGGTGCAAGCTAGGGCATTGGTTGGTCGTACCCAGGACACTATAAGGACCGGTCTGCGGGATCTGTTGCAAAGCACTTCCGTACTAACCACAAGTCTAATGGGTAAGTCCTAATCGGAAGTATGGAACAAATAGACTTGATGCACCATAGTGGAGGGGGCAAGGGGCAACCTGCGGGTGACTTGTACCGACATGGCTCAAGGGGGGTATGGTGTTGGCTCGACGCGTCGGGGCACCATATGAAACCCATAAGAGGGTGCTGTCGGGTCGGAGCGTCCCATATGGAAAGTTTTGGCACGAGTTCCCGTGGTATGGGTCATCTCGTTACACTTTGGTGTATGGGATGAGTGTGTGCCTTGTGGGTACAGTGGTACACCTCTGATCAGAGTTTAAATCTTTTCGAAAAGCTGAGCCCACGGTCAAGGGCGGGTTGTGTGACTTCTCGTAGTTAGTCTACAATTGTTTGAATGGTTGAGTTATGCATGGCATGTAAGGACTGTTGAGCGAGGGTGGGCTGACTGTACCCCTCGAGTTAGAAGATGATGCATACACATGTTTATATTTCTGTATTAATAACTTGATCACATTTAATTGCTTTACAAATATGCTTTTCCGCAAAAATTAGCCACTACCTTCCTTGTTATTTCTCTGCATTATATTTGCATTCGGTGACTTGCTAAGTACGATTGTACTCACCCCCGTTGACTTACACCACCAGAGCCCGTCTACTACGAGGAGGATGAAGGTCTGGAGTAGCGACCCTGTCAAGGCGAGACTGGAAGGAGGCGTTCATCTAGGACCCTTATTTTATTAGTTTCTCTTTTATTCTAACACTTTTGTACTAATATGGTCTACGAACCATGAATGCTTGTCGTAATTTGCGCGTTCATGTGATGAACGTCTTGATTTATTGATTTTCTATGGAATTTCAATAAAGGTCCAGATTTATTAAATCTGGGCGTTACACCCTCTGCCGCGGTTGTCCCCCTCATCCTCTTCGGACGAAGAGCTCTCAGACTCTGAGCTGCTACTGCTGCTCCTGCTGCTGTTGGAGGTCCCCTCCGGCTCCGCCACGACAGGCCTCGTGTCGCCACCGGCGCCTGAAGAAAAATACAAGTCAATATGCATGAATAAAAAGAGAAGGGTGATCAAGTGTCTACCTTCGTCAGCATCCTCTTCGCTAGAAGAGATGTCCTGGAAAGATGTGGGAGCGATGTGCGCTCCCCAGTCCCTTCGCTGGGCTGGCTGATCCCTAGCCCCCGCGCTCAAAGGGGTCACCATCGTAGCCTCCGGCACCACCACTTCGGTCGCCGCTGCAGCCTCCGGTGCCACCACTTCGGTTGTCGCTACTGGAGCATCCACGGGCTCCACTTCAGCATCAAGGTTCGCAGCCGCACGCTCCGCCTCGCTAGGGGCTTCGTCTGCCGAAGGTTCCGAGCGAACCCTCGAGGACTCTGCAGACTTTGAGGTCCCGGGTTCGTCGTCATCCACTCTCTTTCTTTTGGAGCCACTCGCCGAAGGTGCCAAGCTGGCGTAGTCTAGGAGCACTTGGACCTCCTCGACGCCAAGCCAGGTCCACACCTGGTTCTAGCGCTCTGTAACAGCCCCCAAAATTAAAAAGGAATAAAATAAAGGAAGAATAATATTAAATGAATTTCTGAATTTTATTATTAAAGAAAACTCCTAAAAGAACCCTATTAAAGCCCAACAGAGATAAATATTCCAAATTTGGACTTGAAAATTTTATGGGATAAACTAGAAGCCAAGAAATATTTTTGAGAATTTTTACAAAATTTTAGCAACAGTGCTTCAAGCCTTAATCAAATAATTAATATCCTGGAATTATTTTTATTGGAAAATACATTTTAAATACCGTTGGGCCACAACCCCCAAATCCTCGCCCAAGGCCTTTCGGCCCAGCCCAGCACTGCCCCTCTCTCTGACGGGTGGGACCCGCCTGTCGGCGCCATTCCCCCCTCTCTCCTCTCCCGCGCGCTCCGCAGGGTCCACCTGGCAGCCTCCCGCTCGCGCCCTTCCGCCGCTTACATCCCGGGCCCGCCGGTCGACACGTTTACCCCGCCTTCGCCCACTGACATGTGGCCCCCACATGTCAGCATCATCGTCTACAATGGAAAGGGATCTCTCCCCTTCCTTTCCCGATGACCCCTTGCCATAAACCATCGCCGGCGGCCGGATTCACCAAATCAAGCACTGGATCCCGACCCCCGTTCGCCGGCGATCTCCTTCCGCCCAAGAACGACGCGTTTTCACCCAATTGGAAGCCAACCCGAGCACATGGAATGGCTCGCCGGAGAAAAGGGGAAATCCTCTCGGTTTCCTCCTCTCGGCTTTCCTTTTTTCCCACCGGTGACCCCTATTTAACCCCCCAACTTCGCCGCACTTCGCCACGCCACCAGAGCACGAGCCCTCGCCTCTAGAGCGCCGCCATCGAAGTTTTCCTCTTCCTCCCTTGCTTTGGCTCCGGCAGGCCCTCACCAGCGTCCCGAGCCACCACCACCCTCACCACTGGCACCCCTAGAACCACCGTAGCCCGCCCATCCCCGGCAACCCTCCCGTTGGCCGTGAAGACCACCGGATCTCGCCACCACCGTCGATCCCGTAGGGCTCCGCCGCTTGCTTCTCGTCGCCGGTCGCCGTCGATCGCCCTACGCCATCATCATCGGTACCTGCGAGCTCCCCATCCTCCCCTCTCTCCGTTTTTGCCGGAAAATAGGGCCTTAGGCCATCGCCGTCGCCGGTGGCCGCTCGCCGGCGTTCGGCCGGCACTGGGGACGAAGCCCTCGGCTTCCCTCGTGTCGCGCGCGTGCCGGACGGCGCCTCTGCCATTCTATCTGGACTGAACGGCCGAGATTAAATCACACAGTGATTAGATCTCAGCCGCCCGATCCAACGAAGGGGTATCGGTTGATCCAGGCCGTCCGCAGCACTTTAAAACCCCGCCTCACTATGGGCCATTGGATCTTGATCAAACGGTCCTGGGTCATCCGGCTCACACGTGCAGTCAACGGTTCACGGTGAACCCAGTTCACCGTGGACCAGGGGCTATTTTCCTATTTAGATAAAATCCAGAAAAATCAGTTTAAACTTTGAAAATTCATATCTTGCTCAAGTTAACTCCAAATTTCACCATTTTAATTCTGGAAAATTTATCTTTTCATCCTCTACACTTTTATGTAATAAAAACAATATGTTTATTTGGCACATAATAACCTTATTAAATAATAAAGAAAATTCCCCTTTAGGGTTCAATTAATACTTTAAATAAATAATTCAGAAAGATCCTTAAAAAAATTATAAATTAATTCCAGAGGATATAATAGCTCCATTTCACTGTTATTAATACAATAAAAATGGAATGACCATTTTGTCCAAGACATTTTATTAGATAACATTCCTAAGACCCCTTTAGGGTTTAATTATTATTTCATTTAAATAAATCAGAAAAACTCTTCAAAATTTATATATTAATTTTAGATGATATATTGACTCCAGTACACTGTTTATAAGCCAATAAAAATATAATAATTCATTTTTCTCATTTTAATTTACTAAACACCATTTCCAAGGCCCTTTAAAATAAATGATTAATTCATATAATGGAAATACAACACTTTACATGAAAAATTATATAATAAATTCAGAGGATTTAATGACTTTATTCTACTGATGTAATGCAACAAAAATAAACATGTTCACTTTGCCCACTTTAATCTATTTTGCAAAAGCCCTTGTAGGATAATTAAGTAATTCATATAATAAAAGTTAAACACTTTATAAACATGTCATGACAACTTATATAATAACTTCAGAAAACCTAACAACTTGAGTTCACTATTTTTAATAATATAATATTCATTTTGCCCACTTTGTTCTATTAAATCATATTACAAAAAGCCCTTTTAGGATATTTAGTTAATTCAAGTAGTAAAGATCCATACTTTATGAAATTATCTTAAAGCTATATAACAAACTTCAGAAGACTTAATAATTTAAAGTCACTATTTTTGATACCATAAAAACATCAAGGCTAATTTATACCTTTTTAGTTCATCTCTAAAAAGGGGAAATGAAAACCCCTAGGAAAATAAATTACATCGAGTCATAAATTCAGAAATCTCATTAGGAATCAATCTTAAATATTTAAGTAACAATTCCCTAGAATATTAAAACTCTATCTTCCTTACTTAAATCCAACAACAACTTGTGTGCTTGTATGCTTGTATGCTTGCTTTTGGATTGCTTATTGAATGTTGTATTTACTTTTCCGTATCGAGAAGACTACAACGTCGTCGAAGATCCCGAGTCCTATCCCGAGGTTCCACCTTCACCATTCACGGATCAAGGCAAGTCATCGACCACCTCTGTTGAAACAGTTGATCATATTGAACCCATGTTTTAATAAATTATCGCTATAACTCATAGGTTAATATTGTATTAGTCAAACATCAAGCCCTACACTTATATTTAATAGATCCCCGTCCTTGTGTGCAAACCCAAGCCATGCTTATTGAGCCTTAACTCCTTGTCACTCTACAAATATTATATTAGCTAGTGCCCAATGTACCGGCACAACTACTATAGGATAAAAAGAATGAGTCGTAGATAGATGGATTCTGTTATATGAATTTCCCCGTTATTCTTGTCTCTGGACTCTGTTGGAGTAGGCTATGTTATAAGTATGGTGGGTTCCGGGTGCAAGCTCGGAAACTGGTTGGTCGCACCCGGGGCACTATAAGGACCGGTCTGCGGGATCTGTTGCAAAGCACTTCCGTACCAACCACAAGTCTAATGGGTAAGTCCTAACTGGAAGTGTGGAGCACTCCGTCTCTCGGCACCATAGTGGAGGGGGCAAGGGGCAAGCCTGCGGGCGACTTGTACCAAAGGAGGCTCAAGGGGGGGTATGGTGGGGCACCGACGCGTCGGGACACCATATGAAACCTATAAGAGGGTGCTGTTGAGTCGGAGAGGACCATATGGAAGGTTTTGGCACGAGTTCCCGTGAAATGGGTCATCTCGTTACACTTTGGTGTAGGTGATGAGTGCGTGCCTTGTGGGTACAGTGGTACATGTCTGATCAGAGTAATTTAATCTTTTCGAAAAGCCGAGCCCACGGTCAAGGGCGGGTTGTGTGACTACTCGCAGTTAGTTTACAATTGTTTGAAGGATGAAGTTATTCATGGCATGTAAGGACTGTTGTGCGAGGAGGTAAAATGTACTCCTCGAGTTAGAAGATGATGATGCATTCACATGTTTACTTTTCCGTACTAATAAATTGCTCACATTTAATGCTTTACAAATATGCTGCTTCCGCAAAACTAGCCACTATCTCCCTTGTTATTATCTTGCATTATATTTGCATTCGGTGGCTTGCTGAGTACATCTGTACTCACCCCGTTGACTTACACTATCAGAGCCCGTCTACTACGAGGAGGATGAAGGTCTGGAGTAGCGACCCAGTCAAGGCGAGACTAGAAGGAGGCGTTCATCTAGGACCCTTGATTTTATTAGTTTCTCTTCACTTTCATTCACTTTCGTATTAATGCGGTCTACGAACCGTGAATGATTGCTCGTCTTGTACGTGGTCGTGCGATGAACGTCTTGTTTTATTGATTTTCTATGGAATTTCAATAAAGTCCTGATTTATTAAATCGGGGCGCGACACGCTCCCAAGACCCCACTAGAGCAAGACTTCAGGTCTGCTCGTCCGGTGTTGGAGCCCCAACGACGCGCTTGACGGCCACAATTGCCTCCTCCAGAGGCTGCACGTCGCGCGCAGCTTCATCAAGATTTCAAGTCAGCACAAATTAATTTTGCAAAGTATAAAGATGAAGAAGTTCGAAGTCTTACCAAGGCGCTCCACAGATACTTCGCTCGGTCCCTCCGAGCCCAAAGCCTGGAACAAGTTCTCTGGTCAGGAGAGTGCGAGGGGGCTAAGCCGAAGGGTGATGAACTCTTCGGCTAAGTCCCTCATGCTCATCTTCGAGGTCACCCTTCGCAGGATCCTCGATTGGAGGCCTTCGGGGCTCAACTTCACCGTGCCCTTGCATCGGTAAGATATGAGCGTGTTGGTACTCCGAAGGGGGAGTCCGCGCCCACCGAAGCATAGAACCACTCTTGATCCCACTTTGAGTACCACTTGTTGTTCACAGCCCTTGTCGGGAAGTCATCTTGGAACTCTCTACGGAGCTGGAAATTGGTGCTTCCAAAGGCTAAAGCCCTCTCCATGCCATCTGCCTCCTCCCTTTGCTTCGGTTGGTAGCTTGCGTCGTGAAGGGAGACGAAGACGTCCGCGTGCCCCTCACAGCCTTCAGCCCTCATGGCCCATTCGAAGATTGCCAGCCTCGCCACAACATTCAGGGACAAGTGAAGGAGTTCGAAGTTGTATGCCTTTAGCACCTCGCTCAACATGTCTACTGCTGACAGTCTGAGGCCCGTCTCAAAGAAAGCCTCGAAGACAACAACCTCGTCGGGCTGGGGCCTCGGAATGGTCTCTGTCTTCTCGGGCACCCGAAGCTGGATGCCCTCAGAAATCTTCCCTTCGCAAATCCTCCGAACGGACTCCTCCGTGGAGGCCGAAGCCTTTAGTTCTAGTGTTTGCTCAAATTTGTCTGACGACGACCGAAGGTCCCTCAGCCCCAGGCACCTCACTGCAGGCTTCGCCGCCGCCGCCGCTTGGTCCTAGACGGAGCTCGAGCTCGAGCTCGTGCACAGGACCAAGGCCTTCTTCGTCGCAGCCTTCTTCGGCATCTTGCAGGGCTTCAGCGCGAAGGGCGCTAAGAGGCTACGAAGTAGGCTGCGCGCGAGGCTGAAGGTGGAGAGATGAGAGAGAAGGATGCTAGGGGCTAAAGCAGAAGACAAATGAGAGCGTGGGCGGAGCCGTGGTACGATGAGCCCCTTTTATAGGCGGTAAAAAGTAACCACGCGCCCTGCACTGAAGCCCTTTTTCACTGGTCACCCCAGCCTCTGCGGTCTTTGACCAGTGGGCCCAAGGTGAGAAGTGAAGCGAACCGTCGTGCCCCCCGCGCTGCAACGACCATATTTTTGACCGTTGCAGGGTCGCTCGGGCTCCTCGAGGGCGTCCTGTCAATCTGAACAGGCATTTATTGCCTGCACAGTTCGAATCCAGTCTTCGGTCGAGGTTCCGAAGGTCTGCCTTCTCTGAAGCTTCACTTACTCCAGATCATTTGTCCCGAGGCGCACGCACCCCTTTGCTCCGAAGGGCTACGTGTGAGGGCTACTATTGGGGGAATTAGTTTTCCCTTAAACAGGGGCTAATGACGTTAGCCTCCGAGGGCCTCGAGCTCGGAGCCTGTCACTGGCGAAGCCTGAAGACGAGGTCCATCCTCCTCTGACGAAGTCAACTCCAAGGATAGCCAAGACTTGCCCCTCCAGAGCCAAGCCTCTGGAACCCCCTGGAGCCCTCCGGAGCCCTCCGGAGCCTTTCAGAGCCAAGCCTTTGGGACTTCTCCGGTCCTCTTTCGGAGCCCATTTTGGGGTCCGCTTCAAAGTTCCATTCGGAGCCCCCTCGACCGCCTCCGCCTGAAGGACTCCAGCAAGTACTCCGGACCAAGAAAAATATCCAAGCATCGCTACAGTGTAAAGCCATATCGGGGCCCCTCGCCCCGGGTATGCCGTATACCTACTCCAGAAGTGATGTTTATCTACTGCGTCGGTAAAGTCAAATGTACAGTAGTCTAGCCTTTTTCCCTTCTTGCCCCTATAACGCCTTCAGCTTGTAGAGGGCAATTAGGTCTTTTTCCTTTAGCCTGTGTGCCTTTAAAAGCAGGGCCATGCCCTTGTAATAGACAAGTTCAGAGGAGGCAAAACTATGCCAAATCCATTGTAAACTAGACGTAGGGCTATTATCCCTCCAGGGAGGCCTGAACCCGTATATATTCTCTCTCCCTCTGTGAGAACCCTTCGAGGTTCACTCTATATACTATATACCACATAAAAACTGCTGTAGCTAACATAATTGCTACAACATGTACATATTTATAGTCCGAAGACTTGTCATCCAAGTATTATATCTTAACCGATTCTGAATAATCTTCATCTTCTCTTCATCGGCTCCTCCCTATCCGACCATGTTGTAATGGACGTGCTTTTTTGACCATCTTTGACTAGATTTTTTTGACTTTTGGACCATGCGACATCCTTGGTGGGGTGGGTTCTGAGATTTTACCAAATCTAGACATCAACAATTACTAAACATGTTTAAGCAAATATCATGGTTTAAATATGTATTTGTCATTCAAAATAAATCATCGTTACAAGATAACTAGTGTTTCTTAAGGTCACAATCTCACTCGCCTTGAGACTGGAGCCCACGGGCCGATGACCACCTCCTTGTCGGTCACAAACTCCGTCCTTCGAATATGTATTTGTCATTAAAAATAGTTTCTTGGGGTGCGTTTAGTTATGCTTTTGAAATCTGCTTATGCTGTGAAAAAGCAGAAGCTGAACCAAACAGGTTTACCAAAACTGCTTCTGCTGTGAAAAATGATTTTTTCTAGTAGAAATTTAGAAGCAGTCTCGACCCTGCTTTTCTGCTTTTCTAATTTTTAATACAGATTAAATAGTATGAATTCAAGGTGTCTTGATTAATTTAACATTATTATGGTTTGTATTGCATTGCATAATTTCATGAGATAATATGTGATTGTCGGTTACTTTATGAGATAAACTATGCACTTTTTTATTTATCTAATATATTTTCTAGTTATTTAGTTGCATTAATGTTAAGTGTTTCTTATTTGTATATATATGTATAGAATATTATAATAATAAAAATTATGTAAGTTATAAAAAATAACCAGCTCACAACAATTTCAATCAAATGATTTTTAGTTTTTCTACAGTAAACAACTCATAAAAATTTTTTTTACGGCAAAAACTCACGACACAACCAAATACAGACTTACCGTCACACTCTCACAGCCCTTGAGACTGGAGACTTACCGTCACACTCTCACAGCCCTTGAGACTGGAGCCCACGGGCCGATGACCGCGCCTCCCTGCCGGCCGAGCTGCTCGGCCATAAACTCCGTTAGTCCACAGCTCGCGCATATCACCCCGACCTTGCAGTACATTACATCCGTCTTCGCGATCACTCGGTGGGCTAATCCTTGCCTTCCCCGCACCCTCCTCAAACCCCCTTACCCCCCAAATGCTCCCCTCCGCTCCCCGTCCCCGCTTCCCAAAACCCTAGCCTCTCCCCGATGCCGGCGTCGGTCAGTGCCTCGGATCCCGCCGTGCCGGCGTGGCTCCGCGGCCTCCCGCGCGCGCCGGAGTACCGCCCCACGGAGACCGAGTTCGCCGACCCCATCGCCTTCCTCTCCCGCGTGGAGCGGGAGGCCGCCACCTACGGCATATGCAAGGTCATTCCGCCGTACCCCCGTCCGTCACGCCGCTTCGTGTTCGCGCACCTCAATCGCTCCCTCGTTTCTTCTTCCCACGCACGCCATGCCGTTCCGACCACCACCGACTCGTTCAACCCTACCTCCTCCCCGACAGCCTCCGCCGCGGTGTTCACGACCCGTCACCAGGAACTTGGCACCCCGCGGCGCGGCCGGCTGCCGCCGCAGGTGCTGAAGCAGGTGTGGCAGAGTGGCGAGCACTACACGCTCGAGCAATTTGAGTCCAAGTCCCGCACCTTCTCGAAGACACAACTCTCTGGCATCCACGAACCGACTCCACTCTCTGTGGAATCTCTCTTCTGGAAGGCATCAACAGACCGCCCCATCTATATAGAGTATGCCAATGATGTCCCGGGCTCTGGCTTTGCTGCCCCCATGCAGTCACAACGGCAGAAGAAGCACAAAAGAGAGGGTGTCCCAATGAATGAATGGGAGAAGAGTGCAGGCTTGAGGCTGTCAAATAGCCCATGGAACCTGCAAGGTATTGCACGAGCTCCTGGTTCGCTCACACGATTCATGCCTGATGATGTTCCTGGTGTGACATCGCCAATGGTTTACATTGGTATGCTATTCAGCTGGTTTGCATGGCATGTTGAGGATCATGATCTGCATAGTCTCAACTTCCTCCACACCGGCGCACCTAAGACGTGGTATGCAGTTCCCGGTGATCGGGCTGTTGAGCTAGAGGAAGTTATCCGTGTGCATGGCTATGGTGGCAACCCTGATCGGATCGGTATTTGTCTTATCGGGTTATCTTCCGTTTCTTTATACATATATTGCTCCCATGTGGGCGACGTGTTCTGATAGACGGTTTCTGCAGCATCGCTGGCAGTGCTTGGGGAGAAAACAACATTAATGTCCCCAGAGGTCCTTATAGCCACTGGTGTGCCCTGCTGTAGGTACAAGTTCTGAAACTGTCACTGGTCAAACCCTATGATATCAATACTCCATTTTTTATTAATTTACTGCACTGACATGTATTTCAGATTGGTGCAGTACCCTGGTGAGTTTGTGGTGACGTTCCCGAGGGCTTACCATGTTGGATTTAGCCATGGTGGGTTGAATCATACGGTCTTTAGAATTCATGACACTTGTTATTTGATTCATATTTATGCACGAATTTGTTTTTTGTGGTATTAACAATGAACACAAATCTTTTACGATACAGTGCCTGTGGCTGCATAGATCTAGACACTAGGTGTAATTGTTAATGCTATGTTGCTTGGGTAGTAATAGATGAGAAGTTATGGTAGAACTGATGAGTGATGTTGTTTTCTTGGATCATAATTCAAAATAAGTTAGGTTGTTCTGGACAACAGATAATATTAATGGAAAAATTAGTACACTCTTGGTCCTCTTGGATCCTTGTTTCCTGAAGCAAGATAATGTTGATCTTTTTGTCATAGTTATTATGGCGACATATATCGTTGCCATATCGCTGTGGCGTGATTTTGTTATTCGCCATATGATGCCACAGTGCGGGCGGTCTGTGGTGAGCGCCACACGAGCGTGGTGCCACTGTGGCGTCGTGTGGCACCCGCCACAGCTATGGCGCCCGCCATACGGGAGGGAGGGGTAAAAAATACCTGTTCGGTCCTAGTGCATTGCCAAAACCCTAGCTGCATCCATGTTTCTCTTCTCCAGCCACCGCATGTCTCTTCCGGCCGCCATACTTCTCTTCCGGCCACTGCCATCGTGAGCCCTTCGCGTCGAGGTGCGGGAGCCCTAGGAAGTCATCAAGCCGACGTGCGGGCACGTCTGCATGAGCTCGCAGGAGGGTGGCATCGCAGAGAGGAGCTGCATCGGTGGGTGGCGATGGCGATTTGGCAGTGGTGGTGGGAGGCAACAGGGGTTAGGCGGCGTCGGGCTGAGTGGTTGACTGGAGCTCGGAAGAGGAAGAGAAGGAAAGAGGAAGAGAAAGGAAGAGAAAAAAAGGGAAGAGAAGAGGAAGATAATGAAAGATAAAAAGAAGGAAAGTCACTCTTTATAACTTGCTTTAAATGATTTTTAATAGATGAGAAAAAGAAGGAAAGTCACTCTTTATAATTTGCTTTAAATGATTTTTTATAGATGAGGATTTCAAAACTTTTAGAGATAAGATAATATTTGTATTACTACCAACTTTACATTTACATGTCCTAGTGGTCCTAATGTATTTGATTGTTCTCCACGCTGATGTGTACACCGCACGCCATAAGCGCCATAACAACTATGTTTTTTGTTGTTGGCTTAACCAAATAGTTTGGTAAGTTAGATTTGCATTCAACTCTATGCTAAGTTTTCAAAGAATTAACCTGCTTCCTATCATAACCTTTTTGTGGTATGTTGCACTTCTCCATATAGATGCCTTATTTCCTTTTGTTGCTATGCATGTAATTGGCAACTCTAATGTTCAATCCAATATAATACAGGATTCAATTGTGGAGAAGCAGCTAATTTTGCAACTCCCCAATGGTTGAAGTTTGCTAAAGAGGCTGCAATTCGAAGGGCTGTGATGAATTATCTTCCAATGCTCTCCCATCAACAGCTGCTGTACCTGTTAGCAGTTTCATTTATATCCAGGTAAATTTTGTTTGCTGGAGTTTGTGCTTTGTTGACCATAGTGTCTTTCTACATCTTACCAACAAGCCAATGCAATAAAATAGTACCTTTAACCGCCTGTTCTTTCCCTAAGTTGCCCTCTCCCTCCTCTCATGTCTTCCCATTGCCTCCTCTGTCCTCTCCCCTCAAGAAGCTGCTGGTCTGCTTCCTCTGTTTCCGTTCCTCTTCTTTCCTCTCCTCTACCATAGTTGCTGCCACAACTCCTCATCCTCAAGCTGCGATGGTGGCATCAATGATCATTGATCTTAGAGCTAGATCCAATGTCAAGAACCACTGTAGGGCCAGATCCATTGTGGTTGGCAGCCACCCTAGATCTAGATCTGGTTGCCAGATAGGAATTTTGCTATTACAACATATAGGAACTCCATATTGGAATGTTCTCTATACAGAGTGCTGATCATCTTATCTTGCATCAGTTTGCTACCTAAAAGCATATATTTTTTGAATGTATCATGTCCTTAGCTTGTAGTTCATAAACCATCTCCCAGCCTATTTCATTGCAGAAAACATTGTTAATTATCATAATTTAATTCAACATATGCTGTAATTTAACACCTTGTTGGTGGTCTGCATTAAATTGCTGATGGAGGGATTTGGATGATGTACTTGTTAGAGAGAACACTCGCATTGGTAGGGATGACACTCAGAGTTGGGGCAATTTTCTTCTCATTCAACTCACTCAAATGCCATGCCAACACGAATGGTTGGGGATACATATTTATAGACTAGCCATGCAGCCCAAGATGATATATGCTAGTCTAAGATGCTAAAGCAAAGATGCTAAAGAAAAGATGCTTAGTCTAGTCTAAGATTTTAAAACAAAGATGCTAGTCTAATATGCTAAAACAAAATATGGTAAAGGTGCTTAAGACTATAAACTTGTCCACACATGGACATCTGACTACAAACTTCTCCACACATGGACATCACACATGTCATGCCAAAACACACATAGACTTATGTTGGATCGGAAGCAGCGACCAGAGGGGGGGTGAACACATAGACTTATGTTGGATTGGAAACAGCGACCAGAGGGGGGGTGAATGGGAGCTTTTAAAATTTTAGACTAAAAGTAACCTTCTGTTTTAATTCTGTCTTCTGCGAAATAGGCTTCGAACACACTCTTCGAAGTTTTGGTTCGGAGGTATTTCACAGCTCCGAAACCAGGCTTCGCAAGGAGCAAAAGTTCGAAGTCAAGAAGACTTTTCTTCACCCATAACACCAAAAACTCAACTCTGTTAAGTCAGTGTAGGCTCCGCACACTGGGTGCCTTCGAGCAGACTTCACACTTCACCCTTCGCAAGAGCAGACTTCCCTCTGAGGACTTCGACCAAATACTCTGTACTAGCAACTGGTATTAGGCTTCGTATTTTGGAGGTCTAGAACACACACTAAACACACTTCGCCGAGGACTCCGAAAGGGAGGAAAATAGGTTTCGAGTTAAGCCAAGAATGATGCTTCGGTAGTAATCAGAGAGGATTAGCCTCAGTTTACACAGAGTGAACACACACTGAGAAGGACACACTTCACAAGCACAGATCACTCACACACCTCCAAAAACCCTCCAGTGCAATAAACTCAACACAGGAAGAAGTGAGGCACAAAGAGATCAAGACATGCAGTGCAAAGTAGGCATACAAGTTCAAACAGTAAATGAAAACAGAATCAAAGTTTCATTGCTTGAACAGGGAACACAAAATGAACTCACAGATCTGAATACAAGGTGTGGCGGCTAGCACAGGAGCTCAAAAATGGCTGCTCAAAGTGTTACTGTTGCCTAGCTAGCCTCCACTATTTATAGGCACTATTCAGAAAAATGGCTGCTCAAAGTGTTACTGTTGCCTAGCTAGCCTCCACTATTTATAGGCACTATTCAGCCTTGTGAATAAACTACATTACCCCTACGGTTTACACTGGTTTTGTCTCATCAGAACAAGGGGGTACAACTGGTAGTCTACTTTATTTGGAGGCTTCTTTTGTCAGCTTCGTAGAGGAGACAACATCAGCTTTTGCAGAGCAGACACGGTCAACCTTTGCAGTCTTGGAGTTTTCTGAAGCCCCCCTTCGCACGCGAGGGGTGCGGTAGCTTCGGTGAGAAGCTTTGAGCCTGACATCCTTCGCTTCACCGAAGTCAGCATTCGATACAGTGACGGTTTTGAGCCGAAGCCGTCAAAGCCCTTGGGCCTTCGCACCAACACCTCTGGAGTGGACCACCACGGCTTCGCAGCTTCTCCCAGCTCGAACTCCGTCAGTCCGTGTACCGAAGCCATGCATGGCCGAAGTACCTCTAGTCAGTCACACTCCGAAGCCCCACCTTCGGAGTACCACCCTTCGAAGTCCCTCTCTCGTCCAAGGCCTTCGCATGAAGCATTCCATGAGCACTTCGTCGCAGTGTCTCTC
Source organism: Zizania palustris (assembly GCA_019279435.1). NCBI lineage: Eukaryota > Viridiplantae > Streptophyta > Magnoliopsida > Poales > Poaceae > Zizania > Zizania palustris. Next base: position 19,144,792 of record JAAALK010000079.1, read on the forward strand.
CCTGAGCACACTCCTCGACGAACCTCACTTGGACCATGCCTTCGATACACCCTGACTTCTGAGACCTCCGTCGGGTAAACCTTCGAGTGTCTCTCTCTGGAGCACACTTCGAACACCTTGCCTCATTACTGAGGACTTAGTCCACCATACTCCGAAGTCATTCCATTCGGAGTACCCTTCGAAGTGCCTCGCCTCCGAGGACTTCGTCTCGGGGTACCTTTAGCCGGAGCCACACTCCGCACTCTTTGCCTTCACCTGGCGCATTTTGACCCGAGGACCAACCTCGACCCCTCGCAGCCTTCGTGACCGAGCTCCCCGCTCGCTCGGCATCAAGCCTCCCGCTTGACCTAGGTTCACTTGCTGCGAATCGTCCGTTGCCTCCGAAGTCACCTGCGCACAACCGACAACCAGACAAGTGTATCCAGTACCCCGGAGACCTCTCCGGGTAAACAACCTTCGGCACACACTCCGGTGTACCGCCCAAAGTACCTAAATCTTCGGTACGACCCAGTCATCGTGTACTGTCGGACCCCTCCGACAGTCACACTCCGCTGCAACAGCTGCAACAAACGAACCCTTCGGTGAAACCACCTTCGAACCCCTTCGGAGGGACCCCTTCGAATCAGAGGATAAAAACTGTCAATCACTCATCACAGACTCCGAAACCAACCCTTGGTTTCTCAAATTATCCTCTCAATCTCCCCCTAAGTCTTGTGTGGCGCCTTCTAGGAAATCTGAAAAATCCTAATCCTGGCGCGAAGCTCTTGGAACTTGATCCGCTCAAGCGACTTGGTGAGGAAGTCAGTGAGTTGGTCCTAGGTGTTGATGTAGCTGGCCTTCACACTCCCCTCATCCAAACTAGTCCGGATGAAGTGGTACTTCACCCGGATGTGCTTGCTGCGCTCATGGAAGACAGTCTTCTTTGCCAAAGCCAAAGAAGACTTGCTGTCCACCCTGAGCTCCACTGCTTCGACATCTCTGCCAAGAAGATCGCCAAGCAGTCAAGCCGACCAGAGAGCCTGAGTTGATGCAGAAGTGGCTACGATGTACTCTGCCTTGCAACTGGACATGGCCACCACATGCTGCTTGCTCGACTGCTAGCTGATAAGACACTTGTCAAGGAAGAATAATGTCCCGATGGTGCTCTTGCTTGTGTCGATGTTGCCGGTGTGGTCGCTGTCACTGTACCCGATGAAATGCGCCGCATCGGGGCACCTCGGGTAGTACAAACCGTAGTCAAAGGTCCCCGCGACATAGCGTAGGATCCTCTTCATGACCTGTTGATGCTCTGTCGTCGGTCGGTGCATGAACCGGCTGATGTAGCCAACAACGAATGTCAAGTCCAGCCGCATGTGGACAAGGTAGCGAAGGCTGCCCACAATGCGTTGGTACTGCGTCGCGTCCACCTCCTCCGCCATGCTGTCGCGACTCAGCTTCAGCCTTTCCTCCATGGGAGTGTAGGCTGGGTTGCAGTCGGTGAGTCCGCCCAGCTCGACGATGCACTTAGCGTAGGCGGTCTGGCGAAGTGAAGTGCCAGAGCTGTCCTGGTGCACCTCGATCCCCAAGTAGGAGAGGAGCCCTAGGTCGCTCATCTGGAAGGTGACATTCATCTTTGTCTTGAATGACTCTACCTCCTCCTTGGTGCTGGTGATCACCAAGTCGTCGCCGTAGACGCCTACCAGTAGGGCATTGTCTCCCTTGCCCCGTCGGTAGACTTTAGGTAGACTGGAGCCTCATGAGCACTTTGTTGGAACACCATCTGCCTGAGAGTGGAGTCTAGCTTGTCGTTCCAAGCTCGTGGTGCCTGTCGCAAGCCATAGAGAGCCTTACACAGGTGGAGAACCATGTTCTCCTTGCTGGGGATGATGAATCTCGGCGGCTGTCGGACGTAGACCTCATCCTTCAAGTCGCCATTGAGGAAGACAGACTTGACATCCATGTGGTGAACACGCCAACCCTCCTGGCTGCTAGCGCGAGGAGGACACAAATGGACTCCATCCGTGCAACAGGAACGAAGGCATCGTCGAAGTCAACTCCCTCTTGCTGAACGAAACCGCGTGCCACCAGCCAAGCCTTGTGCTTGACCACCACCCCAACCTCATCTTTCTGCAGCTTGACCACCCACTTAAGGGTGATGGCACGGTGGCCGGCCGGAAGATCAGCCAACTGCCATGTCTGGTTCCGCTCGACGGCGTCCATCTCCTACTGCATCGCGGCGCGCCAGGCCGTGTCTCCTTCTGCCTCAGCAAAGGAACATGGCTCACCGTCGTCGTGCGTCAGGTGCAGTTCCGCATCAAGTCATGCTGCACCATCCCAAGAACGGGCTGCTCACCAAGGATGTTATCCATGGTGCGGTAACATAGAGGCTCGCCATCGTGGCAATCATCGACACGATCCCCGTTGTTTGACAATGGAGTAGTGAACTCCACTGTGCGTTGCTCATCATGGGCTGAAGCTGTGGATGCCGATCTCGGAGATGTGGGCGCAGGTGTAGGAGAGCGGGGTGTGGCCGGTGCACGAGGTGGTGGAGTACTTGCCAGAGCTGATGATGTGCTAGGTGTTGGGGCAAGCGAGCTCGGTGAAGGTGAGCTGCTAGCTCCCCCTGCTCCCTCGAAGTAGACGTACTCGATGACGAAATCACTGATCGTCAAAGTTGAGCCATCATCCGCCATCTTGCCCCATGCCCAGCCTCGCCCTTCGTTGAACACAACGTCTTGCGAGACGTGGACACGTTGTGTCGTAGGGTCTGTTACTAACCTCGATTTGAGAGAAGATGATCACACCATTAAGGTGGATGTATATATATAGCCATGAGATGGGCCTAGATGACTTAGATGATATATGGGTCATATGGGCCATATATATATGGGCCTTAACACCCCCTCAAACTCAAGGTGGATCGGAAACATTGAGTTTGAGCAAATGAAGCCGCTGTTGCTCTCGAGTCTGTGCTTTAGTGAAGAAATCTACAACTTGTAATTCGGATGACACATACTGAAGAGCAATAGTTTTCTGATGACAATGAGACCGAGTAAATGATGCATCAACACCATTGTGCTTTGTAAGATCATGCTTCACATGATTCTTAGCAATCCGTATGGCTCCAGTATTATCACAGAGAAGAGGTGTAGGATCAACACAAGAAATACCAAAATCTGCCAACAACCATCGAAGCCATATAATCTCAGATGTGGTAGTAGCAAGTGCTCGAAGTTCTGCCTCTCTATTGGAGCGAGACACTACTGCCTGCTTCTTGGACTTCCATGTAAGAGGAGAAGAACCAAGAAGAATGCAATAACCAGTAATAGAGCGGCGATCTATCGGATCACTCGCCCAAGTGGAGTCCAAGTAAGCATGAAGTTGAAGCGGACTATCATGAGCATAAAACAAACACTGAGATGATGTCCCTTGTAAATATCACAGCACACGAAGTAAATGCCCAAAATGAACCGAAGTAGGGGCACACTCACAAACTTACTCAAAATATAGGCAGCGTGAGCAATGTCAGGTCTGATAACAGTGAGATAAACAAGACTGCCCACAATGTGCCTATATCGAGAGGGATCCTCAAGAGGTGTGCCATCAGTAGGACGAAGTTGTAAATGAAGATCCATATGTGTTACAGCTGTCCGATTATCAGTAATTCTAGAACGAGAAATAAGATCTCAAATGTATTTGGACTGAATTTGGACTGAGAAAGATAATAGCCCTTGGCAGAATGTAAAACCTCAATCCCTAAGAAATAGCTGAGAGGGCTTAGGTCAGACATCAGAAATTGCTCACTAAGTTGCTTCTTCACCTGAGAAATATGTTCCCCATCATCACCCATTATCAACATATCATCCACATATAAAAGAAGCAAAGTGCGTCCATGTGAAGAGAGATAAACAAACAAGGCAGGATCATGATCACTGGGAGAAAAACCGGCAGCTCTTATCACAGTGACAAAGCGCTCAAACCAAGCACGTGGAGCTTGTTTAAGACCATATAAAGCACGACGAAGACGACAAACATGTCCAGAGGGTACATCAACGCCCGAGGGTGGTTGCATATAGACTTCCTCATGCAAATCACCATGAAGAAAAGCATTTTTGACGTCCATCTGAGATATAGTCCAAGAACAAGTAGCAGCTACGGCAATCAGAGTATGAATAGTAGTCATGTGGGCAACAGGAGCAAAGATCTCATCATAATCCACACACTGAGTCTACTAAAAACCTCTAGCAACAAGACGAGCTTTATATCTCTCAATAGTGCCATCTGACTTGGTCTTAATTTTGAACACCCATTTGCATGTAATTGGTACTGCATGTGAGGGTAATGGAACAATATCCCAAGTCCCCGTACGATCCAGGGCAGCAAGCTCTTCAAACATAGCAAGTTGTCATTCTGGACTACTAGAAGCTTCTTGATAAGTGGATGGCTCATCAACGATGGCACTTACACATGGGAAACCTAACCTATCAGGAGGCTCAATAGTAGCACGATCTCATAGATTATATCTCGAACCAACCTGTGACTCATTAGAAATAGCATGTGACTCATCAAGTATGTTAGAATCATCAGAAACAAGCACATTAGGACTGACCGAGTTAGGATTTGATGGAGACTATGGGATTAGTGGGACGACGAGTGTAAACATGTATGATGGGTGGTTTAGGATGTAGAAGTGCAACTGTGGTTGGTGGGGAAGGGTCGCTGGGTGGAGGGAGACACATAAACGATGTGGACTTTGTGGGAGAATAGGATGACTAGGTAGACTGGTTATAAAAGAAGGGATGGTTCTCATCAAAAGTCACATCACGAGAGATACGTATGCGACGAGAAGAAGGATCATAACAATGATAACCCTTATGCTCAGGACTATATCCTAGAAAAACACACTCAAAGGATTGGGCTATCAACTTAGTTCGCTCACGAGGTGCAAGCAGAACATAGCACGTACACCCAAACACCCGGAGATGATCATATCTAGGAGGAGTACCAAAAAGGACTTCACCGGGGATCTTGCCAGACAGTTTGGATGAAGGTTTTCGGTTAATGAGATAAACAGCAGTAGAAGCAGCTTCGCCCTAGAAATGCGAAGGAACAAAAGAGGCAATCAGAAGGGTGCGAGCAGTCTCTATGAGATGGCGATGTTTGCGTTCAACAACACCATTCTGAGCATGGGCACCGGGACATGAGAGCTGAGCAAGGGTGCCTTCAGTGGTCAAGAACTGGCGAAAAGTATTAGATAAATACTCACCTAGAGTCAGAGCGAAATTTTTTGATGGAGGTAGAGAACTGAGTATGAACCATGCGAGCAAAAGACCGGAAAATGGAACGCAATTAGGGACAGTGTTTCATAAAATAAATCCAAGTATATCGAGAATGATCATCAATAAAAATGACATAAAACTTATGACCACTCTTTGTACAAAGGGGGCATGACCCCATACATCTGAATAAACAAGATCAAAATGTCTAGCAGAATAGGAAGTACTAGAGGGATATGAAGGTTGTATCTGTTTGCCAAGCTTGCAACCCCTACAATAAAAACTAGACTCAATAGATGTAGGACCTAAACAACCTTTATTTATTAATGTAGATAACCGAGACCCACATAGATGACCAATACGATGATGCCACTTGGCGAAGGAAGAGGCAGGTAACGATGCAACGGATAACACCTGAGCGGTAGAAGCAGCGGAAGAAGGAAGCCTCAAGGTGTCCAAAACATAGAGGCTAGGGGCAGCTCTACGACGATGGCCAGTCCCAATCACAATCCCGCTTCGACGATCCTAAATAAAACAAGACGAGTCATCAAATCCAACAAAACAATTATGGTATGTGACTTGATCTATTGAAAGAAGGTTCATGGACAACTGTGGTACAAAAGGAAACATTAGGTACAAAAAACTGAGAATTGCAAAGTGAACCATGATGAGTAATATGGCAAGATGTATGGTGGTGGGTTGCCGATTGAGAGCGTAAGGGGTAGGAGTGGCTAGGAACTGGCCTGCTCCTGGGACGCTTGGAACCAGGGGGTTCCAGGGTGCTTTCTTGATTTCTTGCGGTAGGAAGAAGGGGATGAGAGAATAGGAGCAAAGGGGAGGAGCAGAGGAATAGGAGGAAATGATTGAACTGAATTCTGCTTGCCTTTATTCCCATAGTACTCAAAGTATTTATAGACTCTTGTACAACACAATTCTCTTATCTAGAATACCAGAATTCTAACAGAATTCTTTACAAGACTCACGCAGGGTTTGGGCTCAAGCCTGCCCTCTGCCTTGCGCCCTTGGCCCCTCTACGGTGATACACAATTCCGACTCTAACATCTCTTCCGTCCTTCGGAAACAACTCGTCCTCGAGCTGGAAGTCCGGATAGCGAAGTCGGAACTCTTCCATGTTCTCCCATGTAGCATCAGCCGACGGAAGTCCTTCCCACTGAATCAACACCTCATGTATACCTCGAGCAATCTGACCCCTTAGAGCTTTGGCTGGCTTCAGCAAGACCCTGCCATTAGATAGAGCCGACAGTGCTGGTGGCAATTCTGGTGACGTAACATGAAAAGCCTTGAGGACACCAATGTGAAATACATCATGAATCCGAGCGCCTTGGGGCAAGGCTAGCTTATACGCAACGTTTCCAATCTTCTCCACAATCCGATATGGTCCATAAAAACGCGGAGCTAGCTTCCCACAGTGAAAACTATGAAGTGATGCCGCTTGTCGGTGTAGTAAGCGGACCCAAACCCAATCCCCTTCCTTGAAAGACACGTCACGATGCTTGCCATCATAATAGAGTTTGCCATAGTCTTGCGCCTGGAGCAATCTTTCCCTGATTTCAATCAGGAACTCATCTCGTTCTTGGAGGGACTGATCCACTGCCGGTACTCTTGAAGACCCCTTATCATATGACCGAAGAGATGGCGGTGGACGCCCGTACAACACTTTGAATGGTGTGTCACGGAGCGACGTCTGGAATGCAGTGTTAAAACAATATTCTGCCCAAGGAAGCCACCTTAACCAGTGTCGGGGTCGATCCCCTGTGAGACAACGAAGATACATTCCAATTACACGGTTTGCTGCTTTGGACTAACTGTCACTTTGTGGATGGAACGCAGAACTGAGATTTAGCTTTACTCCTCATAGTCGAAAAAGTTCCTTCCAGAAAGCACTTGTGAAGACCGTGTCCCTATCACTGACAATGGAGCTTGACAATGGAGCTGGGAATACGATGAAGGCGTACTATCTCATTGAAGAACACCTGTGCCACCGAAGTTGCAGTGTAGGGATGTCCTAGGGGCAAAAAATGTGCATATTTGGATAATCTGTCAACTACTGTGAGTATGTGAGTATGACTGATTTACCATGAATCCCGGGCAACCCCTCGATGAAATCCATTGCAACATCCTCCCAAACTCGAGCTGGAATAGGCAACGGTTGCAGCAACCCTGCTGGGTGGAGATGCTCAGTTTTGTTCTTTTGACATATTGCACATGTGCGCACAAAATCCTACACCATCTTCTTTGCATCTGGGACAGAGAAATCTGTTCGCAAACGATGCAATCTGTGTTCCACCCCTTCATGACCCATGTGAGCTGCACCTAATATAGCCTATAGATTGGGGGACGAAACTGGGACTGCCATCTTTCAGAATCAGCCCATCAGCGAAACTCCATGATGTGCTCCACCCTCCTACCAAGATCTCATCTCGAAGAGAACGGAGACTATCTTCACTTTCAACTTCCTGCCTTAGGCAATCAAAAATGTCAAATGATGGTCCTGAGATAGCCATAACTGCTGATTCAATGCCCTCCTCGCGGTGAGACAATGCATCGGCTACCACATTATGGCGTCCTGACTTGAACTCAACCGTAAAATCGAATCCCATCAACTTGCTCACCCAACGATGTTGTGGAATCGTGGTGAGGCGCTGATCTAGCAAGAATTTCAAGCTGTAATGATCAGTGCGTACTATGAATTGCCTCCCCCAAAGATAAGCTCTCCAATGGCGCATTGCCTGTACCAAACCTATCAACTCCCGTTCATATGCAGTGAGACCATTGTGTCGAGGTGCTTAGAAGAGTAGTAAGATCTAAATTGTAGCCAATTACATTTAAGATGCAAAATGACTCACAAATTCAAAGGCAATCCAATTCCGCTCACAACCAGATGATGAAGCATAAAGACTAACGACTCGTAATGCAAATCTTTGTAGCTCAAATGCTCGAGCACCATAAGAATGTGACCAATCAACTAGAATAACAAATGCACATGATAGGAGTTAGAGAAATTAACAAGTTAAAATTAACTAGACTTACGAGGACTCTTTGATGCCAAGTTTTCATTTGCCAATATGTTTGAAAAGATAACTCCTGCTTTGGCCTCGTATTGCAAGGCGTGTGCATCAATTGTACTTTGCATGTTGGCATTATTTTCTATCTTTGCAAGCACATCAAGAAAGCAACACCTAAGGTCTACAACCCGCCTTAGATCTCCCTTCTCTTTGATGGCAAAGTATTTTCTAGGATTCAAATATAGTGCAGCACCATACAAAGGACGATCTATTTGTCTCACCCATCGTCGCTCAATAATGTCCATAACTTTTTTGAGCAAGCGTTGCTTGTTTTGTGTGGGGAAGCTGAGTTTGATCCTTTCGTTTGCATGGTCCATAAATGCCGCTACCTCTGGCATGGCAGGTTGCTCATCTCCATCAACTACCCTAAGCACAATGATAAGTGGGGCTGAAACTCTAAGACAGTCTTCAACTAAGGACCAAAACTCTTTAGATAGAACAATGTTGCACACTCTATCTCTAGCCTCTGTCCTTGCCAATTTGAGATCAATCCATACATCACTCACAAAAAGAGCCCTCAAAGCATCTTTATGCTGGTGTAAGCTCTTTAAAGTAAGGAAGCATGTGGCAAACCTAGTAGCCGCAGGTCTCACAAGATCTGGCCCACATGTTTTCTCTCTCATTGCACTAAGAAGTCTCCCATGCCTATAAATGAATGTGGTGACACACTTAGCTTGAGCAATGAGCTTTTTAAACTCTTTCAAATTTCCAATCTCTTCCAACATGCAGTCTAGGCAATGTGCAGTACAAGGACTCCAAAACAGTGTTGGAATCCTCTCCATTAGAAGCTTTCATGCTGCCTTGTAGTTAGCCCCATTATCAGTGACTACTTGAACAACATTATCCTTTCCAATTTCCTCAACTCTCTTCTCTAGCAGATTAGCTATCATAGTTGCATCATGCTGCTCACTTGATGCATCAACGGACTCTAAGAAGAAAGTCCCTTCTAGGTCATTCACAAGGAAGTTGATCAAGTAATGACCCCTCCTATCAGTCCATCCATCTGACATTAGTGTGCATCCATATTGCTTCCATGCTTGCTCATGATCCTTCCTCAATATACTTGTCTCCTTCACACACTCTTGAAGCAATGGTTCCCTCAATTCATGAAAACTAGGAGGCACATAACCCGAACCATATTGTGCAGTGGCCTCACAAGCAATCTGAAATTGTCTTGAGCTTATAGCATTAAATGGTATGCCACACTCGTAGAACCACATAGCTCATTGCTTGTTCACATATTCTCGTTGAGCCTTAGTCTTTGTACAAGTTTCCATGGTGCTTTGATATGACCCACTACATCTTTCATTAACAATCTCATCATGTGTTCTCTGAAGCTTAATTGCAATTGAACCTCTTTTCCCTTACTCTTGCTTGGTAACGGTATTTGTGGCTTGACTGAGTGTACCGATTTCCATTGAAGCTAGCCCTTCTTTTGGCGGCTGTACCTGAACTTGGTTGTTGTGACTGTTCTTGTCCCTGACTTGCCCCTTTATCATCAACATCTACAAAAATTTCCCAATTCCTCTTGTTACATTCCATGTACTATCTCATTTCTTTTCTAATCTCACTACTAGCCTTTGAACACATGGCAGTATCACCGTAGCCACCAGCAAGGTGTTCTTCCAACCTTTTAATTCCTCCCATTGTAACAGTCTTACAAAGGTTACATGTCACCTTATCTCGGTTGCCAATTTCTGTCCAATACCCATATTTCCATCCTGGATCATTGGACTTTGATTTCCGTTTTGGATCAGCCATAGGATCATACTGCTCTGCAGGAACAGCAGGTGAGGAAGCATTTACACCACTACCAGACATTGCTGTTTGCTTGCAGTGTTTGTTGTTTACAGCAGCAGGGCAATACTTCTACCTGAGTAGAACAAAGTCATTAACTGCACGGGCAGCATGGCTGCAGTGTGCTAGCTACAGCACAGAGAAAGAATGGGGGGTAAGTAGTACCTACCAGCGCGGACACTTAGCTGCAAACACTGCCCAAACCCAGCCACGCCGCACACTGCTACCCTGCCTGGTCTGCGCCGAGCACTCGCCGGATCTGCTCTGTGCACCTGCACCACGTCAGGTCTGCACCATGCCCGTGTTGGATCTGCGCTCACACATGCCAGATCTGCTCCACGCACGTCTCCACACCATGTCGCCGCACTCTCTGGCTCTCTCTTGACCGGTTCTCGACAAAAGGGGGCAGAAACCTAGAGGTAAGTAGATATTTCATTTGTCTGATGCGTGGGCCATCTGGTTCTGCAACCTGGGGAGTAAGGCGTCGGGACACCTTACACCTCCTGACCTCTCTAGTGCTAAAGTGATGCCTAGGCGACGCTTTAGCGACGCCTCAATAAGTATGAATGTATGATTGAAGTACACATGTGGTTGTGCTATATTTTAATCATTACCGGTGCCAAATAATTATCATACTATGAGCTTATGAGTCTGGTGATTTATTTTAATTTCAGAACCCCTAGAGAATTATTGTCTGGAATCCGAACATCTCGCCTGAGAGATCGGAAAAAAGAAGAAAGAGAATTGCTGGTCAAACAGGAATTCTTGCAGGACATGATTAGTGAAAATGAACTTTTATGTTCTTTTCTTGAAAAGAAATCTATCAATAATGTAGTTCTTTGGGAGCCTGACTTGCTGCCATCGCTTACTGCCTCTCTACATCCCTGCTCGTCTTGCTCAAAAGCTCCTGAGATAAAGGGTAAAGATGGTCCCTGGATTGAATCTATCCAATCCAACTCAAAAGATTCATCTGATGGTACTACATGTATGACTGGGTCACAATCTAATGACTTGTCTACAGATTGGAACTATGCTTCTGAGGGAAAAAAACTTGATGCTGATGATGAAGATGACCTGCCTTTTGATTTGAGCATTGATTCTGGTTCATTGGCTTGTGTTGCTTGTGGGATTCTTGGCTATCCATTTATGGTTATTTTGCAACCTTCTAGAAAAGCACTAGTACAGATATCCCCTGTTGATAAGGAAAAATACAAGCAGAGCAGTGAAAAAGAGAATTGTTCAAATGTACTTCAGTGCTCTCCCATTGATGGTAGTTCTGGTATGCCTTTGTTATCTTCCAGCTTTTGTGTTTGTAATTTCTAATATTTATAATAGTAGGAAGTAAAATGAACATTTGTATTGATGTATGCAGATCTTTTTGATCCATAGGACCTAATAGATATTCTTGAAATGTGTTGTTTTGTATGTCAAATAAATTAGTTGTTTTCCCAGTGAGTACTTCAGATCACTGTTGTTCTACTGACCTTTGTGAACTACAAAGAGAGAGAGAGAGAGATTATTGTTACAAAGAACTTCGCCAAAAGGGACCTGTTATCACACATTTGAGGTTATATTTTGTTAGACATGGTGTCGAATTATGTTAGTGGCTCCTTTTAGAAACATATAAATATATAATAATGCACATGAAATTTTGATCATTTGGACTGACTGAGATGCAATCCTCTCAAATGGTATATGCTATTGTTGTAACTAGATTTGCTACAATGATATTTTATTGTATGGTGTACATCATTGCCTGATTAATACACTATATTAATTTACTAATTTAGAGAAATTTACTGTCTTAATCTTATCTGCAATAAGTTAGACATGTATTATTAATATGCATGTGTTTCCGTTCAAAGTCTGTAGCGTAATATTTTGTTACACTTGAATATCTTCTATGTTTCAACTTAATGATATGCTTGATTTTATTTTCATGTATCAAAACTTGACTAATGTTTCTGCCATGTATCAGGATCTCCAGTCATTGCCAATAGAATTTCCAGCCCTGGGGAAAATGCTAACTATAGTCATCATATTGTGAAGCCAAATAAAAGTGGCATTTCTTTGATGGAAAAGGAACTTCATGGAACTGTATGGCAACATATTGATGCTTTACATTCTTGTAGCAGTGAAAATACCACTCATCCGTATGGTAACACAGAGACACCAGACAAGAAAATACCAAGCGATAGTCCTGGCTCAGAGTTGAGTAAACAAACAGGCAGAGGCGAGGTTAATGTACAAGTTGTAGAAGGAAGCGATAGTCCTGGTTCAAAGTTGAGTAAACACACAGGCAGAGGTGAGGTTAATGTACAAGCTGTAGAAGGTAGTGACAATGCCACCAGCTGGAATACAAGCTGCACATTTGCACGGCCTCGAATCTTCTGTTTGCAGCATGCTCTTGAGATCGAAGATTTACTTGAGGGCAAAGGTGGTGTCCATGCCCTCGTCATATGCCATGCAGGTAGGATTGATGCTGGCTTCTGTTCTGATATTCTATGCAATTGCCTGTGGACCGTCTTAATGCTGCACACTGGATGTGGATCTTTAATTATTGTTTGTTTTACTCATTTTTGTTAATTGCATGCTTTTTTGCAAATGCTTTGTTTCCCATATGCAGCCTATACAATTTAGATTGTTTTCATTCGTGGAAACAAAATTTCCTTTCTAACATATTTATTCAGCAATTCAAAATACCACAATGTTTCTTTAATGTGAAGCAGCAGTGTCCAAAGAAACAAATACCGGAAAAATGAAATATAGCTGACTTATGTTGATTTTTACCAGGAGATTATAATTGAATAACAAACAGAGAGTCTTATACAGCTTTACTTGGAAGGAGTGTTGGGAATTTCTGTAGCATTGACTATATGTGGGTTGTTCATATACCAATCTAATATTTATTTATTAATTCTAGAATACAGAGCTTCTATAGTGAAATTCTGGAGTTTGCTCAATGTGGATGATGGTATGCAGCTGAGCTGTGTTTGGCAATTAATTGCATCCCCTTTGCATATAGTAAACATGGAATAGATTGTTTGTATGCTCATCTTCTAATAATTAACACTTCATAAACTTTTCTTAAGAACTTCAACTTGTTATTATGTAGGTACTCTAGACTCACTGTAACACTCATGTTATGTTGTAGCCTGTCATAGGTAGTGGGCCAGGGCCGCTATGCCCAGCCCAGCGAACAGTATCGCGTGGGTACTGTAGCATGAATGTATCTGCTGGTACTGTAGCACTTAGGGATTAAAGATAGATTAGTTATTCTTTTAAAATAGCAGATTAGATTATAGTTAAAGAGATAAAGTCTTGTAAGCTCTATAACTACTTAGATAGGATGGTGTTGATCAGGAATAAATCAATCAATGAAGAAAGAATTAGTTTAATCTATCGTCCCAATGTTCTTCCGAACTTAAGGCTATCCTCAGCGGTGTTTATCCCGTCATTGAGATAAACCATGACATAGCCTTTTTACTTGGATAGTGACAGTGTATAATCGCACGAAAGATGTCATGGTCGGTAATGCCTGCAGCAGAAGAGGGAAGAGGCCGGCGGCGCTACAGATTGAATCCTAGTCGGGTTCATCTTTGTGCTGGCTGAATCATAGTCTTGGTTCTGGACTAGACAGGTAAACAATGATTTCAAATTGTATAGTCGCGACTAGGCGTAGATTAGTTGTTGACTAGAACTGCTACTACTCATCTTCCTAGCAACTGTTGTGTATATGTCATGGCCGCAGATCAATGTCACGCGCCATGCAAGAAGAGGGCTGCTGCAGGCCAACCCGTAGCCCAACCAGGCCCGTGAACTGTAGCGGTACTGTAGCGTGGTGTACTGTAGGTAAATAATAATTAGAGATCAGATTAGTTAAGAGTCTAGCCCGCAAAGATTAATTAGAGATCAGATTACTAGATTAGTTAGGAGTCTAATTCGGTTAGAATAAAGTTGTAGATTAGATCAGCCTTATGCTTATATAAATAGGGCTGATGCATTAGAGGAAGTTGTCGAGTATTTTCAGTTTAGGCTTTGCCTCCTTTATCTCCTGCCTCGTTGGTGCGTCAGGCCGTTACGGCTCCACCGCGCCGACGAGGTCCAGGGCCCTTGACCATCTACTTCGTTTTCCTATCAATAAAGAATACTAGTTCCGTGGAATCCCTGTACCCGTGACAGTATACACTTGCCATATACAACTCTTTCCAACCTGATCACCAGCTGGTATAAGCTTGCCGTATACAGCTCTTGCCATATATATCATAGCCCTGCCATGTATACAGCCTGATCACCAATTGGGCTACTGACATGTATACATTTGTTGTATACAACTCTTGCCACTTTTAGTCCTGCCATATATACAGCCTGATCACCAGCTGGGCTACTGCCATGTATACGTTTTCCGTATATAGCTCTTGTCGCATATAGCCCTGCCATGTATGCATCCTGATCGCCACCTAGGCTACTAACATGCATATGCTTGCAATAGTGCCATGTATACAACTTGCCATGTATATAATTTCCTTTCTTAGCTCTTGACATGTATAGCTAATTGTATGCCTATAAGATCAATGGAAGCTAGTGTCCTGTGACCATGGCGTCTTCTCCAATATCTCTTTCTCCTTGTTCCTCCAAATCACAGTCACTAGCGAAGCTGCCAAATCAAGTCAGCCACCATCAAGTTGCCCGACTAATTGTGGTTAGTTGTGATTAATCGGCTGATCAGCAAATTAATCGACCTGATTGTATCGAGCACCCTAGTTGGTAGAAAATTTATGATAAGGCCAAGTAATCGTGATTAGTTGGCTGACTTGAAAACACTGCAGTTAGGTCCTGGTGCAGGATATATTAGAGAGTCCTTAGGATATAATTTAGATTATGTCTCTGCAGCTAGATTATAATTGTTAGAGATTAAGAAGTTCCTTTAAAATAGCACATTAGATCAAAGGTAGTTAAACAGATAAAAGTTGTAAACCTCTATATAAAGGGCAGCGATATTCAGGTATAAGATCAGATTTTAGTCTAATACATCATCCCGTTTCTCTATTTCTCACCCCCTTTCTCCTTTTGTGTGCCTACCTTCTTCACGGGGAGACCGCCAGCCAAGCCGCCCAGGCCAAGGCCACTGACTTCCTACTCGTATCCGATTCATTCTCAGCCTTCGACTCACAACAAAAACAGTCATGGTTCAAAATCAATGTAGTTGCTTTTACGGTGATGTGATCATTTGATTAGTGGGTTCCCTGAAGTTAACTGATCTATATAACTTTTTTGCACTCCGGTGTCTGCAGATTATGTCAAACTAAAAGCACTTGCAATATCAATAGCTGAGGAAATTGAGTTTCAGTTTGACTATAAAGATGTTGCACTAGCAAATGCATCCAAGCCTGATTTACATCTAATCAACATTTCAATTGATGATGAGGGGTATGAAGAAGAGGGAAAAGATTGGACATCACAGATGGGTCTAAACCTCAAATATTGTTCCAAGATTAGGAAAGAAACATCAGGGAGTCAAGAACAACCTCCTTTATCATTTTGGGGGCTATTTTCTAAGCCATCACTTGTTTCAGTTGTTCCAAATCTGAAATGGCTCTGCAGGAAAGCACGGACTCCATACAGGGTTGTTAGTTATTTTTCCAGCCCTGATGTCGCAACAACTCCTGACAAAGATAAGTCTGCAGTTACAAAAACTGAGATTGACAAAACTGAAGAAACTTTGCAACAATGCTGTGACCTGCAAGAATCCAATGATGTAGCTGATATGTGCAGGTGTCCCAAGGAGAATGATCAAGATGGTCATTGTCTTGTTGATATCCCTATTGCTGTTGCTGAATATCCTATGATGCATCAAGTTTGTGAGGGTCCAGTAAGTGTGCGTGAATGCGATGACTCTATCTGTTCATTTGATTCCCAGGATTCACCCTCAGTTGCTGCAGTGTCAGCTGCCAAACTTACCAGAGGAAAACAAGATGTTGAATCAACTGAGTTGAGTAGTTCCACAACTCATTCTGTTCAACAGTTCCTTGACAATGAAGTTATTGCTGAGGGAGGCAGCATGAATGTCATAAGAAATCATGAGTACTTGGAATCTGATAATACAACTTCAGAGGGCAAAGATAATCAATTGCAAGTTCAACAAGATCAGGAGGCCTTGGTACTTTGTGATAATCCAAACACAAAATTGGTTGGTCCATGCCTGATAAAAGGTGTGGCTTTTGCAGGAGAATTGCATGGGGGGACAGCATCATCAACCCTTGGAAATGATGATAGTTGTGGTAATATATCTAACTGTTCTGGCACTGTATTGAAAACTAATAAATCTTGTACAGATGATCAACCTGAAACATGTAGTCGTGGTGCTGTTCTTGTGACACCAAAGTCGAGCTGTGATCAGATGATTTCTGGCACTGACAGAAGTTGCAGTCTGGTCATGGATAGCCCTGCCTCCACTGATGCTCCTTTTTCAACTGAACCACTGTGGATGGCTCATGATTTGGTGAGTGATGAGTTGCAGGCAGCCCATAATTCAAAGACACCAATAGGTGTATTAAATCCAGTACAGTCTGGCTCTGGTACCATTTTGACTAATGTCAAGGTCAAGCTCAACTGCATTGGTGCCACAAAATTATCTCATCTATCTCCAAAGAGTGATGCCATCATCTCAGAAGGTACACAGTCTGCATCAGTGATTGCGACTTCAGACATAGTGGCTAGAAGCATTGGAAGTTCAAATAGAACAAATATTATATGTTATGCCAGACGGAAACGCAAAAGAGGTGGATCAGAGATGAATATCAGTAGTTCACAAAGCTGTGGGGGCTTTGTTCGCTCCCCCTGCGAGAGCTTGAGGCCAAGGGCTAGACCTGCAATAATTGAAGATATGGCAAATGAAACACAAGCTGTAGAAGCTTCCGCTCAAAAAAAAGTTAAGAGGACAAAGGTGGAAACGTTTCGGTGCGACATTGAATTGTGTGACATGACATTTGAGAGTAGAGCTGAACTTCGTGCTCACCAGCGCAATATATGCACCGATGAGTCTTGTGGCAAGCGCTTCAGCTCACACAAATACTTGAAGCGTCATCAATGTGTCCACAAAGACGAGAGGCCATTCAAATGCCCCTGGGATGGTTGCCCTATGACTTTCAAGTGGTTGTGGGCTCAAACTGAGCATGTCAGAGTCCATACAGGAGAGCGACCGTACAAGTGCTCGGCTCCTGACTGTGGCCAAAGTTTTAGATATGTCTCTGATTACAGTCGCCATAGAAAGAAGTTTAATCACTATTGATAGGTTCGAATTTTCATGTTTACTGATCACAGCTGCGGGCAAAACACCAGCTGCTTGCCTTGGGGGCTATCTGTGTTGTACCATTTCGAAAATTTAACCACCTGACAACTGGTAGGCCTAGTGTTTATTCCTTCGTTAACAATGTATTTAGTGTAGACAGTAGAAATAGTTGGGGTAAAGGCCTACCGCTAATGCATCAGCGTAGATTTGCATGAGCTGATATCCTCATTGACGTGATTATTCTTTCTTTCTTCGATCCATAAAGTTTATGAATACAGAGATCATATGATTTCCAAATCGTCTTGGATAACTAACAAGCACCAATTGAATATGTTAATGTCACACGGTCTCAGTCAGCAGATTGTTGTTTCATGTATCCATTGGCTACCTTTCCGTAATCTGTTCCTACGGTGGCATTAACAGCAGGCGACAGGCTATGGAGTTGTTCTGTCAGTCAATTCAATCTAGGTAAATTGGTATGTAATTGTGTGCTTTCATTCAATATACTTCTGGGTTGAAGTAGCCACGTCCTTGCTGAAATTCGTACTGTCAATCGAATCTGCCGGTGGCTTCGAGAACTCCAGTTCGAAGCTCGTTGAGCTACTATATATGATATGATGGTTAGTTATCATATAATTTCATGATAATGTTTAATTATAGTGAGCTAAGAATTTGTAAAATCTTGGTCTGAGAAATTTCCATTTTGTACTTTAAAATCTGATTTTTTTTTATGAATCTGATCTACTAGTTAACTTATTTCAGATTTTCAAATGAAAATTTATTTGAAAAATCCTAACGAAACAGTTGGGAATACACATCAGGAATGCTGCCGTTGCTCCTCTCGCCTACAGCTAGGCGGACGGAGTCTTCTTGGAGCCGTCTGATACAGCCCGCTGCCAGCGATCGGATCATCGACGTGGTCTGGTCGCAAAGCCGTGGAGAGGAAGAAAAGGGGAACAAGAGAGAGTTGGTAGCTTTCGATTTCTTTATTCCTTTATTCCTGATCTCATACAGTGTTTACTTGGTATTCATATACCCATGTCTGATTGATGGCCCTACCACAGTGCCACTTACATTGCAACCACATATGCTTACACACCCAGCAAATACGCCTTTACATTTCAATTGCACACTTATGTCTTCCTGTTTCATTCTTGCGGCATATCACCCGTGCTTGGCACACTTTGCAGTTGTGATATTGCCGCCCCCTTGAACTTGTCTTGGCGCCAAACTGCAGCTTCTGGAAAGCGAGCACGGACCACCGAGTAGTCCTCCTAGGTTACAAATTCTTCAGGCAATGAACCCCACTGAACTTTCACTTGAACTAATGTGGCTGCTCCCTTCTTCACCACAAGCCCATTTACTTGGATAGGTTGCTGTCGCACAACGTAAGTACATCTCTAAGCACTTCCATCTAATTGAGGATGGTAAGCCATGCTCAGGTGCAATGGAACAGCCAATCTCTGAAAAAGATGCTGCCAAAAGTTCCTTGTGAAGATACGGTGACGATCCGAAACTATTGATTTTGGAAGTCATACAACGCCACAATTCTGTCCAGGAGAACATTTGCAATTTGAGCAGCCGTAAATGCCGTAAATGGATGTTTCAAAGGAACATAGTGTACAAATTAGGAGAATCTATCAACCACCACCAAAATCACATTGTAACCTTGAGACAGTGGTAAGTCTTCGATAAAGTTCATTGAGACATCCTGCCACGTGCCGTGTGGAACAGGCAGAGGCTGAAGTAATCCTGGGTATTCACACAATTCATGCTTCGCCTTCTAACAAATAGCGCACTGTGGCACAAAATTCTGCACTGCCACTTTGAGTTCTGGCCATGTGAATAACATGTGCACGCGCTGGTATGTCACTTGAATTCCCGGATATCCCCCCACTGCTGAAGCATGGAAAGTTGAAATTAACTTGGTATGTAAGGCTGAATTAGCCCCGATCCATATTTTCCCATGCAGCGGAATCAACTGTTGATTTTTAACTCCCAGGGCCTTACTATAAAATGCAATGGGATGTCTTGATTGTAGCAAAACAACACCGACTCCTGTTGCACAAGCGTCAGTCTCCAGTTCAAAAGGTTGATTAAAATCTGCCAAGGCAAGCACCGGGGTAACACGGCTATCTTGAGGTTGTCAAATGCTTGTTGAGCTGCCTCTGACCAAACAAATGGTTTGTTTTTCTTCAACAAAGCTGTTAAGGGTTTTGTAAGCAAGCCATAGTGCTTCACAAATTTTCAGTTGTACCCTGTTAAATCGAGAAAACCCCTAAGTTCTAACAGTTTGGTTGGGACTGGCCAATTTTTCATCACTAAAGTTTTTTCAGGGTCAGTTGCCACTCCTTAAGCAGAAATTATGTGCCCCAAATACTCCAATTGTGGCAAGGTAAAGGAGCACTTGCTCAGTTTGGCATACAATTGGTTCAGTACTAATGATAAATGATCAACATGATCTAATAGTGACTTGCTATACACTAAAATATCATCCATGAAGACAAGAACGAATTTACGCAAATATGGGCCAAAAATCGAGTTCATGAGAGATTGAAACTGTTAGGATCGACATCTCCTATAGGAGGCGCCGGCCCTAGAAGAGTCCAAGGGACTAACTACTAGTAGTTATCTATTTGTTTTTCAGATTAAAGATTAGATTCTATTTTAGTTATTCAGATTAGAGATAAGATTGTATTAGGCCTATAAATATCCCTTAAGGGCCATGGAATAAATCAGACCTGAGCAATCTATTAGTTGCCAGGGTTTCTCCCAGTACTCCCTGCCCTAACCTTCCTATGCGCAGCCTTGGTCGGCGCCCTGGCGGCCGGCCAGCCCCCTAGTCACCCATACAATCTATGGCCAAGGAAACCAAGCCCTATAAATTTGGTATCAGAGATGCCAGGATGAAGATGACGACCTGTCCCGCACAGCGACGTCATCGGCGACCACAGAAATTTCAGAACCGATTGCCAAGGTGCTGACCGAGTTGGTGCACTCGGTGGCCAACATTCAGGCTTACTTGACGGCTTGGGACGACCAATTCTCCTTCGGCCACGTAGGGACAAGCTCAGTGGTGCAAGGGTTGTCCCATCCGCCGAGCATCACCTCCATGCCGCCGCCCATGACCACGGTGATCTCCATTGCCGCGCCTCCGCCCATGCCCATCCATCAGATCAACTTCCCACACTCCATATCACCAATTCTGGCCATGGGACAGCACGCCGCTGGTCTGCCCAACAAGATGTGACACCCCCTTTTCCTGGGCAGTAGCAATACAACGAAGCAGCGCCAACCGTCGGCGTACCTCGCTTCTACAAGCTCGATTTCGCCACATACGATGGATCGGAGGACCCCCTCACGTGGCTGAACCGTTGCGAGCAGTTTTTCCGCGGGCAACACACCCTTGCATCGGACAGGGTGTGGCTCGCATCATATCACCTAACCGGCACAGCTTAGACATGGTATTATGCCCTGGAGCAAGACGAGGGGATGCCTAGCTGGGAACGATTCAAGGAATTATGTCACCTGCGTTTTGGGCCTCCCGTGCGCATTAACAAATTGGCGGAGCTCGCACGTTTACCCTTCCTTTCCACAGTGCAGGAATATTCAGAATGCTTCAACACCCTACTTTGTCACGCACGTGACCTATCCCCATCACAGAAAGCAGATTTGTTTGTGGGCGGACTTCCCGATCAGATCAGAGTTGATGTCAATCTCCGACAACCACACGACCTTCAGATGGCTATGCATTGGGCGCGTGCATATGAGCGCCGAACAGAGGCCACCGCGGTGGCATCAGGACAGCGCCACACTCATCCCCCCCAGCGGCCAACGCCGACGCCGCCCAAGACGACAACTACCCCCCAGCCGACGCCAGGAGCAGTAGCACCAACGGCTCCGGCCTCGGTAGCCCCGGTCATTCTCAGGACAAACGGGGCGTACTATCGGCTGTGTCCTTAAGAGTTGCCCGATCATCATCGCCAAGGACTCTGCTACAACTGTGACGAAACCTACGTCCGCGGCCATAAGTGCCAGCGGTGAGGAGCCATGTTGAAGAGCATGGGCCTCATGGCTCCAGATGTGATGAGTGATTGTCAACGGAAGTCAAGAGGATATGAAGAGAAGAGAAGACCTACTGTGTCTGGGCCGCGTGTGACTCAGGTACACGGGCTGCGAGCGACTGTCGGGCAGAGGGGTCGCGAAGTCGGGCTGGCCCAATCCGAGTACATAGGCTAGGAGCAGTAAAGGATCCACTGGTCTGTTGACCGGGATTGACTCAGGTACACGGGCGGTGAGCGATTACCGGGCTGAGGGAGCCGCGGAATCGGGCCGTCCCAATCCGGGTACCCGGTGCGAAGACGGTGGATGCTTTGTCAGTTTCGGCGCAAAACTGATGACCACTGATCTCAGATTTGACCGTTCTGAGGCGAAGTCGTAGCTGCTATGAAAGCTCCGCATCATGACAAGTTATCTTTATTTAGGATTTTACTATTTTGCCTTTAGGCCCACAGTCTGTTAGTCGAGTCTGTAAAAAACCCTAAGGGCATTTTGGTCTTTTCCATTTTTATTTCAGCGTCTATAAAAACCCTAGGGGTAGTTTTGATTTTTTTTCCATTTATTAGGCTGTCTATAAAAAGGCCCCAATACCTAGGGTTAGGGTTACCCATTTTCAGAAATTACTTTACCAATCTTAAAAATTGGGTCACTTTTTATCTTCTTCCTCCTCCTAATTGTGCCGCCGGTGTTTTCGGTTTTAGCACCGCCGAAGAAAAATCCGTTGCTGTGCTATTCTCCAACATCGTCGATCGCCTGGTGTCGTTGTTTTGGCTGCGTAGGCGTTCACGCCGTTCAACAGCCGGCCACCGCCATCTGTCCAACATCTTCGCTGGTTCGTGCGGAGGGTTCAAGTCACGCTGCCCTGACTTATCTCGAGTGACACACACAAGCTGAAGCAACAACTAGTGCACGGTGGCAGTCCAGCGCGAGGGGACAGCCGCCGGCGTGGTAGCCAAGACGCACCGTAGGCGGTAGCCAAGCCATAGGCGCTGCAGGCGTAGGCTGTTGGGTCCTGTCGCACGGCACGACGTGGGCCCTCAAGCGCACGGCTTGGTGTGGGGAACGAGCATCATCTTCTAGGTAGTCACGGATTCGTTGTCCGGGCGGATTGCAGCACGATGTGGGACCCACAAGCGCGCAGCACGAGAAACAGTTCTGACTTCGCACGAGGCTTTGACGTCCAAGCTTCGCTACTGAAGTCGAAGCAGGCTTCGACAGCCACACGCTTCGCTCAACTGCATCGTACGGGCTTCGACAACTTCAGACTTCGCACGACTGCATCGCACAGGCTTCGTCAAGTACTGTACTGGAGACAAATTTGAACAGTAAATTCGCTCCTCGTTTTGCGTGCACTTGAGCAGATCGCATGTGATGATTATTTTATGATGCTTAAAATGCATGTGTTTTGAATGCTTTGTTAATCTACGTGTGAACACTGTTTTGGTGTATTTTCAACTAGGACACTGGTTGTTTTTAGGCTAGATTATTTTCAGCATATTTGGTCTGTTTACTTTCGTTGTTTGTCTATTGAGGTGCGTTGGGTGTTGGGAGAAGGCCATTGATTCAAAAGAATTTTTTAAGCGCCCATTCACCCCCTCCCCCCTCTGGTCGCTATTTTTGGTCCTACAAGCGATCGTTCTATCTAGAGGTCTCCGACTACGACGATGAGTGCGCCATGGAGGAGGCACCCAACATGGTAGCAGGGGAGGCCACCGACCAGCCGGTGGTATCATTACATGCCATCACAGGCATCCGAACAGAGGACACAATGCATCTCGACATCGACGGCCATCGCCTCACCGCCCTCCTCGACTCAGGTTCCACTCACAATTTTATCAATGCAGGGATCCTTAAGCTGCTATAGGTGGCAACATCAGACCACCCCACGATGCGCGTGGTTATGGCCAACGGCGACCGGGTACCCTGCAAAGGGGTAACTCATGGGGTCAACATCCATATCCATGATGAAGACTTCGTCATGAGCTGCCTTAGCATCGATCTTAGGGGATTTGATGTTGTTCTCGGCGTCGAGTTCTTGCGTACACTTGGACCCATCTTTTGGGATTTCGAGAACCTATCCAATGGAAGGGCCTAGGGTCACCCGACATCGACAATCAGCGATCTGCCCTACACATGGCGACGGCGACACTCGATCATCCCCTACTAGATCGTCTACTACAGTAGTATGCGGGGGTGTTCGAGGAGCCTCGAGGGCTACCCTGGCTCGGCCTTATGACCACCGCATCCATCTCTTGCCAAGAACGGCCCTAGTGGCGGTCCGGCCGTACCGATACCCCCAACTCTAGAAGGACAAGCTCGAGCGACAGTGCGCCACCATGCTCGCCCAAGGGATTATTCGGCCACGCACATCACTATTTTTGGCACCAGAGCTCCTGGTGCGAAAGGCCGATAACTCCTGGAGGTTCCTCATCGACTATCGCGCCCTCAACGAGAAGACTTATAAAGACAAATTCCCGATCCCGGTGGCGGACGAGCTCCTAGATGAGCTCCATGGCGCACGATTCTTCACCAAGCTCGACCTCCGCTTAGGATATCATCAGGTGCGCATGCACCCAAGTGACATAGAGAAGACGGCGTTCCGCACTCACCATGACCACTTTGAGTTCCTCGTCATGCCATTCGGTCTATCCAATGCTCCAGCCACATTACAGGCCTTGATGAATGATGCACTTCGTAGTTTTCTGCGCAGGTTAGTCCTAGTATTTTTGATGACATTCTGATCTACAGTTCATCATGGTCAGAGCACTTGTAGCATGTACGCCTGGTCCTCGGAGCCTTATAGGAACATAACCTCCACCTCAAACGATCGAAGTGCTCCTTCGGGGTACTCTCGGTCACCTACCTCGGCCACGTCATCACTGCCAATGGAGTAGCGATGGACAACGACAAGGTGGACGCCATCACAACATGGCCGACCCCATGCTCAGCTCGGGGATTGCACGGATTCTTGGGCCTCGCTGGCTACTATTGGAAATTCATCCGTGACTTCAGCACTACAGCGTGCCCTCCACCGGCGACCTCCACGTTTCAGGCACTACAGCGTGCCCTCTCCACCGGCATGGTTCTTCAGATGCCAATCTTCGACAAGCCCTTCATAGTAGATTGCGACGCATCAGGTACGGGATTTGGCGCCGTCCTCCACCAGGATACAGGGCCGATCGCCTTCTTTAGTCGGTCGTTCGCCACACGCCATACCAAGCTAGCGGCCTATGAGAACGATCTCATCAGCCTAGTACAAGCGGTTCGACACTGGAGGAAATATCTGTGGGGTCGGCGTTTCAGCGTCCGCACGGATCACTATAGCCTCAAGTTCCTACTCGACCAGCGCCTGTCTACAGTACCACAACATCAGTGGATCAGCAAGCTTTTCAACTTTGACTTCATAGTGGAGTATCGTCTAGGCCGCATGAATACAGTGGCCAACGCCCTCTCCCGCCACGACTCCAACACGGCCGAACTTCTTGCCCTTTCAGGACCCTCCTTCCAGCTGCTCGACGAAATCTGAGAGGCCACCATAATAGATGAGGCAGCCCGCGAACTCCTCTGACAACTCTAGGAGGGCGAGTTGGGGGAACCATGGTGATGGGCCGAGGGACTCCTGCTCCACAGCTCACGTATCTTCGTACCAGTGCATCAGGACTTGCGCCAATGCATCTTGTCCCTGGCACACTCGACCGACCACGAGGGCATTCAGAAGACGTTGCAGCGGCTCAGGGGAGACTTCTTCATCCCAGGCGATCGTACCTTGGTGCGTGACTAGGTGCGCGCCTGTCACACTTGCCAGCGCAACAAGACCGAGATGCTACAACCGACTAGCCTGCTACAGCCACTGGAGGTGCCATCCCAAGTCTAGTCAGACATATCGATGGACTTCATTGAAGGACAACCCAAGGTGCATGGGAAGTCAGTAATCCTCACTGTCATCGACCGCTTCTCTAAGTATGCACACTTCATCGCCCTCAGCCACCCCTACTCCGCCACATCCGTCGCCAGAGCATTCTTTGAAGGGGTGGTTCAGCTGCATGGGTTCCCCTCCTCCATCATCAGTGATAGGGACCCAGTTTTCACGAGCAACGTGTGGCGCGACCTTTTCAAAATGGCAGGGGTGTCCCTCCGCATGAGCACGGCTTTTCACCCACAGACAGATGGTCAGTCCGAAGTTGTCAACAAGGTAATCGCCATGTATCTACGATGCACAACAGGAGATCAACCACGAGATTGGGTGGACTGGCTGCCATGGGTGGAATATTGCTACAACACGTCCTTCCACACTGCCCTATAAGCGACTCCATTTTAGGTAGTCTACGGTTGGCCCCCGCCACCTCTACTACCGCACAAAGAAGGAACCGCACGCACGGAGACGGTGGACGAGCTACAACGCGCGCGCAATGACTTCTTGACAAAAGTCGGTGAACGCCTTATTCAAGCACAACAGCTGTCCAAACACTACTACGACGACCATCATCGTGACTTGGAGTTTGAAGTGGGAGACTGGGTGAGAAACCAAGGGTTGGTTTCGGTGTTTTGTGATGAGTGATTGACTGGATTTTACCCTCTGTTCGAAGGGTACCTCCGAAGGGGCCTCGGAGGTGGTTCTCCGAAGGGTGTTCGGAGGTGTTTGCTTGCTGCAGCTGTGCAGCGGAGTGTGCCTGTCAGAGGGGTCCGGCAGTACACGATGACTGGGTTCGTACCGGTGGCTTCGGTACTTTGGGCGGTACACCAGAGTGTGTACCGGAGGTTGCTAACCCGGAGAGGTCTCCGGAGTACTGGATACACTTGTCTGTTTGTCGGTGGTGCGCAGGGACTTCGGAGGCGACGGACAGGGTTCGAGCCAGGTGAACCTGGGTCAAGCGGGAGGCTTGATGCCAGGGGAGCGAGGAGTTCCATCACGGTGGCTGCGAAGGTGGTCTGGGTCGGTCCTCGGGTCGAGGCGTACCAGGTGAAGGCAGAGAGTGCGGAGCATGGCTCCGGCTGAAGGTACTCCGAGACAAAGTCCTCGGAGGTGAGGCACTTCGAAGGTACTCCGAATGGAGTGACTTCGGAGTTTGTGGATCAAGTCCTCTGCGGAGGCATGTTGTTCGAAGTGTGCTCCGGAGGGAGACACTCGAAGGTTGCCCGACGAAGGTCTCAGAAGTCGAGGAGCATCGAAGGCATGGTCCGGGTGAGGCTTGTCGAGGAGTGTGCTCGGAGTGAGACACTGCGACGAAGTGCTCATGGAATGCTTCATGCGGAGGCCTTGGACGAAGGAGGGACTTCGAAGGGTGGTACTCCGAAGGTGGGGCTTTGGAGTGAGGATGACTTGTGGTGCTTCGGCCATGCATGGCTTCGGTACACGGACGGACGGTGTTCGAGCTGGGAGTAGCTGCGAAGCCGTGGTGATCCACTCCGGAGGTGGTGGTGCGAAGGCCCAAGGGCTTTGACGGCTTCGGCTCAAAACCGTCACTGTATCGAAGGACTTCTTCGGCGGAGCGAAGGCCAACAGGCTGCAGGCTTCTCGCCGAAGCTACCGCACCCTCCGGTGCGAAGGGAGGTTCCAGAAGTCAACTCTGTAAAGGCTGACACTGTCTGTTCTGAAAAAGGCTGACACTGTCCCCTCTGCAGCTGACAGAGAAGCCTCCAAAATAAAGGTGGACTACCTTTTGTACCCCTTAGTTCTGTAGAGACAAAATGAATGTAAACCCTAGGGGTAATGTAGTCACTTCCTTAGGATGAAGCCGTGGGCTATAAATATGGGGGCTCGGTAGGTAACATTGAAACACTTTGAGCATTTACTGTTGAGCTCCTGTACACACAGACCTCGCTGGTTTTCATCCAGAGTTCAATATATTTTGTGTTCCTTGTTCAAGCGGCGAAGCCCTGCTTCTGTGTGCTTTTGCTTGAGCTCGTATTGCATACCTCGCTAGTTTTAGTTCACCGCAGCCTGTCTTGGCGAAGGGTGTTTTTCTCGCGAAGTGTGTTTTTCAGTGTGCTGTCGCTCTGTGTAACACGAGGCAAGACCTCGCTGCTTACTAGCGAAGTCCTGATCGTTTCCCGTAGTGCTTCTTGTGTCGAAGCCCTTAGCGTAGTCCGTTGTGTGTGCGTGTAGACCTTCGCGTACGAAGCTCAGCACCAGTTGCTGTTGCCAAGTACTTGGTCGAAGTCCTGAGAGGGCTGTCCACTCTTGCGAAGGGTGAAGTGCGAAGCCTGCTCGAAGCACCCTGTGTGCGGAGCCTGCACTGACTTAGTAGAGTAGATTTTCGAGGGTTGTTAGTGGAGCGAAGTCTTCTTGGCTTCGAACTTTTGCCTCTCCGAAGCCTGTGTTCGAAGGTGTCGAAGTACCTCCGAACCAGACCTTCGAAGGTTGTGTTCGAAGCCTGTTCCGCAGAAGACAGATCAGAATCGAAGGCTAAGTTTTTAGCCCGAAATTTTAATAGCTCCCATTCACCCCCCCCTCTGGTCGCCGTTTCCGGTCCAACAATTGGTATCAGAGCAGGTTAAGATCACCAGTTGACCTTAACCGGTTTTGTGATCTGTTGGCGACATGGATAGAGGCAGTAAAATTCCTCTGTTCGATGGGACAGATTTTGCATACTGGAAGGTGCGCATGGAGGCTTACTTGTTAAGCCAAGGAAATGCAATTTGGGAGATTGTGGACTCACAATACTCCATCCCTGATACCCGCACCACTCAAACTGAAAAAGATCAGTATATTGCCAACTCGAAGGCAAGGAACATACTGTTCATTGGTTTGAGTCGGAGTGAGTTTGATAGGGTGCAGCACCTTAGGACTGCTAGGGAGATTTGGACAACACTCACTGTCTTTCATGAGGGCTCTGCTCAGATTAAGGCCAGGCGCCAAAGCACCTACAATCAACAGTATCAGCTGTTTGTGCAGGCACCTGGTGAATCTGTAGATGCCATGTTTTCTCGCTTTGACGCGATAGTGAGTAACTTGCGATCCAACGGGACGCTTGCTTACAGTGATCATGATAGGGCTATCAAGCTTCTCTATGCTCTTGACCGTAGCATATGGGAAGTGAAGATATCCAGCATTGAGGAGTCCACAGGCTATGACACATTGACCTGTGATGAACTCTTTAGCAAGCTGAAGTCCACAGAGATTGCCAAGGCATCTCTTGCAGTGCACAGAAGTTCTTTGCCACAGCCATTGGCATTGGTTTCTAGCACTAGCCGTGGCACCACTGCAGAACCAAGCACATCAGGCACTTGTGTTCTTGCAGATGGTTTTGCTTTGTCCTCCCTGGTCTCCGTCACAAAGGAGCAGGTGGATACTCTAGCTGATGATGAGCTTGCTCTCATTGCCCGGAGGTTCACCCGCTTTCATCATGAGAGACGGGATCAGAGGAGAAGTGGTTTTAGTGGCTGCTATGAATGTGGCGACACCTCTCACATCAAGGCTAATTGCCCCAAGATCAAGAAGAGAGATGAGAGTGAGCGCCCCAAATACCACAAAAAGGAGAGAAAGCCCTTTGTGAAGGGCAAGCGCGGCAAGATGGCTAAGAAAGTAGCCAAGGCCGCTTCCAGAGCATTTGTTGCTGCTCTCAGCGACATCGACACATCCTCAACTGAGGAGTCGAGCTCTGAGGAGGAGGAGTCCCCAAGGAAGGAGGACAAGAAGGACAAGAAGGGACGTGACTTCACCAGCCTTTGCTTCATGGCCGACAGCGATCACAGCGGCGATGAGCTTGACTCATCTGAGGTAAACCTATCATCTGACCAGCTTCTAATTAAATTGGATGAGCTGAATGAAGTTGTGCTAGGTCAGGATAGATTACTTGTGCAAGCCGCTAGAGAAAGAAAAGACCTTAGACTTAGGCTAGAAAACATTTCTACTGAATATGCCATGCTTAAGTCTAAATTTGATGATGCTGAATGTGAATCATGTTCTGTTGTCATGAGTGAGCTTGCTCAGTTGCGTTCGGTTCATGCTCAAACTCTTTCTGAGCTTGAGACTGCACAGAAGCAGCTTTTGGAGGTGGATTCTAGACCTCGTGATATACTTGATTGCATGAACTGCTCTTTATTACGCGATAGCATTAATTTACGTGATAAGCATGTTCATGATTTAGAGGCTAGATTGGAGAGGGCCGGTAGTTCTAAGGATGTGCAACCTGTTTATGACACTTGCATCACCCTTAAGGACCAGCTAGGCACTGTCAGAGAGCGAGCTGAAAACCTCATGTCCGAAAATGAATACCTTCTTTCTGTGGTGAACAAATGCACTGAGGGGAAGGGTAGGATGGATTTGCTCTTGGCCAAGACCAAGTTATGTGCTGACAGAGCCGGGGTAGCTCTAGGTTTGGGTTTTGAGAGGATAGCTTCAGACAGTAAGACCAAAACTGTTTTTACCTCTCCTACCACCCTAGAGAAAGAGAGAGCTCTGTTGGACACCCCATCAGCCAAAAAGCCTACGCATCCACCAAAGAAAACCACTCATCATATCAAGAAAAATCCTCCCAAGAAAACCACTCAGAAGAAACCCAAGGAGCCTGTGAGAGTTGCTCCTGTGACCCATGAGAGTGCCCCCAGGAGAGTGTTTCACTGTTCTTATTGTCAGCGGGCGGGTCATTTGATTGGTTTCTGTTTCCGTCGCATCAAGGATGAGCGACGTGCACAGGCGATGAGCTATCAGGACATGCATTACCCATCTTTAGGTATGCATGAGTCTGAGTATTACTCTCGTCCTGTTTTCGAGGCTCCTCGTGCTTCTCGGAGAGGTTTTGCTCCTCGAGGTGTTCACCATGTTCCATATGGTGGTAGACCTCGGGCGAGTAGCTTTGTACCTCGTCAGAGTAGGAGACCTCGTCATGCTTTGCGTTCTTTGCATATAGGTAGACCTCGCACTTTGCATCATGCTGATTTTCATGTGCATAGACAGTCTACTTTTACTGTGCCTACTACTCGTGTCACTCAGTGCTGGATGCCTCGTCATTATTTTACTCACCCCAGCACTGAGCGATCGAGACGTTTTCATCATGTGTAGGCGACAGGTCGAGGCTTGGAGGGCACGTGGATCATGGACTCCGGTTGTTCGCGCCACATGACCGGAGATGCAGCTTGGTTCTCCAGCCTCACCACAACCAAGCAAAGGGAACATATCACCTTCGGAAACAATCGAAGGAGTAGAGTGAAAGGTAAAGGTGTGGTAAGAATTAATTCGAACTTCACTCTCAAAGATGTTGCTTTGGTTGAAAACCTGGGATACAATTTGCTGTCTGTATCTCAGTTGCTTGATGAGGGCTTCGAAGTGCGATTTCATCGCGATACTTCGCAAGTGCTTAATTTGGATGGCGTTGTGGTGTGTAAGATCTTTAGGGTTGGGAGAGTTTTTGGAGCTGATTTTTCAGAGTCGTCTGGTTCTTCTCATTGTCTTGTTGCACATTCGACTTCTGAGCTTTGGAAGTGGCATAGGAGACTAGGGCATATGAGCTTTGAGTTGCTCGCTCGTCTGAGCGCCCTAGGTTTGATCCGAGGATTGCCCAAGCTCAAGTTTGAGAAGAATTTAGTTTGCGCTCCTTGTCGACATGGAAAAATGATTGCCGCTTCGCATTCGCCAGTCACCACAGTGATGACTGAACAGCCCGGAGAACTTCTCCATATGGACACTGTAGGTCCTTCTCGGGTTAGTTCTTTAGGCGGCAAGTGGTATGTACTTGTTATTGTCGACGATTTCTCTCGCTACTCTTGGGTCTTCTTTCTTGCCAGCAAGGATGAAGTGTTTTCGCACTTTCGGAGCTTGGCTTTGAGACTTTTCACTGAACTCCCAGGTGCATTGAAATTCATTCGAAGTGATAATGGCACCGAGTTCAAAAATAGTCTCTTTGTTGACTTTTGCATGGAGCATGGCATAGAACATCAATTCTCTGCTCCGCGGGTTCCTCAACAGAACGGTGTTGTTGAGAGGAAAAACCGCACTTTGGTTGAGATGGCTAGGACGATGCTTGATGAGCATAGGACTCCTAGAAAATTCTGGGCTGAGGCCATGAACACTGCTTGTTACATCTCAAACCGAATTTTCTTGCTCTCAATTTTAAATCTGACATCTTATGAGCTGCGTTTTGGGAGACAGCCCAAGGTTACTCATCTTCGAGTTTTTGGCTGTCGCTGCTTTATCCTAAAACGTGGTAACTTGGATAAATTTGAGTCGCGATCTTCTGACGGGATCTTTTTGGGTTATACTACTCATGGTCATTCTTATCGTGTTTATAATTTGGAAACTAACACTGTCATCGAGTCATGTGATGTGACTTTTGATGAATCAACCCCCTCTGTTAGTTCTGCTTTTGAACAGGCCAATGAACACGACATGGAACAGACCTTATTCGAAGACGAAGATCCCGGAGAATTCGAGGATGAACCCCTACTACCCTCGACATCGACCCCCGAAGCTGACCCCGCTTCTACTACTTCGGCACGAGGTCCCGAAGCGACTACCTCAACATCGGTCATCTTGGACCACTCCAACGCACAAGTTGAGGGGGAGACTGCATCCCGCCGCGAGGCTCCACACCATGTCCAAAGGATGCACCCTCCCGAGCAGATCATTGGTGAGCTTGATCAAAGGGTAACTCGTTCTCATGCCCATTTCACTAATGCTGCTTTTGTTGCTTCTTTCGAGCCCTTAGATGTTAGTCATGCACTTTCTGATTCTAGTTGGATCAATGCCATGCATGAAGAGCTTGAGAATTTTGAAAGAAACCAAGTCTGGACTTTAGTTGATCCTCCACCAAATGTTCATTTCATTGGAACAAAATGGATTTTTAAAAATAAACAAGGGGAGGATGGGACAATTGTTAGAAACAAGGCTAGACTTGTAGCTCAGGGCTTTTCTCAACTAGAAGGGATTGATTTTACTGAAACTTTTGCACCTGTTGCTCGCCTTGAGGCCATTAGGATTTTGCTTGCCTTTGCGACATCCCGGGGATTCAAACTCTATCAAATGGATGTCAAAAGTGCTTTTCTTAATGGCTTCATAGGTGAAGATGTTTATGTAAAACAACCCCCTGGTTTTGAAAACCCCAAGTACCCGCATAAAGTCCTTAAACTTCATAAGGCTCTTTATGGACTCAAGCAGGCCCCTCGGGCGTGGTATGATAGACTTAAGTCTTTTCTGCTTGAGCGAGGGTATTTGATGGGCTCTGTTGATAAAACTTTGTTTACTCTCAAGCATGGCAAAGATTTCCTTCTAGTGCAGATTTATGTGGATGATATCATCTTTGGTGGCTCTTCTCATGCTTTGGTTGCCGAGTTTGCAGATACCATGAGCAGGGAGTTTGAAATGTCGATGATGGGTGAACTCACCTTTTTCCTTGGTTTGCAAATCAAGCAAAGCAAACAAGGTACTTTTGTCCACCAGACAAAGTACACCAAGGACCTGCTCAAGAAATTTGACATGTCTGATGCGAAGCCCCTCGCCACTCCAATGGCTACATCTGTAGAATTGGACCCTGACGAAGATGGAGAAGCCGTAGATCAGAAGGAGTTCCGGAGCATGATCGGCTCCCTCCTCTACTTGACTGCCACGAGGCCGGACATACACTTCGCAGTATGTCTGTGCGCTCGTTTTCAGGCTTCACCACGAGCTTCGCACCGCCAAGCGGTAAAGCGCATTCTAAGGTATCTCAAACACACCCTTGAATTTGGCATATGGTATTCATCGTCTTCATCTTTATGTCTTAGAGGTTATTCAGATGCGGATTTTGCTGGGTGTAGAATTGATAGGAAGAGTACCTCAGGTACTTGTCATTTTCTGGGTACGTCTCTGGTTTGCTGGTCTTCCCGCAAACAGTCTAGTGTTGCACAATCGACGGCTGAAGCCGAATATGTTGCTGCAGCTAGCTGTTGCTCTCAGATTTTGTGGATGGTTTCTACTTTGCGGGATTTCGGGTTAGATTATAAGAGTGTTCCACTTTTCTGTGATAACACTAGTGCTATTTGTATTGCAAACAACCCGGTTCAGCACTCCAGAACCAAACACATTGATGTACGGTATCATTTTCTCAGAGATCACAATGAGAAGGGTGATATTGAACTTCAATATGTTGATACCCAACACCAGCTTGCCGACATTTTTACAAAACCCCTCGATGCTTCTCGATTTGCTTACTTGCGTGGGGAACTTGGTATTTGTCATCCCTACGGCATTTTATGAGTGGGAGCTGATTTTAATTGTCTTGCATATGCTCATTATGTGTGGAATTGCACTTACATCTTTTGCTATTATATGCCTGCTTTTAATTCAAAGAAATCATGACAGCTCAGCTCTATGAAATATGT
Organism: Zizania palustris; assembly: GCA_019279435.1. Taxonomy (NCBI): domain Eukaryota; kingdom Viridiplantae; phylum Streptophyta; class Magnoliopsida; order Poales; family Poaceae; genus Zizania; species Zizania palustris. The sequence continues at coordinate 19,178,577 of JAAALK010000079.1, forward strand.
CTGGAACATTGGTTGTGCATGATGTTTTATTTTCTAAAATCAAAACTTGCTCACCGCACAATCTTGTATCTAGCTTGTTTAGGCTGGACTGCTTTTAGCTCTCTTTTATCTACTTGACAGCAAGACACTGTTCCTTGGATGCTAAAAATTTGCAACTTGAAAAATTGTGTTCTTTATTCATGGATATTCATCAAAATATTTCATTCATCTGAATCAAAATCAAAAATCCATGATTTGCCTGGTTTAAATGAAAAGATCCAGGAGGGTTTGTTTGTAGCACTACTCTATTCTAGACTGCTTACCATTGCACTTTGGTCTGAACTGGGATAGTGTAGTGTATGCCAAAATCACCGCCTTAAGCTTCAGATGGCTTTCATGCCTAGGCTTGGCTTGATTGGAAAGTATAAGGTGGACAAACAAATAACCCCTGGCATTAAGAAAAAGAACAACAAAATTAATTGATCATCAAGTTTGTTTTCACAGCTCCTTTTGAACAAGACTTGTCTGTCTAGGGTAGAATTTGTTAGCTCTGCGCAGTCCTTGCCTTCTCTTGTCTAGCTGCTGTGATTAAGTGGTGATGCTTTTACTTCAAAATGACAAAATCACATGCCATCATCTTGTTTCACAGATTGTTAAATTGAGCTGAGCACATGATCATTAATGTTAATGTTGGCATATTTTTGCATTATATGTCCTTGCAATTCTGCTCATTTCGAAGCTTTGCATCTTTTGACTGCTCCTTGATGCTTGCATTGCCAAAGGGGGAGAGATTTTGCTATGTTCTCTGCTGCAAGAAGGCATAATTTCTAAAGGGGGAGAGATTTTTGACATAAAGGGGGAGAAAAATTTGCTCAACTCAGGGGGAGTTTTTATCAAAGGGGAGATTTGCCAAAGGGGGCTTTCACTCTTTTACAAAGGGGGAGAAAAATTCTTTTATCAAGTGACATGATTTGGCTCTTTTCTGAGTTTTTATGGTCACTTGTGTGCTGAAATTTTTAAATTTTCTTGAACTTGGACTTAGTTGTCAATGCACTCATCAAGGGGGAGATTGAGAAACCAAGGGTTGGTTTCGGTGTTTTGTGATGAGTGATTGACTGGATTTTACCCTCTGTTCGAAGGGTACCTCCGAAGGGGCCTCGGAGGTGGTTCTCCGAAGGGTGTTCGGAGGTGTTTGCTTGCTGCAGCTGTGCAGCGGAGTGTGCCTGTCAGAGGGGTCCGGCAGTACACGATGACTGGGTTCGTACCGGTGGCTTCGGTACTTTGGGCGGTACACCAGAGTGTGTACCGGAGGTTGCTAACCCGGAGAGGTCTCCGGAGTACTGGATACACTTGTCTGTTTGTCGGTGGTGCGCAGGGACTTCGGAGGCGACGGACAGGGTTCGAGCCAGGTGAACCTGGGTCAAGCGGGAGGCTTGATGCCAGGGGAGCGGGGAGTTCCGTCACGGTGGCTGCGAAGGTGGTCTGGGTCGGTCCTCGGGTCGAGGCGTACCAGGTGAAGGCAGAGAGTGCGGAGCATGGCTCCGGCTGAAGGTACTCCGAGACAAAGTCCTCGGAGGTGAGGCACTTCGAAGGTACTCCGAATGGAGTGACTTCGGAGTTTGTGGATCAAGTCCTCTGCGGAGGCATGGTGTTCGAAGTGTGCTCCGGAGGGAGACACTCGAAGGTTGCCCGACGAAGGTCTCAGAAGTCGAGGAGCATCGAAGGCATGGTCCGGGTGAGGCTTGTCGAGGAGTGTGCTCGGAGTGAGACACTGCGACGAAGTGCTCATGGAATGCTTCATGCGGAGGCCTTGGACGAAGGAGGGACTTCGAAGGGTGGTACTCCGAAGGTGGGGCTTCGGAGTGAGGATGACTTGTGGTGCTTCGGCCATGCATGGCTTCGGTACACGGACGGACGGTGTTCGAGCTGGGAGTAGCTGCGAAGCCGTGGTGATCCACTCCGGAGGTGGTGGTGCGAAGGCCCAAGGGCTTTGACGGCTTCGGCTCAAAACCGTCACTGTATCGAAGGACTTCTTCGGCGGAGCGAAGGCCAACAGGCTGCAGGCTTCTCGCCGAAGCTACCGCACCCTCCGATGCGAAGGGAGGTTCCAGAAGTCAACTCTGTAAAGGCTGACACTGTCTGTTCTGAAAAAGGCTGACACTGTCCCCTCTGCAGCTGACAGAGAAGCCTCCAAAATAAAGGTGGACTACCTTTTGTACCCCTTAGTTCTGTAGAGACAAAATGAATGTAAACCCTAGGGGTAATGTAGTCACTTCCTTAGGATGAAGCCGTGGGCTATAAATATGGGGGCTCGGTAGGTAACATTGAAACACTTTGAGCATTTACTGTTGAGCTCCTGTACACACAGACCTCGCTGGTTTTCATCCAGAGTTCAATATATTTTGTGTTCCTTGTTCAAGCGGCGAAGCCCTGCTTCTGTGTGCTTTTGCTTGAGCTCGTATTGCATACCTCGCTAGTTTTAGTTCACCGCAGCCTGTCTTGGCGAAGGGTGTTTTTCTCGCGAAGTGTGTTTTTCAGTGTGCTGTCGCTCTGTGTAACACGAGGCAAGACCTCGCTGCTTACTAGCGAAGTCCTGATCGTTTCCCGTAGTGCTTCTTGTGTCGAAGCCCTTAGCGTAGTCCGTTGTGTGTGCGTGTAGACCTTCGCGTACGAAGCTCAGCACCAGTTGCTGTTGCCAAGTACTTGGTCGAAGTCCTGAGAGGGCTGTCCACTCTTGCGAAGGGTGAAGTGCGAAGCCTGCTCGAAGCACCCTGTGTGCGGAGCCTGCACTGACTTAGCAGAGTAGATTTTCGAGGGTTGTTAGTGGAGCGAAGTCTTCTTGGCTTCGAACTTTTGCCTCTCCGAAGCCTGTGTTCGAAGGTGTCGAAGTACCTCCGAACCAGACCTTCGAAGGTTGTGTTCGAAGCCTGTTCCGCAGAAGACAGATCAGAATCGAAGGCTAAGTTTTTAGCCCGAAATTTTAATAGCTCCCATTCACCCCCCCTCTGGTCGCCGTTTCCGGTCCAACACTGGGTCTGGTTGCGCCTCCTCCACCGAACAACCCAGTCACTCGAGCCTCGGGTGAAAGGGAAGTTTGGCCCACACTACACAGGGCCATTCCAGGTCGTGGAGCGCATCGGAAAAGTGGCCTAGCATCTTCAACTACCAGAGGGCGCCCGCCTCCATGATGTCTTCCACGTCGTCCTATTGAAGCCCCATCGTGGTGACCCTCCAACAGCAACACCAGCACTACCTCCAACACTAGACGGTCACATTCTACCCTCACCAGAACGTGTGCTATGTGCACAGTTACGCAGAGACGTATGGCATGTGCTTGTTCAATGGCAAGGAATGGCGGCATGCAAAGCGACATGGGAATAACTCCAAGATTTCAAAGAAGCCTACCCTGAAGTTCAGCTCGAGGACGAGCTGTTTGAAGAGGCGGGGAGAGATGTTTGGACCGACATCTCCTGTAGGAGGCGCTGGCCCTAGAAGAGTCCAAGGGACTAACTACTAGTAGTTATCTATTTGTTTTTCAGATTAAAGATTAGATTCTATTTCAGTTATTCATATTAGAGATTAGATTCTATTTCAGTTATTTAGATTAGAGATAAGATTGTCTTAGGCCTATAAATACCCCTTAAGGGCTATGGAATAAATCAGACCTAAGCAATCTATTAGTTGCCAGGGTTTCTCCCAATCCTCTCTACCCTAACCTTCCTACGTGCAGCCCTGGTTGGTGCCCTGGCGGCCGGCCAGCCCCCTAGTCACTCATACAATCTACGGCCAAGGAAACCAAGCCCTATCAGAAACGTTGCCAGAGCATTTGTCAAGATAAAGGACGTCACCTTGAATTGAAAGTGGTCGTAATGAGTTTTGAAAGTTGTTTTCTCTTCATCTCCATCTCTCATTCATATGAGATATACCCAGCCAACTCATCTAATAATAAATCAATAACCGGCAAAGGAATTTGTTAGACAAGACTGCGTAGCTTGGTCCTTTGAGTACATCTCTCATTGTCACCATTTGGAAAAGGAAATTGGTATTCTCAAATTGAATTTAAGAAGGCCTTTAACACCATTGAACACTCATCAATCCTTATTATGACGTCTCATTTGGGTTTTCCTAAAAAAATGGGTACATTGGACAATCTTATTCTAAACTTAGGACAATCTTCAGTGCTTCTCAATGGGGTGACTGGAAAATCCTTTGACTGCAAGAGAGGTGTTATTCAAGGGGATCATCTTTCATCCATTCTATTTGGCATAACCGCAGATCTTCTTCAATACATAATCAATAGAACCCACTGTAGCACCGAAAGTAGCGACCAGAGGGAGGGTGAATGAGCGCCTAAAAAATTCTTTCGAATCAATGGCCTTCTCCCAACACCCGACGCACCTCAATAGACAACCAGCAGGTACAAAAACAGTTCACAGATCCAAAAATAATCTAGCCTAAAAATGACCGGTGTCCAAATTGAAAAGACACCAACACAGTGCTTAAAGGCAGACCAACAGTGTAATCAAAACATGAGCATTTCTAGCATCATAGAGATCATCATCACATGCATTCAAACAAAATAACTACTGATATAAAACTTCTCTTATAGATAAAATAAAGTGCACTACCAATAGAAAAACATATCAGTGGCCAAACATAGTGCAATATGAAATAAAAACTTCTAGCAGCAAATTAATCTATCTAGAGATTAACTACAAGTGCATGGAAATCGAGATCTAGGATTGCTAATTTAAATAGACGATTAGGCATGATTTTCGAGAAAGAACAAGGTACTAATCACGTTGCTACAATGTCTTCGTACCTCGATTTGTGTGCTCGATTTTCTCAACCGCTCATGTGCAGCCTGACGATGTCCTGCAATCTGTGCCACTGCTTGCTGCCGTGAGCCTCTTGAAGTCCACGGCGGTGTGGCTTTCCACAAGCAAAGTCATGCGGCTCGCTGTCCAGCGCCGCACGCAAGCGCTGCTTGCAGCACGCCTGTCAACAGCTAGGGCACTAGGCCATGCTAGCTAGCTAGTTGCATGGCCCGGCTGCTGCACGCATCCGGCGAAAGAAGTGCCAGTGAATAAATGAAGGCAGCGGCGGAAAAATCTCAGAGCTCGGGAAAAACAAGCCGCGTCGGAGCAGAAAGAAGAAAAATTGACCCAATATTTGGAATTAGTAAAGTGTTTTCTGAAAAGGGTAACTCTAACCCTAAGGTATTGGGGCCCTTTTATAGGCAGCCCAATAAATGGGAAAATGCAAAAATACCCCTAGGGTTTTAACAGACGCTGAATAAAAAATGGAAAAGACTGAAATGCCCTTAGGGTTTTTTACAGACTCGACAGACAAACTGTGGGCCTAAAGGCAAAATAGTAAACTCCTAAATAAAGATAACTTATCCTGATGTGGAGCTTTCGTAGCAGCTACGGCTTCGCCTCAGAACGGTCAGATCCGAGATCAGCGGTCAATTTTGCGCAAAAACTGAAAAAGCGTCCACCGTCTTCGCACCGGGTAACCGGATTGGGCCGGCCCGATTCCGCAGCTCCCTCAGCCCGGCAATCGCTTGCTGCCCATGTACCAGAGTCAATCCCGGTCAACAGCCTAGTGTATCCTCTACTGCTCCTAGCCCATGTACTCGGATTGGGCTAGCCCGACTTCGCGGCCCCTCTGCCTAACAGTCGCTCACTGCCCGTGTACCTGAGTCAATCCCGGTCAATAGCCTAGTGGATCCTCTGCTGCTCCTAGCCCATGTACCCGGATTGGGCCAGCCCGAATTCGCGTCCCCTCTACCCGACAGTCGCTCGCTGCTCGTGTACCTGAGTCACATGCGGCCCAGACACAATAGGTCTTCTCTTCTCTTCGTGTCCTCTTTGACTTCCGTTGACAATCACTCATCACATCTAGAGCCATGAGGCCCATGCTCTTCAACATGGCTCCTCAATCTCCCCCTTGATGAGTGCATTGTCAACACTTCCTTTCATCAGCTCTCCAGTACCAACAAGCACATGTAGAAACACGAAAACAAAACACAAGAAAAACAGAGAAGAAGAAAATAAAATAAAAGTTTAACCCTAATGACCAAAAGCCGAACAAAAGGAAGAAAACGGTCATTATGGTTAACCAAAAATAAAAACTCAAAACGAGTGCAATCTCAGAATTATCAACAAGGATATCCAAAGAGTAAAGGCAAAAAAGACTAAAACTCCCCCTGAAACAAATCCCAAAGAAATCCAAAACTCCCCCTAAACTCTTCTAAAAGATCGACCGATTAACCGAAAATTTCTCCCCTTGTTGACAATTGGACTCATCAAGCGAAACTAAAAACACTCTAAAAATACACAGACTCGTACTCCCCATGAAATGTAGCTCCCCCTTAAAATATACAATGAATGCAACTGGGGTGCAGGAGGAGTGAAGAAAGCATGCTTATCAGATATGATTGACTGCAATTACAACATCTAGCAGGTATAGCAAAAGACATACTGTCTAAGACACATGGCATGATCAGTGCAACAGATGATATCTAAAGAAAGTCATTAGCACACATTTTTCAATTTTTACAAACAAAAGCATCACCACATTTTCTAGTTGACAAGCAAGGTAAAGCATGAGATGCAAAAGCTAACTGATATCTACGAGGATAAGCATTGTCCAGAACAAAGTGCTTCAGCAAACTTGTTATCCTTTTTAAATTTCAGGCTTTTTCTTTTCATTTTTCATTTTTTCCAGGGATTATTTGTATGTCAAACCTTATGCTAACTGACCAAGTCAAGCCTAGGCTAGAACTAGACCATCAGAAGCTTAAGACATTGGTCTTGGCATACATTACACTGTCCTAGTTCATACCAAAGTGCTATGGTAAGCAGTCTAGAACAATACAATGCGACAAAGCAAACCCACCTGGATCTTTTCAAATTATGCATAGAAAGGCATGGATTTTTCATTTTTTATTTTTATCATTTTTATAGCACATTTTCCATGTTAAAGCATAAAGATGCCCAAGTTGCATATCTGCATCTAAGTAAGGAACTAGCTACCAGGTATGTAAAAGATAGCAAAAGCACTCAACCTACACATGCTAGTTACCAGAAGCAATGGTGATCATTTTTCAATTTTAAAGCATAAAAGTCATGCATATGACAGATATTAGACATATCATGTGAACTGAAGCAAAGCATGATCATCGACAAGTAATGAAAAGCATGTACCAGCTAGAATAAGTAAAGTAGATCAATCATATAACAGAAGCAAGCTCAAAGTGTGATATGTGAATATGCATGATATGAACGCACACAAAAAGACTCAAGAAAAGAGTAAAGAAGAAAGAAAAACTAACTCAAAATATCCTAAAAAGGATACACAACCCCCAAATCCCCTCGTAAATGCTCAAAAGAAGACTGATTTAGGGGTTTGGTGAAAATGTCAGTCAACTGATGATGGGTATGAACATGAACAAGGTTAATGACACCTTTCTCATATTGATCCCTCAGAAAGTGAAAGCGCACATCAATGTGTTTGGTTTTTGAATGGAGACAAGAGTTTTTCCCTACACTAATCGCACTGGTGCTGTCACAAAATAGAGGAACTCTGGTAGGAAAGAATAACCCAAAGTCTCGCAATGTGGAAATCATCCAAACCAATTGTGAGCAACAGCTAGCAGCAGCTACATACTCAGCCTCAGTGGTAGAAAGCGCAACTCCAGACTATTTTCGAGAAGACCAAGAGACAAGAGAAGAACCAAGAAACTGGCAAGTACCGGAAGTCAACTTGCGATCCAACCGGCACCCACCAAAGTCAGCATCCGAAAAGCCAGATAAATCTAGAGACGATGATGCTAAATAATAAAGACCTAGATTAGGCGCATAGGTAAGGTACCTGAAAATGCGCTTGACAGCCTGCCGATAAGACACGCGTGGTGAAGACTGGAAGCGCACACACAGTCCCTCGACAAACTGTATGTCTAGCCTCGTCGCCGTCAAGTACAACAACGAACCGATCATCCCTCGATACTCTCTCTCGTTGACCTTGACGCCGATCTCGTCCTTGTCCAGGCCCCCAAATGTACCCATTGGGTTCATCTGAGGCTTCAGCTCTCCACCAAAGTCGAATTTCTTCAGCATGTCCCGCGTGTACTTACTCTAGTGGATGAAGATGCCGTCTTTGGTTTGCTTGATCTGGAGCCCTAGGAAATACTTGAGCTCACCCATGAGGCTCATCTCAAACTCACTGTGCATCTGCTCAGAAAACTTGGACACAAGTGCATCAGTAGATCCACAAAAAATAATATTGTCCACGTAAATCTGAGCAATCAAGAAATCTGAGGCATCTCTGAGCAAGAAAAGAGTTTTGTCCATAGAACCCATCACAAAGCCCTTCCCCAACAAAAACTATTTCAACCGGTCATACCAAGCCATGGGGGCTTGCTTCATACCGTACAAAGCTTTCTGCAGCTTAAAAACATGTTGAGGAAACTTAGGGTTCTCAAAACCGAGGGGCTGCCTAACATAGACCTCCTCCTCTATGTACCCGTTCAGAAAAGCACTCTTGACATCCATTTGAAAAAGCTTAAAACCCTTAGAAGCGGCAAAAGTCAAAAGAATACGAATGGACTCAAGACGGGCAACAGGAGCGTAGGTCTCCTCAAAGTTAATACCCTCTTTCTAGCAAAAACCCTGGGCAACTAGTCGAGCTTTGTTGCGCACCACAACCCCATCTTCACCTTTCTTGTTTTTGAACACCCACTTAGTGCCTATGGGGTTGCATCCAGGTGGCAGCTCAACCAGTATCCAAACCCGATTGCGGACAAAATTCTCAAGCTCTTCTTGCATGGCATTTATCCAATTCGAATCAGAAAGATCATGAGAAACGTATCTGGGCTCAAAAGATGCAACAAACGCAGACTCAACAAACACAGCAAGTGAGTCAACAGAAGAGCGCAAAGTTCTCTCAGTAAGATCGCCGATGATGAGTTCTGAGAGGTGATCACGCTGAACTGCTCGGGATCCTAGGTGATCTGAAGTCACCTCACCGGAGTCAGTAGCTGGCACCTCTAGACTCGACTGAGGGGGCTTGATCAAAGTGGAAGAAGTGATCAGAGGTCTGCCCTCATCCTCAATCAAAGTCTCCGAAGGTGTGTGGTCTGTAGGCTGTGCAGAAGGCCCACCCACATCAACAGCTGGAACGTCATCATCTTCCTCGAAGATGGACTCTCCAAGCTCATCATCAACAGAAAGCTCAAAAGAAGGAGTCAATGAAGGCAAGGACTCATCAAAATAAACTTCACAAGTCTCGACAAGCTGCTGGGAGTCGAGGTTCCAAACACGGAAGCCTCGAGAATGCAAAGCATAACCAAGAAAAACTCCATCCCAGCAACGAGACTCAAACTTGTCCAAATGCCCTCCCTTCGTGAGTACAAAGCACTTGCAGCCAAACGCTCGCAAGTGGCTCACTTTGGGTTGTCTGCCAAACCGCAAATCATATGAAGCCTTACCTAAGTAAGCTCTAAGAAAAATGCGGTTGGCAAGATAGCAAGCTGTGTTCATGGCTTCAGCCCAAAAACGCCTAGGAGTCCTATGCTCATCGAGCATCGTCCTAGCCATCTCGACTAGCGTGCGGTTCTTTCGTTCCACAACGCCGTTCTGTGGGGGAGTGTAAGGAGCAGAAAACCGATGATCAAGACCATGATCACTACAGTAGCTGACGAATTGAGAGTTCTTAAACTCAGAGCCATTGTCAGAGCGAATTGCTCGCATCCGACCATTGTTCTCGTTCTTCAGCTTCAAAATCAGATCATGAACAAACTAAAAAGTCTCATCCTTTGACTCCAAGAAGAAAACCCACGAGAATCGAGAAAAATCATCAACTATCACAAGCAAGTACCACTTCCCACCGACTGAGCGTACCCGAGCTGGACCAACCTTATCCATGTGTAACAGCTCTCCCTGGTATGAAGTTATCACCTGAGTCACAGGTGCGTGAGAAGCGGCAACCATTTTCCCGTGACGATAGGGATGGAAAACTAGATCCTTCTCCATATTAAGCTTGGGCAATCCTCGGATGACGTTCATAGAGCTCAATCTGACTAGCAGATCAAAACTCAAATGGCCTAACCTCCTATGCCACTTCCAGAGCTCAGAGGAGGATCCAGCAATCAAACAGCGAGAAGGGCCAAAAGAACTAGAGAAGTCAATCCGAAAAACCTTACCGAAGGGTAAGATCGGGCAAACCAAAACCCTCTAGAATCAACCATAGAAGACATGCCCTTCTTAAAACGAACCTCCAAACCATCCTCAAGAAGTTGCGAAATAGAAATCAAATTGAAATTCAAGTTTCCAACCAAAGCAATATTTTTCAAAGAGAAATGATCAGAGATGCGAATTGAGCCAATGTTGTGTACCTTCCCTTAACCACTGTTCTCGAAAATGATGTATTCCTTGGAGCTCGGGGGAGAGAGACTGGAGAACCATCTGCGATGTCCCGTCATGTGGCGACAGCATCCTAAATCCATGATCCACACATCCTCCAGTCCTTGATCATGCACGATCAGTGGTCGTAAGTGGGAGCAAATGGTCCGGCACCAGGTTTAGCAAAAGAGCTAAACCAGTGTCGAGCCATCTGCTCAAAGGAAGGAAAGCAGAAAGCATTATAGAGTCAGGACCAAAGCGCGGTTGAAAGCGCGATCCTTGGTTCTGCCTAAAGTCTCAGCCACGAGGTCCAAAGCCGTATCCAGAATGGCATGGAGCTCTGCCGGAGCGAACACCACCCTCCAGAGCACGGGCATGAAAGTCGTATCCTCTACCACCACCTACATGACGCGGCCTGGCCTCTAGTCTCTCCCCGCGTCGAGGAACTCTCAGTCTACCACCCTGCTAGTAGAACTGCTCCTGCCCACCACGAGCTCTCTCTGCTCTCTCAACCCGCTTCCTCCTGAAGAAAAATTCTTTAAGATGCACGTCTCTCTGACAGTACTCACAGTGGTAGGTGGGATTCTTGGGATGTGGTTGAGGCTTGGGGTTCTTGGGCTTGGTGGTGTTGGGTGTAGACTCTTTGGTGTGAGAGGGTCCAGGTAGAGAGTCTAGAGAAGTGTGAAGATGTTTAGGCTTTGGGACCTAGATGGGCTTCTTGGGTGGAGCTTTAGGCTGTTCTTGAAACACTCCATCCTTGGGCTGACTAGCCTGGAAAGACTCAGTGGAGTGAGTCTTGAGATATCTCTGTTCAGGAGTCATCTTACTCCACTCCACTGCTCGGCTAATGGCACTCTCAAAGTCAGCCTTGGTATAGGTGTAACATACCCCAAATCCATCCTGCCTCTTGAACTACTGGATCATCATGCCAAGATGTGGCTCTCTGGCACTCACCCAACTTAGGATCTGACGGAGGTAAAAGTTCTCATTCTGAACATCAGCTAGCCTCTCTCAAGGAAGTTAGTACCTCCACCTGAGACAAGCAGGTCTCACACTCTCTATCAACTTGGACAGACTTCTCAGCTTTCAGCTTGATCAACTCTAATCTAAGAGACAAGCAGTTCTCACAAACAGTGGGTGGAACTGACAATGTCTCAAGCTCTAGCCTAGTCTGCTCCAGTTCAGCTCTAACTCTCTCCAACTCGCTCAACTGCTCATCACCCTTGGTTTTCAGCTCAGCTAAACTTGCTAGATGGGATGGGCAGTCTACACAGGGCACGATGACAGTGGCATGAGCATCTTTCAGCTCTAGCTAAGCGTTCTCAAGCTCAGTGGCCAAAGCGTCCCTCTCATCTACCCTCTCTGTGTACCTGGACTTCAGAGTCGTTAGGTCACAGAGTAACACCTCACAATTTGGGCACTCACTGCTACCACCCAAGCAAGGGGAAGAATATAGACTCTCAATCCTACCGTTGGCCACGGCAAGCTCACTCTCAAGCTCATCTATCCTCTTCTTAGCCCCTCTAAGCAGTTTCTCCTGATACCTCAACTCCTAACGGTTCTCTTCGAGCAAATCAACGACTTCTTGTTCATAGGAGGATACCTTTTCATCTTCATCGTCGTCAGAGTTGTTGGGGGAGTGTAGGATCGATGTACCGACTAGAGGGGGGGTGAATAGGCGGTTTTTAAAACTAATTCGATTTCAGTTAAACAGTGATTAAGGACCTAAAACAATGATAGCAAATAGCTAGAGCAAATAGTGCAACCTAAGGTGAAATGTAAATTACTCTAGAAAAGTAAGCTTGCACAATTTTACTTGCACAAAATAAAGGGGACAAGAGACAACCGAATTTTATCCCGAGGTTCGGAAATTTGCCAATTTCCTACGTCCTCGTTGAGGCGAGTTTCACTTGACCGCTCTTTTTCACCAAGCCTCGGATTTCTCAAAGAGAAATTAGCTTGAAGATGAGCCGGCACCGGAAGTGCAACTCTCGGGCCTCGATCACTAGTGGTAGCTCTTCTCCACTCCGGATAGGCGAGCTCCAACCTTCACAACCTCCCGGGTCTCTTCCACAACCTTCTAGGAGAGATCACCGGTTTCTTCTCCAAGCCGTCTAGGAGATGGCAATCTCCAAGAGTAACAAGCTGCAATCAAAGCTAGGAGAAGAGGATCAAGTGCCAAAATGCCAATGCAATGCAATTCACTCAATCACTTGATCACCCCTTTTTCTTCCCAACCTCACTAGTGCTCAAATTAGTGCTCAATGGTGGGAGAGACTCTCTTGTGCTCAAGTATGCTCAAATGAATGCCAAAAGTCTAGCAAAGGAGCTGTAGCAAGGGTTTATATAGCCACACACCCAAAAACTAGCCGTTACACAAGTTAGGTGGCTCTCTGCGCAATGTCGGTCTGACCGCCCATCTTGGGCCGGTCTGACCGTCCTCAACTGCAACGGCTAGAAAACTAGCCATTTACTGATGTGACAGGACGCCTCGGTCTGACCGGCCATGCTGGCCCGGTCGGACCGGCCATCGGCTCGGTCGGACCGATAGTGCTCCCGTCGGCTCTGTAAACCAGCAGTTTTCTACCCTGCGCAACCCGGTCGGACCGGCCCCCTGGCCGGTCGGACCGCCCAACTCCAGCCGGTCTGACCGGACCCACATGGTCGGTCAGACCGCCAGGGTCAGACAGCTCCAACAAAATGCTGCAATAGTTTTTTTAAGGAATTTGCCAAAATAGCAGCTTTTGCAACAATCACACATGATCAAAAGATACTATATGCAGTGCAAATTGGTACTTGAAAATCAACTCATAACCAAGATGCAACCCCTCTTTATAGTACGGCAAAAACAAAATTTAAACCTAGCCTAATTGATCGCTCCAAACACCTCGATCAATTTCTAGATTCCTTCAAACCTTTTGCCGTAGCCTTTAAACGTCGAGATCTTCGGGTTTCCATCTTGTGCTCCATTTGCGCGGGACCTACTCATTTCCTTCACACTTAAGAAAAATATTAGTCCTCAAAACGCATGTTTATCATTAATTACCAAAACTCACATAGGGCCTAGATCTTCAATCTCCCCCTTTTTGGTAATTGATGACAAACACTTCAGAGATAAAGAAATATGTTAAAGTAGAAGTATCCACAATTAAGCGCAAAGCTCCCCCTGAAGAAATGATGGGGTACAAGTATATGGAGCAAGATATGAGATATAATTCCAAACACAATTCACACATTCAATGAAGCAAATAGAGTTTCTCATAATAAAAGCAAATAGTTCAAATTAAGTTGAGTACGATATGGAAAGCAAATAGAGTTCATTATACAAACAACCATAGATAGCGATATAAAAAGATTGATCCTTCCTAAACTATCCTTCTTGCTACTGCTACCTTCTCCCCTAATCCTCTACTGCCTTCTCCCCTACTGCTAACTGCTTCTCCCCCTTTTGGCATCAAGAACCAAAAAGAGAGACTAATCCTGGGAAGGAGGCTGAGAATCATCAAGGCGACGACGACGGCGCTGGTACTGAAGAGGGTATCCTGCTGAGGAAGATGAATCTAGCCGATCAACTCGAGAAGAAAGAGTGTCAATCCTGGAGTTGATACGCTCTTGACCCCCTTGAAGGTTTTGCAGATGAGAGGTGATAGCTTCTTGTCCTAGAGCCATTTGATCCATTCTTGAATTTAATTGAAGAAAGCCAGCTGTTACTTGTTGAAGAACTGGATCAAAGAACTGGGTGGCATCCATACCAAAATAAGCACCAGATCTAGAGCTCTGAGGAGGAGCGAAAGAGCTGCTAGGAATGTCCTGAGGATGAACCTGTCCTGCTCCCATATGAGCTGGATCGACGGCTGGAGCCAAAGGAGTGGCCGAGAAGCGAGGCCTGTACTGAGAGTGAGTGATATCAAGGCGCTCATTCACATTTCCTACTTTGCTCAAAATTAATCTCATGATAAACGGAGCATAGTAGACTCCAAGAGTGAGGCTTCCTTTTGAGAGTGCCATCTCATATAGCATCAAATGAATGTCATCAAACCTCTTTCCAGTCATCACTGCATCTAGAAGAGTCCAAGCAACACCTCGAATAGCATCATTGTTGCCTAGACGCGGTAAAATGGAGTGCCGCAGAATGCGATGTGCCACACTATGAAGAGTCTTCATTCCAGTAACCCCTCCAATCTTGTGAGCAGCAGATGGGATGTAGAATTGAGCCATCTCTTCTTCTGACAAAGGATTGTGAGTGAACTCATCATGCAGTCTGAGGCCAGAAGAGAACCTTATGTCCCAAGCACTCTGAATTTCTTGCTTTGTAGCAATGCAAAAGATATCTCCAGTCATCCATGTAAGAGAATCACAAGTGGCAGGTATGAAAACTGTGGCATAAAACTGACGGATAACATCCCAATTGAAATCTTGCTTCAGACTCACTATTTTGTTTATACCAACAGTTCCAAATATGTTCCTGAGAGCTGCAACTCTCCACTTAGATCCCTCCAAGAAATCCACTTATGAGGAGCCAAAGAACGGTTCTCATACGCAATGTTGAATACCTCTTTCTGAAATTTTGTATGAAACCGCTGATCTGATGTATCTCTTGGTCTGAGAAATTGATTGTGGTGGCGCAGACGAGCAAAGTTCTCTTGATTCCGGACATCTACCTTGAATTCCAAGGATGCAAAAGGATCTTCATTAGCTGCTGGAGGTTGAGGTGCCAATTCTTCCTCATTCTCAGAGCTGTCATCCTCATAGGCAAAGTCCTCGTCACTGTCATCTTGAAAGTGCCGGGATGATTGGCCACGGTCCTCGACAAACTTTGAGCGACGCTCATTTCCTTGAGAACGGCCGGCGCGAGGCATGACTGAATCAAAGATTTAACCCAGATAAGATAAAAGATATAATTTGAGACAATCTATGAATTTGTTAGAGGGCAAAAGCATTAATGAGCAATGATGTGCAAAAGAGGGGCAGGCATTGGGAGGCCGGTCTGACCGAGGTAATAGGGCCGGTCTGACCGCCAGTACATGGTCGGTCGGACCGCCCATTGCCCACCGGTCTGACCGGCCTAGCAACCCGGGCACAAAATCCCCTTTTGCACAAAACTTCTCCATAATCAAAATTTGCCATATCAAATTTCATAGAGGCATGGGAAATAGTATCACAAGGCTAACAATTGAGTTTGAAGAGGATTTAGCCTTGGCAAGTTGACATGCAAGCCCATGAACAAGAACCCTAACCCTAGCCTTCAAAAGGATAAAAACAATGGATTTGATCGGAGGAAGTTCTTACCGGCAAGGGAAAATGAACTCGAGGTCGGACCGGAGAAGATCCACCGGTTGGACCGGCAAGAAGATAGATGAAACGAAATTTCTAGGGTTGGGGGCAAGAGTGGAGAAGAGGAACTCGGTTTGAGATGAGAGAAATAATAGAGGGGAGAGAAAACTGAATAGAGAGGGGAGTTATAACCCTGCCCGAGCCCCGGTCTGACCGGCCATGTAGGCCCGGTTGGACCGACTCAGCAAGGGCGGTCGGACCGGCCATGTAGGCCCGGTCTGACCGACACCACTATAGCTCAGCAATTAAAAACAAAGCACAAAGAGGAGCTTAAGTGAAAAATATAGCAAAATAATTTTAAAAAATTTCAAACTTTGCAGAAACTTAGAATAACTCCCAAGGTTTATAAAACATCAAGTTTTCAAATTTTTAAGTTCAAAAAGAAACCGTTTGCAGCCAAAGTTCTCAACACGTCCGAACTCTTGTCCGAACACTTGTCTGAACTTTAATTCTTTGAATATCTTTTGATAGGATGGATAAAGTTAAAACATTTGAATACGAAACATGATCATATGATCCATATCTATAAGTTTTGTTTTGGACAAAAGTTCAAAATATGTCTTGAAATAAAATCATGGGAGAAATTTGTTTTTAACTCAAAGATAGAATTTTTAGGATACCAAAACTTTCAAATTTTGTTTTTCAACAACATGAGCAATTTTCAACATATAAGAGTAACCTTATACTCCCCCTTAATGCATAGCCTTAGAAACACATATAAAAGTACATGAACTTCAAATATGGCATTGTAAGCATAAAAAGCATTCATATATGTCACAAGGATAGAAAATTCTACAACTCACACATATGCATGATTTCAAGCCACATTTGAGAAGTCTATTATATTCAATTCATTCCTAAGCTTACAAAAACGGAATTCATCAAGTGGTTTGGTAAAGATATCTGCTAATTGATCTTCGGTTCTTATGTGGCTAATGACAATGTCACCTTTGCCAACATGATCTCTTAGAAAGTGGTGGCGAATATCAATATGCTTGGTTCTAGAGTGTTGGACTGGATTGTTGGCAATTTTGACGGCGCTATCATTGTCACAAAGAAGAGGGACATTTGAGAATTCTATTCCATAATCAAGCAAGGTTTGCCTCATCCAAAGTAATTGCGCACAGCAACTACCCGCAGAGACATATTCTGCCTTAGCGGTGGAAAGGGCAACGGAGTTTTGTTTCTTAGATGCCCAAGAAACAAGAGACCTCCCAAGGAATTGACAGCCTCCAGAAGTGCTTTTACGATCAACTTTGCAACCGGCATAATCCGAATCGGAATAGCCAATTAGCTCAAATTTAGCACCTTTGGGGTACCACAAGCCTATATGGATGGAATGTTTTAAATATCTTAGAATTCTCTTGACCGCCATCAAATGACAATCTTTTGGTGCGGCTTGAAATCTAGCACACATGCAAACACTAAACATGATATCGGGCCTAGATGCGGTAAGATAGAGCAAACTGCCAATCATGGATCTATATAATTTTTGATCTACCGGTTTACCTCCCTCATTTAGGTCGAGATGTCCGTTGGTCGCCATAGGGGTCTTGATAGGCTTTGCTTCCATCAATCCGAACCTTTTGAGAAGATCATGAATATACTTCGTTTGGCTCACAAAGGTTCCATTCTTGAGTTGCTTGACTTGAAGTCCAAGGAAGAAACTCAATTCTCCTATCATGGACATCTCAAATTCCCTAGACATCATATCACCAAAAACTTTGCACAATTCTTCATTAGTAGAACCGAATATAATATCATCGACATAAATTTGACAGACAAAGAAATCATCATTAATTATTTTTGTAAACAAGGTAGTGTCGACTTTACCAATTTTAAAACCCTTTGAGAGGAGAAAATCTCTCAATCTTTCATACCAAGCTCTAGGAGCTTGTTTTAGACCATAGAGAGCTTTTGAGAGTTTATAAACATGATTAGGATTTTTAGGATTCTCAAAGCCGGGTGGTTGTTCAACAAAAACTAGTTCAGCTATTTCGCCATTCAAGAAAGCACTTTTCACATCCATTTGATATAACTTAATATCAAAACATGAAGCAAAAGCAAGTAAGATGCGAATAGCTTCTAGTCTAGCAACGGGAGCAAAGGTTTCACCAAAATCCAAACCTTCGACTTGAGTGAATCCTTGTGCTACCAATCTTGCCTTGTTTCTCACGACCAACCCGTTTTCATCTTGCTTGTTCCTAAAAACCCACTTTGTTTCAATTACGTTGTGCTCCTTGGGTCTCTCCACCAATGTCCAAACTTTGTTTCTTTCAAAGTTGTTGAGCTCTTCATGCATAGCATTTACCCAATCCGGGTCATTTAGAGCTTCATCTACATGTTTAGGTTCAATAGAAGAAACAAACGAGTAATGTTCACAAATAGAAGCAACACGAGATCTAGTTTGAACACCCTTACTAATGTCACCCAAGACTTGATCAATTGGGTGATCTTTTGCGGTGGCATTGTGAACTTTGGATGGAATAGTAGAGGATTGATCTTTGGCTTCATCTTCATCAAGTTGAGTCAAATTTTGCGTAGCGGAAGTAGAAGCTTCAACTTGAGTGGAGGATGGAAGTTCATCATCTTCTTTAGGCTTGATGTCACCAATTGACATTTTCTTCATTGCCCTTATCAAGCCTTCATCACCTACATCATCCAAATTCTCGTGCCCCTCTTGGGACCCATTAGTTTCATCAAATTGAACATCCGAGGTTTCTTCAACAATACCTTTGTTCTTGTTATACACTCGGTATGTCTTGCTATTTGATGCATATCCAAGAAGAAATCCTTCATCACAACGACTTTCAAACTTGGTTAGTCTAACACCTTTTCTATAAATATAGCATTTGCAACCAAAAACACGAAAGTAAGCAATGTTGGGTTTTCGTCCAATTAAGAGTTCATATGGAGTCTTTTTCAAAAGACGATGCAAATAAAGACGATTTGAAGCATGGCAAGAAGTGTTTATAGCTTCCGCCCAAAAAGAGCCGGAGACACTATACTCATCAAGCATAGTTCTAGCCATCTCAATAAGGGTCCTATTCTTTCTTTCCACAACACCATTTTGTTGTGGTGAATAGGTGGCGGAAAGCTCATGTTTAATGCCGAGATCATCACAATAATCCTCAATATTTGTATTTTTAAACTCGGATCCATTGTCACTCCTTACTTTTACAATAGAAAAGTTGAATTCGTTTTGAGCCCGTTTTGCAAACTTTTTGAAAATCTCGGAGGTCTTAGCTTTGTCATGTAAAAAGAAGACCCAAGTAAATCTTGAGAAATCATCCACAATAACAAGACAAAAACTATTTCCACCGATGCTTTTGTAAGTTGTTGGACCAAATAAATCAATATGCAAAAGATCCAAAGGTCTAGAAGTGGACATGATGCTTTTGCTAGGATGAGAGCAAGCAACTTGCCTCCCCGCTTGACAAGCACTACAAAGTTTATCTTTTTCAAATTTTATATCTTTCAAACCAACAACCAAATCTCTTTTTGCAAGTTTGTTTAGTTGATTCATTCCCACATGAGCAAGCCTTCTATGCCAAAGCCAACCCAATGAAGTTTTTGCAACCAAACAAGTTTTCAAATTAGCTTCATTTGAAGAGAGATCCACCAAATAGAGATTTCCAAAACGAAAACCTTTGAAAACTAAGGAGTTATCATGGATACTTGTTACAAATACTTCTTGAGGATTAAATGTGCATGAAAGGCCTAAATCACATAGTTGAGCAATGGATAATAAGTTGAAATTCAATGACTCAACTAGAGAAACATTGGAAATGGAGAAATCATTTGAGATAGCAATTTTACCTAGACCCATTACCTTTCCTTTACTATTGTCACCGAAGGTCACTCTTTCTTGATCTTTGGCACCAACTTCAAACGATATGAACATTTTCCTATCACCGGTCATATGTTGAGTGCACCCACTATCAAGCACCCAATGTGATCCTCCGGTGTGGTAGTTTACCTACAAAAGAGATCAAGCCTTTTTAGGTACCCAAATCCTTTTGGGTCCTTGTAGGTTAGTTATCAAGGCCTTTGGCACCCAAATAGATTTCTTCTTTTCTCCTAAAATAGGAGTGCCCAAAAACTTAGCATAAATAGAGCCATCATTAGCTCTCTTAAGCATGTAATGAGAATCAAATACATCATTTCTAGGAACATTGCTTATGTGGCATTCACCAATTATGTGACCAATTTTTCGACATTTATTGCAAAATTTTCCATTACTTTTAACAAACCTTGGGGCTTGGTAGGAAGGCTTTTTGCCCTTCTTTGGAACAAAACCAAGTCCCTCCTTGTTGAAAGAGCATCTTTGTTGGCTTAAAATTTCATCAAGGGTATTTTTCCCTTTGAAGCATCTTTCCAAACTCTTACTTAGTTTGGCAACTTGCTCCTTGAGCTCATGATTTTCAACAATTAACAATGAATTAGATGAAGATGATATATTTGTTGAACATGAAGCAATATCAAGAGTGGATGAGCATGGCATAGCAAGTAAGTCATCACATGATGTTGATATGCTAGTCTTTGTAGGAATGCAATTTTCAACATTTAGACATGCATCATCAAAAATATCACATGTGACCCCTATGTCTACTTTTGGCTTAATGAGTGTAGAGGCAATGAGTGCTTCGTGAGCTTCCTCAAGCTTCTCATGAGAGACCAAAAGCATCATATGAGAAGTTTTCAACTCCTCATATTTAGCCGTTAAGGACTCATGATCTTTCTTGAGGGCCTTAAATTTGACTCTCTCTTTGCCACTTAACTCATTTAGCTCCTCAAGCATTTGTGCAAGATCATCATAAGATAATTCATCATCACTATCATTTTGTTCACTAGCACAAGTAGATGTTACCTTAGTACTTCCTTTTGCCATGAGACAAAAAGGAGAGTATAGTGATGAAGCTTCCGTGATTGCTATTCCCGCCATGTTCTTCTTTCTTGAGTTTGACTCACCACCGGAGTCGGAGCTTGAAGAAGGATCGGAGCTATCTTCATTTGAATCCCATTCTCCCACAAATGCTTCATTTCTACCCTTTTTCTTGTTCAACTTCTTGAAAAGCTTTTTCTTCCCATTCTTCTCTTTGTTCTTCTTTTGAGATTTATCATCTTCGCTTTCTTGTTTGTTCGGGCATCTTGAGGCAAAATGACCCTTCTCATTACACTCAAAACATCTTACATTCTTGAGGTTCCTTTTGGTTGACTTTTTGTCACCATTGTTCTTGAAAGAGCTTGAAGAACTTCCTCTCTTTTTCATAAACCGGTTGAATTTTCTCACAAAGAGAGTCATTTCTTCATCCTCGGTATCGCCATCACAAGAGGTGACTTCTTCTTCTTCACATTTCTTTTCAATCTTGGCCTTCAAGGCAATATTCTTCTTCTTGGATGAGGAGTGATCTTCGGTGCTTCCTTCAACCCTCTTGTTCTTGTAAATCTCATTTGTGTTGATAGTTCCCAAAAGTGTTGTGGGTGTCAAACTTGACATATCCGAGTTGATGAGGAAAGTCACCAATGTGTCATATTTTTCGGGCAAAGCTCTCAACATCTTTTGAGCAACTTCCAACTCCGTGTACTTCACTCCAACACCCTTGAGATCATTGACAATCACATTAAGTCTTGCATACATCTCATTGACACTTTCATTTGGCAACATGGTGAATGTTTCATAGTTGATCTTTAAGTAGTGCGACTTGGCATTCTTCACACTTGTTGTTCCATCATGTATATCTTGAAGAGTGGTCCAAATGTCGTGTGCCGTTGAAATATTGCTTATCCTATTGAATTCTTCGGCACACAAACAATTGAACAAAGCATTTGTAGCTTGAGCATCAAGTTGCATATCCTTTTTGTTTTGATAGGTTAGATTCATCTTGTCTTCAACTTCAAAACCTAACTCAACAATACGCCAAATTTCAAAGCTCATGGCTTTGAGGTGAGCAGCCATACGAACTTTCCAAATAGAATAGTTAGTGCCATCAAAGTAAGGACCTTTGCCTACGTTGTGAACCACCTCGTCGGACATCTTCTCTCTAGGCGGTAAAGTCTAACTTGAGAGACCAAGCTCTGATACCACTTGTAGGATCGATGTACCGACTAGAGGGGTGGTGAATAGGCGGTTTTTAAAACTAATTCGATTTCAGTTAAACAGTGATTAAGGACCTAAAACAATGATAGCAAATAGCTAGAGCAAATAGTGCAACCTAAGGTGAAATGTAAATTACTCTAGAAAAGTAAGCTTGCACAATTTTACTTGCACAAAATAAAGGGGACAAGAGACAACCGAATTTTATCCCGAGATTCGGAAATTTGCCAATTTCCTACGTCCTCGTTGAGGCGAGTTTCACTTGACCGCTCTTCTTCACCAAGCCTCGGATTTCTCAAAGAGAAATTAGCTTGAAGATGAGCCGGCACCGGAAGTGCAACTCTCGGGCCTCGATCACTAGTGGTAGCTCTTCTCCACTCCGGATAGGCGAGCTCCAACCTTCACAACCTCCCGGGTCTCTTCCACAACCTTCTAGGAGAGATCACCGGTTTCTTCTCCAAGCCGTCTAGGAGATGGCAATCTCCAAGAGTAACAAGCTGCAATCAAAGCTAGGAGAAGAGGATCAAGTGCCAAAATGCCAATGCAATGCAATTCACTCAATCACTTGATCACCCCTTTTTCTTCCCAACCTCACTAGTGCTCAAATTAGTGCTCAATGGTGGGAGAGACTCTCTTGTGCTCAAGTATGCTCAAATGAATGCCAAAAGTCTAGCAAAGGAGCTGTAGCAAGGGTTTATATAGCCACACACCCAAAAACTAGCCGTTACACAAGTTAGGTGGCTCTCTGCGCAATGTCGGTCTGACCGCCCATCTTGGGCCGGTCTGACCGTCCTCAACTGCAACGGCTAGAAAACTAGCCGTTTACTGATGTGACAGGACGCCTCGGTCTGACCGGCCATGCTGGCCCGGTCGGACCGGCCCTACCCGGTCTGACCGGCCATCGGCTCGGTCGGACCGATAGTGCTCCCGTCGGCTCTGTAAACCAGCAGTTTTCTACCCTGCGCAACCCGGTCGGACCGGCCCCCTGGCCGGTCGGACCGCCCAACTCCAGCCGGTCTGACCGGACCCACATGGTCGGTCAGACCGCCAGGGTTAGACAGCTCCAACAAAATGCTGCAATAGTTTTTTTTAAGGAATTTGCCAAAATAGCAGCTTTTGCAACAATCACACATGATCAAAAGATACTATATGCAGTGCAAATTGGCACTTGAAAATCAACTCATAACCAAGATGCAACCCCTCTTTATAGTACGGCAAAAACAAAATTTAAACCTAGCCTAATTGATTGCTCCAAACACCTCGATCAATTTCTAGATTCCTTCAAATCTTTTGTCGTAGCCTTTAAACGTCGAGATCTTCGGGTTTCCATCTTGTGCTCCATTTGCGCGGGACCTACTCATTTCCTTCACACTTAAGAAAAATATTAGTCCTCAAAACGCATGTTTATCATTAATTACCAAAACTCACATAGGGCCTAGATCTTCAGGGAGCCCTTCTCTTCCTTATCCTCAAGAGCCATTGAGCAGAAGCTCTTGCGGGATCTTCGGTGGTGATGTGAGCGGCTCTTCGGCCTATCCCAGAAGGCCATGAAGCAGAGGCCCACCGGATCATCCTTGTCCTTCCCCTTCCTGATCACGATCTCCTCATCGCTTGAGCTTGATGAAGAGGAAGAAGACAAAGATCGCTTGGAGTAGCTTCTCTCCATCTCGGCGAAGAAGGCCTTGTCTCGCTTCTTGTTCTCACGCCGATAGTCCTTCAAGGCCTTTCGGAAGAATCTTGTCTTGGGCTTGCCCTTGGTGAAGGAGGAGCTGTCGTGCTGGTCGGAGTCGTAGGAGCCACCACCGGTACCCTTCTTGTGACCATTGCGCTTGGGGCAGTCGGTGATGAAATGACCTGGATCACCACACTCAAAGCATCCGGATTTTATGCCGTGTCTTTTGAACATTCACTTATCATAGACATGACGCACCTATTTGTTAAACAGACACAGATCATCATCTCCTAGAGATTCAAGCTGGTCCTCAATGATAGACATCAAGGAGAACCCAGCACAGCTCACAGAAGGGGAGTCAGCAGAAGGAGTCGCAAGGGCCAGGGTTTTTGATCCAGAGCCAGTGAGATTTGATCTCAGCTGGATATCAACCTTTGTGGCCTTGAGCTTGCTGAATAACTCTGAAATTGTCAAGGTATCATAAGAGGTGCTCTCAATGATAGAGGATACCTCGATCTCCCAGATCTTAGGGTCCAAGGTATCAAGAACCTTGAGCGCATGCTCATGATCTGAGACCAGCTGAACTCCCTCGACCTTGTTGGCCCGAAGCTTATTGATGATCGATTGAAAACGACCAAACAAGGCTTCAACAGATTCACCCGGCTTTTGTGTGAAATTTTCATATTCACGCCGGTAGGTCTGATAGAGCCGAGCCTTGACCTGGGCTGTCCCCTCATGGTGTGCCTGGAGGGTAGCCCAGATCTCTCTAGCAGTGCTGAGATGACTCACACGCTCAAATTCAGTGGGACCTAAACCAGAAAACAAAATGTTCACCGCTTTGTTGTTGTTCTGATGCTGGGCGATTATATTGGGGGATGTACGCTCAGCAACAGGCAATATGGTGAAAGTAGCGTGAACACAAATGTCCCAAATGTCCGAGTTCTGGCTCATGAGATAGGCTTGCATGCGAGTCTTCCAATAAGTATAGCCATAAGCTTCCAGAGACGGGACCTTTCCAGAAGAAGTTATGATCACTTCCTAGGTTTAGAACCGGTTAAAGTATGGAAAAACTCTAACCAGGCTCTGATACCACTTGTAGGACCGAAAGTAGCGACCAGGGGGTGAATGGGCGCCTAAAAATTTCTTTCGAATCAATGGCCTTCTCCCAACACCCGACGCACCTCAATAGACAACCAGCAGGTACAAAAACTATTCACAGATCCAAAAATAATCTTGCCTAAAAACGACCGGTGTCCAAATCGAAAAGACACCAACACAGTGCTTAAAGGCAGACCAACAGTGTAATCAAAACATGAGCATTTCTAGCACCATAGAGATCATCATCACAGGCATTCAAACAAAATAACTACTGATATAAAAGTTCTCTTGTAGATAAAATAAAGTGCACTACCAATAGAAAAACATATCAGTGGCCAAACATAGTGCAATCTGAAATAAAAAACTTCTAGCAGCAAATTAATCTATCTAGACATTAACTACAAGCGCACGGAAATCGAGAGCTAGGATTGCTAATTTAAACAGATGATTGGGCACGATTTTCGAGAAATAAAAGGGTACTAATCACGTTGCTACATTGTCTTCGTACCTCGATTTGCGTGCTCGATTTTCTCAACCGCTCATGCGTAGCCTGACAACGTGCCTGCAATCCGTGCTGCTGCCGTGAGCCTCTTGAAGTCCCCGGCAGCATGGCTTTCCACAAGCAAAGCCGTGTGGCTCGCTGTCCAGCGCCGCACGCAAGCGTTGCTTGCAGCACGCCTGTCGACTGCTAGGGCGCTAGGCTGTGCTAGCTAGCTAGTTGCATGGCCCGGCTGCTACACGCATGCGCTAGGGGCTGCTGCTGCATAGGCTTGCATTCGGCGAAAGAAGTGCCAGCTAATAAATGAAGGCGGCGGTGGAAAAATCTCAGAGCTCGGGAAAAACAAGCCGGCGGCGGAGAAGAACGAAGAAAATTTGACCCAATATTTGAAATTAGTAAAGTGTTTTCTAAAAAGGGTAACCCTAACCCTAGGGTATTGGGGCCCTTTTATAGGCAGCCCAATAAATGGGAAAATGCAAAAATACCCCTAGGGTTTTAACAGACGCTGAATAAAAAATGGAAAAGACCGAAATGCCCTTAGGGTTTTTTACAGACTCGACTGACAGACTATGGGCCTAAAGGCAAAATAGTAAACTCCTAAATGAAGATAACTTGTCCTGATACGGAGCTTTCGTAACAGCCACGGCTTCGCCTTAGAACGGTCAGATCTGAGATCAGCGGTCAGTTTTACGCCGAAACTGACAAAGCGTCCATCGTCTTCGCACCGGGTACCTGGATTGGGCCGGCCCGATTCCGCATCTCTCTCAGCCCGGCAATCACTCGTAGCCCGTGTACCTGAGTTAATCCCGGTCAACAGCCCAGTGGATCCTCTGCTGCTCCTAGCCCATGTACCCAGATTGGCTAGCCCGACTTCGCGGCCTCTCTGCCCGACAGTCGCTCGCTGCCCGTGTACTTGAGTCAATCCCGGTCAACATCCCAATGGATCCTCTGCTGCTCCTAGCCCATGTAACCGGATTGGGCCAGCCCGACTTCACGGCCCTTTGCCCGACAGTCGCTCGCTGCCCGTGTACCTGAGTCACATGCGGCCTAGACACAACATGTCTTCTCTTCATGTCCTCTTTGACTTCCGTTGACAATCACTCATCACATCTGGAGTCATGAGGTCTATGTTCTTCAACATGGCTCCTCACCCACCTTATTGTAATTATTTCTAGGCCAATTCAAGAGAGTAGCTCTAATGATTTTCCTATCTTACAATATGTTGATAATACAATTTTATTTTAAAGGCCTCTCAAATAAAACTCTTTTGTCTCAAAGGTATTATGGAAACTTTCACCCAATCAATAGATCTGAAAATCAACTTCAAAAAATCTTGTCTCATTCCTATCAACATACTGGAATGAGACTGTGCCAATCCTAAAATTAGATTGTGCTAACCAAAACAGTCTACAAACTCTAAAGAGAGATTCAGAATAAGCATCAGTCTCATCCACGGCGTGTGACCCCTCCAGCTTCCTGCCCACGCAGACACAGAGCGCGTCAGTGAGCGATGCCCAATCGGGGCACATGAACCGGAGAGGGAGATGGCTGCTTACCGGCGCTTGAGCTTGAGAACGAATGGTAGATCGACCTTCAGATTTCAGCCGATGGTGCTGACATCGTGGCCAAGACTAACGTTGTGTGAAGCAACGGCAAGGACAGACCATAGTAGTTGGCATGTGCATGGTCGATGTGTGGCAGCCGCGTGATTAGCTCGTTTGCATGGTTATTAGTGAGTAGAGTGCTTGGTCTGCATGGTTGGAGATGAGAAATCGTGCAGTGATGGGTCAAGCCGTGAGATGTGTAGCTTGGTATGCATGACTGTAACTGCACACCAAGCATGTACTGAGGTGTGGCGTGAGTATAAGTAGTGAATTGGCCGAAAAACAATGAGGCTGTGTGTGGCCTGTCGACAAAAAGAATTGCGAGGTTGTGTAGTTTTGTTCTTGCGTAGAAATCGGTGAGTATTTATATTTATGATAAATACTCACTAATGCGAGGGAGTATTTATATCAATGACTCCCCGTAGAGCACACAACACGCGTCTCCCTTTCTAGTTACCAAATTTTGGTAGGATGAAGATTATGAAGCTTGCATTTGGTTTATTGTCATACAAAATCTTTTATGTGATGTGGAAGAAAACTTTGGCAACATTTTGGATTATGGACTTACAAAAGTTTTGTATGGTTGTACATGAAGCAAACCAAACTACAAAATCGCCCACGTGCGATGTGCCCGGACTAAATTTTCGCACACAAAATGTACCACGTGACAACCTATTTATCATAAGCAATTTTACTAGTTTGAGGAGAATTCAAACATTCCCTGAATTTCTAACCGTTAAAATACATCGCAATTCGCAAATATATCCATACACATCCACGCCATCATCAGAGGAAGAAGAGAGGTGATTCGATTCAGTACTCTCAAAATATAAACATAGAATCAGTACATTGTTTCCCCGTATCTTACATAGCAAAGTGAAATAGGCATACTGAACCAAAGCTCGGAAGTTGACGGCACAGCATATGGGATCTAACTATATAGATCATCATCATCAGCTGTGGCGGCAGTGGATGCGAAAGGGTCGGCTGCAGCGCCTGTACCGGAAGCTGGCTGGTCAGGGAACCTAAACTCAGTGCCAAACCCACGAGACTGCTGGAGTGTCTGGGCGAAGGCCTGGTACTTGCGAATGTCAGCATCACTCACACTCCTGCGAGCATACTTCATCGACTCCTCAAAGTGAGCACCCTTGATCTCCGCGATTTCATCAACCTCGTCCTCTTCCATGGCTTCAGGGTTGTCCTTCCTCCGCTTCTCCATTTCAATATCCTGAAATCAAGTTCCCGTTAGCTCGCAAGGACAAAACTAGATGGATGTATGAAATACTAGCTAATATTGAAATTATGTTACTTTTTCAATGTTCTCCCTGATGGCATATTTGCATGCACGCTGACAAATTTCAGTAATATCTGCACCACTGAAGCCCTGGGTGTATTTGGCAAGAGCATTCAGGTCGACATCCTTGGCCACAGGTGACTTCCTGAGGCAAGCTTTGAAGATCTGTAGTCTAGATTGATCATCAGGCAGAGGAATGTAGATAAGCTGATCAAGACGCCCTGGCCTGAGCAAGGCAGGGTCAATGATATCTGGCCTATTAGTAGCCCCAATAATGAACACGGTTTTCTTTGCGTTCATGCCATCCATCTCAGTCAACAACTGGTTCAGCACTCTATCAGCAGCACCTCCAGCATCACCAACACTGCTTCCCCTCTGAAATATGGTTGAAAGTTGTTAGCTAGAAAACTTATCATGAAAATATATGGTTTGCATTGGTTTTCTGTGTACAGTTGCACACATTCACACATATGAGAGACTAACCTGGGTAGCAATCGAGTCAAGCTCATCAAAGAAGAGGACACAAGGAGCTGACTGCCTAGCCTTGTCAAAAATCTCACGCACATTGGCCTCACTCTCACCAAACCACATGGTAAGCAGCTCAGGTCCCTTGACGCTGATGAAGTTAGCTTGGCACTCGTTAGCAATTGCCTTGGCCAACAAAGTCTTACCACAGCCAGGAGGGCCATAGAACAGAACACCTTTGGATGGAGACATGCCAAACTTCTCAAATTTCTCTGGATGCTCCACTGGATATTGGACAGTCTGCACAGGTTTCGAAGCATGTTAAATATGCTATAAGCACAAAACAACAATTCAAAAATTTAGATGAACCCAATAGCAACATAATACCTCTTGCAGCTCCCGTTTAACATTCTCCAGTCCACCAATATCATCCCAAGAAACATTTGGAACTTCAACAACCTGAAAATAAGGGGGAAGTTAGAATGTAAGTCACAGTAATATGCAAGTTTATATAAAAGATTACTTCTACAGATACTCACAGTTTCACGGAGAGCAGATGGATTGCTTGTCCCTAGCGCTGTCTTGAAATGATCATTTGTAACAGCCATTGAGTTCAGTATCTCAGCATCGATGGTTTCATCCTCAAGATCTATAATATCCATCTTCTCCCGGATGCATTGAAGAGCAGCTTCGGTGCAAAGAGCAGCAAGATCAGCGCCAACATAACCATGAGTGTCTTTGGCAATGTGCTCCAAATCAACCTGCAACAACAATATTAATATTAATAATTAAAGTGGGATGATGGTAAAGTACAGCATACATCAGATCTAAAAGAATATTAGTAGAGGTCACTCACATCTTCAGCCAGCTTCATGTTTTTAGTGTGAATCCGAAGAACCTCAAGCCGCCCAACTTCATCAGGAACACCAATGTCAATCTCTCGGTCAAACCTACCAAATCTTCTGAGGGCAGGATCAATACTGTTTGGCCGGTTTGTAGCACCCATGACAATAACGTGTGAACGAGCTTTGAGCCCATCCATAAGGGTCAACAGCTGTGAAACAATACGCCTTTCAACTTCTCCATGTGTCTTCTCTCTCTTTGGGGCTATGGAGTCTATCTCATCAATAAAAATAATGGATGGTGCATTCTTCTCAGCTTCTTCAAATGCCTTCCTGAGATTGCTCTCACTTTCTCCTGCTAGCTTTGACATAATCTCTGGGCCATTAATCAGAAAGAAGAATGCACCTGTTTCATTAGCTACAGCTCTAGCAATGAGGGTCTTGCCAGAGCCAGGGGGTCCATACAGCAATATACCCTTTGGAGGCTTCACACCAATAGACTTGAAAAGTTGGGGATGGCGCAATGGGAGTTCAACCAGTTCTCTGATTTGGGCCATCTGCTTTCTGACTCCACCAACATCATCGTAACCAACTTCATCAAGTCTTTCCTCATCCTCCCTTTTAATAGGCTCACCATCACAGAATATCTCCGTATCAGGTGCTACAATGCAGTACTCTGCAGGGTCTGTCTCTATGACTTTGAATTCAACACTTCTCATTCCACCCCTAACAAGGAAAAGGTCTCCTTTTCTCAAAGGGCGATATGCTTCAAGGAAGTATGCTAGAAATTCCAATTGAAGGTAATATAAGTAAATGAATGGATGCAATAAAGCAGAGACTAGAAGGTTTCCATAATATTAGCAACAGTCCAATTAATATTTGTCATGTGCTATGGGCCAGGGCCACTAGGCCCAAGGGGAACAATACTCTGCTATGGGCCAGGGCCACCAGGCCCAACGGTGAACAGTACCACAAGGTATTGTTCACGTAAACAGTACCCACGTGGATGGCCATGAGTTAGTTAGGGTTAGTTAGAGTCTTATTAATTTACTTATCCAATTGTAGTTACAATTGGTTAGAAATAAAGGGGATCCTTACCATGGTTGTCACGGCGTCCAGGCGGTCACCGCCGGACGCCATGGTGAATCGCCTCGCCTGGGTGGAGTTAGGCGCCCGCCTGGAGCTTCTAGGCGTCGCCCATGGCGCCTAGGTGGTCGCCAGGCGTGTCTGGGCGGGCGCCTAGGGTTCGTTGTAGTGTCTAAGGCGTGGCCCAGGCCCAGATTGGACTTTCGGTTAACCCTCTTCCCCTTGCGAGTTGCGCCGCCGCCTCTGTCCCTTGCGCCGCCGGCTACCGGATCTGCTGTCCCTTGCGCCGCCGGACGCCATATATGCTTCTCCTTGCGCCGCCGGCCACCCGGCCGCCACTGCTTCCCCTCCCCTTGCGAGTTGCACCGCCGGCCGCGGGCTCTGCTTCCCCTTGCGCCGCCGGCCGCCCGGCCACCTCTGCTTCCCCTCTGTTGTCTGCTTCCCCCTCCCCTGCTCCCTCGCCGCAGCAGGCAGCAGCAGCAGGCAGCAGAAGGCACGGGCGCACGGCAGCTCCGTTGTCTACTTCCCCCTCCCCTGCTCCCTCGCCGCAGCAGGCAGCAGGCAGCAGAAGGCACGGGCGCACGACAGCTCCGTTGTCTGCTTCCCCCTCCCCTGCTCCCTCGCCGCAGCAGGCAGCAGCAGGCAGAAGGCACGAGCGCAAGCAGAGAAGGCAGCAGGCATTCTTTTGGGCTAGCTAGTCCCCTAGCCGACCGACCAAGAAGTATGCCCTCTGTTTGCTATGGACATGTGTGCTATGGACATGTGTGCTATGGACATGTGTGCTATGGATATGTTTGCTGAAATGCAAAGTGCTCACCTATGTTTGCTAATTTTAATTGGTCGCCTAGGCGACGCCTAGGCGCCTAGGCGTCCAGTCGGCCCCCTGGCGACTGGTTTCGCCGGGGCGCCGTGACAACCATGATCCTTACTCTATATAAATGGGTCCATAGTTTGTAATTAGGCAAGCAAGCAAGAAAGATCAATTCTCCAACATAGTTCGGAAAGGGGATCAACCCTACGCCAACCTATCCTACCGCTACAATCTACACAGTCAAGGGCCCCCAACCTAGGTGCCAACGCCCTTGACAACTTGGTATTAGAGCCCAGAAGATCATCGGCTTCTTCCACCATGCCATCTTCATCAGCATGAACAGTACCCACACGGTACTGTTCACCATTGGGCATGGTGTCCCTAGCCCATAGCAGTACTGTTCTCCTTGGGCCTAGTGGCCCTGGCCCATAGCACATGACAATATACAACATAATAAAGGTAATGTAACTCATGGAAATAAGTAGGGTTAATATTTTGATGACTCAGCATTGAATATGAGTGTCCACTAAATAAATCTTTGATATATTATCCAAACAGGTTCACTACAATCACTCAGCTAGTAAATTATAAATTATAGGCATGAGTAATACTATTTTATGGCATGGCAGCAAAGCTCTAAATTACTCTATCAAGAAGCTTATATGATTGAAAAATCAAAATAATTTAGTGATGAAGAATTCTTACGTTTCAGGAAGGCATCAAACAAATTTCCAGTGAGGCCCTCAACTGTGTCATCAAATGGAAGTATGTGCACACGCTTTCCATATTTGACATCTGGACATTGATGAATGGAAACCACATCACCAAGTCGCACTCTCAGATTCTTCCTGACAACCTTGTTCATTCTGACTTTCGGCTCCTCACAAGTGTCATCCGCGAGCACAATGCAGATAGTGTCTTTTCTCTTCTTACCCTGTGACACAGTGAACCAAATGTCAACAGGAAATAATCAAATATGCCCTAATGATAGAAGAGTTATCATACAAGGGGAAACCTTAATAAGGGAAGTATACAATATACACAATTCATAAGCAATGTAACTGCCACAAATTAGGACTCTGAACAGGAAATGCCCCGGCTAAAAGGCATTTGACCATAATAATCATAAGAAAATGTAAATTATAGATAATATAGTTCAGCCTTAAACTGGAGAGATCCTGGTGACATCAGCAATTGACATGATTAAGGACATCATGAAAAAAGTATTTAACACACATGCAATGTTCAGAAATTGGTAGCTGGCACCTATTAACTCGTACTGACTTAGGTCATCTAATATTCTAATCCCACATGTTGGGACAATTGCGTTAGTCCCAGCAGGTTTTTCTGTGGTGGAGTATGGTGTGGAGGATGAACCTCGATGGGTTCTCGCAGAGAGAGAGAGGGTTTATACTGGTTCGGGCCTCCCCTAGGGGATAACAGCCCTACGTCCAGTTTGTGGTAGATTTGGCATGGTATGCCTTAGTGTGGAGAGGGTAACCCCAGGGTTTCATGGCCCCCTGGAGCGTGCCCTCATTACAAGGGCCTGGCCCTGCTTTTATAGGCACGCAGGCCTTAAGGAAAAGACTAAGATACCCTCCATGGGCCCTTAGGCTCATAGGGGTAGACAGGGAAAGGGGGCTGGCTACTGTACACGGGTACCAGACAGCTTTATAGCTTTACAGACGTGTCAGGCTGCGCCAGCCTTTGACCAGCTAAACGACAAGCTAGGAGCGGAGGGGGCTTCGGAGTGCACCCGAGGGGGGGCTCCGAAGTGCTGCTTCGGCGGGTGGCCTCCGGTCTTGGCTCCGGAGGGTGGCCTCCGGAGGGTGGCCTCCGAACTGGGCTCCGGAGGGCGGCCTCCGGGCTTGGCTTCCGGAGGGTGGCCTCCGAACTGGACTCCGGAGGGCGGCCTCCGGGCTTGGCTTCCGGAGGGTGGCCTCCGAACTGGGCTCCGGAGGGCGGCCTCCGGGCTTGGCTTCCGGAGGGTGGCCTCCGAACTGGGTTCCGGAGGGCGGCCTCCGGGCTTGGCTTCCGGAGGATGGCCTCCGAACTGGACTCCGGAGGGCGGCCTCCGGGCTTGGCTTCCGGAGGGTGGCCTCCGAACTGGGTTCCGGAGGGCGGCCTCCGGGTTTGGCTTCCGGAGGATGGCCTCCGAACTGGACTCCGGAGGGCGGCCTCCGGGCTTGGCTTCCGGAGGGTGGCCTCCGAACTGGGCGCAACTAAGGGCTTCGAGCCGGACCTCCTGGTTTGGGGGGCTTCGAAGCTACAGGCCTCGGGAAGCATCTTGGGACCTGGAAATAATACTCGAAGAAAACAGGCTCCGACAGAACCTGGCTCTGGGCCGAAGGCTGTCGGAGGCTGACGTCATTTGGCCCCTGTGTAAGGGAAATATATTCCCCCAACAGTAGCCCCTCGCGTGTAGGCCTTCGGAACGAAGGGGTGCACGCGTCCTTAGGACAAATGACCTGGAAACATAACTACAGAGAAAGCATACCTTCGGCGCCTGGACCGAGGGCGGCCTCGACATCCGGGAGCAATAAATGCCCGCGCTTACCGTCAGAACGGCCTCGGGGCTCGGGGAGCCCGCACGGCTCCGCAACGGTCGAAAATGTTACCGTTACCTTGCTCTGGGCTGGTTCGCTTTTGCTGAGGGCCCATCTGGCGGTGGGTTCGGCCCACGACGGTTGGAATTCTTACCGCGCCTATAAATAGAGACTTACCGCGTGCGGCTTCGGCACACCTTCATTTGCTCTCTTCTTGTTGCCTCGCAAACCTCGCTCTGCTCCTCTTCTAGCTTCGCTCCGAGCCCCCCCCCCCCCTCGCTTAGCTTTAGCTCTTCGCGCCGAAGTCCCATCGACATGCCGAAGAAGGCGATGGCGAAGCCTCTTGCTTTGGGCTCGAGTTCGGGCTCCGCCCAGGTGCAGGCAGCGGCGGCTGCGGCGGCGAAGACTGCGCCCAGGCGGATGGGGCCGAGGGACCTTCGGACCCCCTCCGACAAGTTCGAGCAGACCTTGGAGATGAGGGCCTCGATCTCCACGGAGGAGTCGGTTCGGAGGGCTTGCGAAGGGAAGATTGCGGCGAAGATCCAGCTTCGGGTCCCGGAGAAGTCGGAGGCTGAGCCGAGGCCTCGCGTTGACGAGGTGGTGGTGTTCGAGGCCTTCTTCGAGGCCGGCCTCGGCCTGCCAGCGGTGGGGATGCTGAGCGAAGTCCTCAAGGCTTACAACCTCGAGCTTCCACAGCTTTCGCCCAACGCCGTGGCGAGGCTAGCCGTTTTGAGTGGGCCATGAGGGCCGAGGGCTGCGAGGGCCGCGCGGACGTCTTCGTCGCCCTCCATGATGCCAACTGCCAACCGAAGCCGCGGGAGGGGCCGGACCGCGTCAAGAGGGCGCTGGCCTTCGGCAGCGCCAATTTTCAGCTTCGGAAGGAGTACCAAGACGCCTTCCCGGCGAGGGCCGTCAACAACAAGTGGCACTCGAGGTGGGACCAAGAGTGGTTCTACGCCTCCGTCGGCGCGAACTCACCTCTTCGGAGTACCAACGCTCACATACTGTACCGGCGCGAAGGGGTGGTGAAGACCAGCGAAGGCCTCCTTCAATCGAGGATCTCGCTGCTCCGAAGGGTGGCAGCGAAGATGAGCATGAGGGACCTTGCAGAGGAGTTCCTCACCCTTCGGCTAAGCCCCCTCGCGCGCTCTTGGCCGGAGGGTCTCTTCCAGGCTTCGGATCGAGGTGAACTCAGCGAGCTGGCCTTCGACCGCTTCTGTAAGTCTTCACGTTCTTCTTGCTTTTAATACTTAGAATACTTTGCTCCTAACTTCAACCTTTTCGCGTAGCCGACCTCGACGTGAGGACCCCGGAGGAGGCCATCGCGGCGGCGGACCGAGTCGTCGGGACTCCGACTCCCGAGGAGCAGAACCAGCGCCTCGCCCTGGTGGGGTCCTGGGAACGCTGGAACAGAGTGTGGACCGCTCTTGGCCTCGGAGGGCTCTCCGCTCTGCCGGACTTCGCCCACCTGGCTACCTCGTCGGCCGGAGCCAAGAGGAAGAGGGGGGATGAGGACGAAGCGGACGCCTCGGGGGAGGCTGCGGCGAAGCCCGCAGCTACTCCGACTCCCAAGAAGGCCGCGAAGCCCCTGGCGGCGAGGGCTTCTGAGGCGGAGGTCGACGCGCGCACTCCTGCTGCCAAGGAGGCCACGGGTGCTCCGGCGGAACCAACTTCGGGCGCGAAGGTGGATGCGCCCGCTTCGCAGCGAGGGAGCTGGAGGACACACTTAGCCCCTGGTTCCTTCCAGGAGATCTCTGATGATGGTAAACCCTTTTTTCTTTTTGCATGCCTCTCTTCAATATGCAGGTTTTGACTTGGCTTTTCGCAGAGGACGAAGATGATGCGAGGCCCGCTGCGGCGAAGCCGGCCGGCGAAGGCGGGTCGAAGTCCGCCGAGGCGGAGCCCGCGGAGGCTTCGAGCAGCAGCAGCAGCAGCAGCAGCGAGTCGGAGTCCGGGAGCACTTCGTCTGACGGCGAAGGCGGCGGGGGCCGCGTGGACCCTCGAGGCGAAGAAGATGTCGACGTGGTGGGCTTGAGCCCCGCTTCGCCGAAGCCCGCGGAGGGGACCGTGGTCGTGATTCACCCTTTCAAGCCGAGGGGAGGTGTGACGGTGGCGGCGATCCGCGGTTTCCGCGAGGCTTGTGCTTCTGCGGAGGAGGGGGACTTGGTGGCCCAGCTTAGCCACCAGGACCCCGCGGATCTCTTCGTCAGCTCGAGCGAAGTCCTTCTGCGGGTGAGCGAAGCCCCTTGCAACTTCGAACTATATGTTAGCTTTTCCTTGGTGCTTATGATTTCTTTAACTTCTGCAGGCCTTCGCACTGAACGCAGCCGCTTCGACTGCTGCCGATATGCGGTTGGAGCGCCTCGCAGCGGAGAAGGAGGCCCTTCGCCGCGAGGTTTCAGAGGAAGCCGAGGGGCGGAAACGGGCCGAGGCTTCGGCTGCGGAGGCGAAGGAGGCCTTGGCCTCGGAGACGGCTCGGCTTCGCGCGGAGCTCCAGACTTCGAAGGATGTCGAGGCCCGACAGGCGAAGGAGATCGAAGAGCTCCATCAACGGGCCCAGGACCTCGAGAACTTCGTTGTGGCCAACCTTGACGAGGCCACCCAGAGCCTGACCGAGGTCCTTGAGAAAATAGGGACCGAGTGCCGGGCTCCGGAGTTTGGCGACCAAGACCCGATTGGGGACCGCGCCGATTATTTGAAGACGGCGGCTTCGATTGCGGACGAAGCGCTGATAGGCTTCGCTCTCATGGCCGGTCGCGTCGCCGGTCAAGGAGTGTTGCACATGCTCCACGCCGCGGGGTGCGACCACCTTCGGGCGGCAACCTCCGTGGCCCCCGTGGCCTTCGGGGGTCCGCACCTGGTGACGCCTCCGGGCGAAGTCCGTGGGGCCTGGCGGCGGCTGCAGGATCCCTGGAAGGAGCAAGGCTGCGAGGCAGTCCTTGACCTTATGAAGGCCCTCCGACAACGCCGGTTCAAGGGGCCCACTGACCCGGACAAGCCTTCGACCTCGACGCCTCCGCCTCCGAAGGTGTAGATCTCCTTAGGCTTCCTTGTAATACCTAGCTGTAGGCTTGTAAAGACTTATCAGTTTATTAATACGAATGCGGGGGTTTTTTATACCTGCCCAGGCTCAGCCTTCGAGCGTAGACCTCGAAGTCCTCGAGGACTCTGAAGAGCTTCAACATCTGTGGGCGATCCTCGAAGTAGCTAGGTCCGAAGGCCCCCCTCGGTTTTAAGCTGCCGAGGGGGCCTCGGGGCGAAGCCATCTCCGAAATAGCTCAGGATTTGCTAGCCGCTGTGAAGACGGAGTCCCTTCAAGGTTCTTTACCCTTGCCTCCGCGAGCGGCCTTAGCGAGCGACGAAGCCCTAGATTTTTCTGCCTTCGACACGGCACCGCCTGCTTCGCGAACTTGGAGCGACCTGCAAAGCGGAAGCCGAAGCCTGCAGGCTTCGGAGCCTGGACGAGCCGGTCGAGGGAGAGCGGGCTCCGACGAGGCAACATCCAGCCGAGGGGGCCCTCGCCGAAGGAGAGGCAAGCGAGGGTTGGGGCCTCGCACTCGGTTCTTCTTAGGCTTAGATACAGATTACTCGTAGTTTTGTCTTCAAAGTATATTTGTAACATACTTCTCAACTCTCTTAATGAACGGAGTTTATTATACTCGCATACTTCGTTTGTATGCTTCGCATTGTTTGGCTTCGAACGCTTAGCTTGTCACGCTCGTACTGTACATTACATTCGCACACCTCGCATATATGCTTCCCCCCTTTGCACGTGGCAGTTAGGGACTTTAGCCGTTGCTGGTACGGGCAAAAAATAAAAGATGCGAAGGGTGCGCCTTTCGGCGGCTTAATGCATGAAATTTTATTCAAGCGAAGGCCCCTTTGGGCTTCGAATGCCTTAATTGGGTGCGAAGCAATGCTTCGGCTGCTGAAATTCACTGAGCGGAGCCCTCTTTTGGGCTCCGTACGCGCTAACTTGGTGCGGAGCAGGGCTCTGGCATAACCAAGTTTAGCGAGGCATGCTTCGGCATGCTTTGGTCCTGTAATGAGAAGGATATTTGGTGTGGATTCACCGAACCTGTGATAGTGTGAGCCACCTTCGACTCCGAGCCACCTTCGGCTCTGGGTCACCTTCGACCCTGGGATGCTTCGGGTGCGGAACCCGGAATCCCTGGGATGCTTCGGGCGCGGAGCCCGGAATCCCCGGACGCGTCGGGCCAACGGCCCGGAGTCCTTTGTTACTGCTACGGGCCCGGAGGCGCTGTGTAGCCTTCGGAGGGATGCTCCGGATTTTATAAAGTGAAGCAAGGCTTCGGTTTTAAATAAGGCGAAGCGTGGCTTCGGGTCTAAATAAAGCGAAGCATGGCTTCGGTTTTTAAGTAAGGCGAAGCAAGGCTTCGGGTTTTAAATGAGACGAAGTGGTGCTTCGGGTTTGAAGCATGGCTTCGGTTTTTAAGTAAGGCGAAGCAAGGCTTCGGGTTTTAAATAAGACGAAGCGGTGCTTCGGGTTTAAATAAGGCGAAGCGGTGCTTCGGGTTTAAATAAGGCGAAGCAAGGCTTCGGGTTTTAAATAAGACGAAGCGGTGCTTCGGGTTTAAATAAGGCGAAGCATGGCTTCGGTTTTTAAATAAGGCGAAGCAAGGCTTCGGGTTTTAAATAAGACGAAGCGGTGCTTCGGGTTTAAATAAGGCGAAGCGGTGCTTCGGGTTTAAATAAGGCGAAGCATGGCTTCGGGTTTTAAATAAGGCGAAGCGGTGCTTCGGGTTTAAATAAGGCGAAGCATGGCTTCGGGTTTTAAATAAGACGAAGCGGTGCTTCGGGTTTAAATAAGGCGAAGCGGTGCTTCGGGTTTAAATAAGGCGAAGCAAGGCTTCGGGTTTTAAATAAGACGAAGCGGTGCTTCGGGTTTAAATAAGGCGAAGCATGGCTTCGGTTTTTAAATAAGGCGAAGCAAGGCTTCGGGTTTTAAATAAGACGAAGCGGTGCTTCGGGTTTAAATAAGGCGAAGCATGGCTTTGGTTTTTAAATAAAGCGAAGCGTGGCTTCGACGGCTTCGGGCGGTACTTACCTTGTAGCCCTCGGGGCTTCGATGTCCTTTGAAACGTGGAGCGGAGCCCCTTGCCGGAGAGCGGGCTCCAGTATGCGAAGGGTGGAGGAAGGCGAAGGTGGCCTTCGACCTGCACCCGAAGCCCCTTGTCGGGGGATGCGCGAAGCGAGAAAGCCTCGGTGCTCCCCCTCGGGCGCGCTTCGGGTTGCAGGCAGTGGTAGAGAACTTAGCTTTTAGGACTAAGTTCCCCACGGACGGCGCCAACTGTTGGGACAATTGCGTTAGTCCCAGCAGGTTTTTCTGTGGTGGAGTATGGTGTGGAGGATGAACCTCGATGGGTTCTCGCAGAGAGAGAGAGGGTTTATACTGGTTCGGGCCTCCCCTAGGGAATAACAGCCCTACGTCCAGTTTGTGGTAGATTTGGCATGGTATGCCTTAGTGTGGAGAGGGTAACCCCAGGGTTTCATGGCCCCCTGGAGCGTGCCCTCATTACAAGGGCCTGGCCCTGCTTTTATAGGCACGCAGGCCTTAAGGAAAAGACTAAGATACCCTCCATGGGCCCTTAGGCTCATAGGGGTAGACAGGGAAAGGGGGCTGGCTACTGTACACGGGTACCAGACAGCTTTATAGCTTTACAGACGTGTCAGGCTGCGCCAGCCTTTGACCAGCTAAACGACAAGCTAGGAGCGGAGGGGGCTTCGGAGTGCACCCGAGGGGGGGCTCCGAAGTGCTGCTTCGGCGGGTGGCCTCCGGTCTTGGCTCCGGAGGGTGGCCTCCGGAGGGTGGCCTCCGAACTGGGCTCCGGAGGGCGGCCTCCGGGCTTGGCTTCCGGAGGGTGGCCTCCGAACTGGACTCCGGAGGGCGGCCTCCGGGCTTGGCTTCCGGAGGGTGGCCTCCGAACTGGGCTCCGGAGGGCGGCCTCCGGGCTTGGCTTCCGGAGGGTGGCCTCCGAACTGGGTTCCGGAGGGCGGCCTCCGGGCTTGGCTTCCGGAGGATGGCCTCCGAACTGGACTCCGGAGGGCGGCCTCCGGGCTTGGCTTCCGGAGGGTGGCCTCCGAACTGGGTTCCGGAGGGCGGCCTCCGGGTTTGGCTTCCGGAGGATGGCCTCCGAACTGGACTCCGGAGGGCGGCCTCCGGGCTTGGCTTTCGGAGGGTGGCCTCCGAACTGGGCGCAACTAAGGGCTTCGAGCCGGACCTCCTGGTTTGGGGGGCTTCGAAGCTACAGGCCTCGGGAAGCATCTTGGGACCTGGAAATAATACTCGAAGAAAATAGGCTCCGACAGAACCTGGCTCTGGGCCGAAGGCTGTCGGAGGCTGACGTCATTTGGCCCCTGTGTAAGGGAAATATATTCCCCCAACACCACACTAGTGGAATAGCCGTTGTGAAGTTACCAAGTGTAATAGTGATAACTACAATTAGAGGTTAACTGCCTGACATAATTACAGGTTGTAAATTCTACCCAATCAAATTATAGGATCACTGGTCAAAGCATAATTAGGTTGACAAAGATAGCTAAGAAGTCAAGAACACAAGTGCTCTATCTTCCACATATGTAATTTATTTAAGGAATTTTTGCTCTTATGCCACAAAGTTAAGTTAAGTGATGTTTACTTTTTTGCCGCATCCTGTGTGTTTGACAACTGGGCCAGAGACCACGTATCATACACTCATATAGGGCAAAAGAGGCAATCTCCCTTTATTTAATCTACTCTGAGAACAAACTCAGGACTCAGGAGCAAAATTTAGAAGGTGGCAAACACCCTACCATACTGATAATTTATACACATATCCCCCCCCCCCCAAAAAAAAAAAAACAGTAAGCATCCAAACCTAATCTTCGAAAAGAGAGCTAAGTTTTTTCTCCTAAATATTCACAATCCAGACTTTCCGAAATCAGCAGACTACCAGAGCCCCCAAATCAAGGACAATCCAGACTACGCGTAAAACCATAATTCTTAGTTTCCAGGACATACACCACAGATCAACATCCCCAGTAAAATTCACGCGTTCAAGCCCTCCAAATGGAAACTAAACAGAATAATTACTGAGGTTGAGTTTCAAACCTTGAGCAAGACAGTATCACCGCGGAAGAGTTGTAGCTTCTCCATGGTGTCAGGGTGCATCCCGATGACGGAGTTATCATCATTAGTGGCCTCGTCGACCACCAGCCGGTTCGGCGACTTCTTCCTCTCAAGGATCGCTGTAGAGTAGTCCTTCTTCTCCTTCCTGCTTCAACACCCCGAAAAAATCAACAAAAATCGCAACTAGTTCCATCATCGGCCAGATCAAAAGCACTAGCGACAGCAGCAAAATCGAGGAGGGAACTTACGGATCGGAGGACGAGGGTTCGCCCTGGCTCGCCATGGGGAGCAGATTCGGAAGCCTCGAGTCTCAAGCCGAGTGCTAGGTTTTCGCTTCGCGGCTCGTTTCACGGTGAGGCGGAGAGGCCGAGATGAGATATTCCGGGCTGAGATGAGGCGAGGGGATTAGTTTACCTTTATAGCTTCTTTCTTGCAGCAGGGGTTTGGGATTCCTCTATGGTTGGGCAACAAATGGTTTTTCGTAAAGCCGGTTTATTTTAAATCATACGGGTATTGTTTGGTTGAATTGTGGTTGTGAAAAAAATTAATGTGAGTTGTAGGATATAGAAAAACTGTTGTGAGGTGTGTAAAAAGTTTCTAATGTCTATGTTTGCTTCAAACGCTGATTATATGTAAAATAGTTGTAAAATACTATGTTATTCAACAATATTAGAAAAATCGGTGATCGGTAACTGATCGGCCAACCACTGAGTAGGGATTAATCGGTTAATCGGGGATTAAATGAATTAATCGGTCGATCAATTAATCGGTTGACTAAATATTTAAATAATATATTATAGTGTTCATATTAATATTTCTAGGGGAATGGTCACTTGGAATCTACAGGAGAATGGTCACTAGGCATTTGACACCTGTCTAATTCTATCGACTCACCACAATGCCCTAATCACAGACACAAATGTTGCGTATATGTTTTCTTTTTCACAACACGTCATCCCTCATTCCCTCCGTCTCTCTCGGGACCCCTCTCTCAAACCTATTTCTTCTCCCTTTCCCCACTACTGAAGAAGGCCGGAGTCGGCGTATTGGGAGAGCATGGCTCCGGCGACTACGGCTGGAGGATGGCGACGACGGCGCGCGCTCGGGCGGGAGGGGAGCCGGCGACGCGCGCTCGGGCGGGAGGGGAGCCGGCGACGCGCGCTCGCGCGGGGACGACGGCAGGATGGCTGGGCGGCGGACGGCGGGGCGGCGGGCACTGCTCGGCGTCCAGATCTGGCCTGTGGCGCTCGCACGAGAGGGGAGCCGGGCGACGACGGCGGGATGGTTGGGCGGCGGACGGCGGGGGCGGCGGGCACTGCTCGGCGTCAGATCTGGCGTTTGACCGGTAGAGAGGGAAGAGGGGGAAAACCCTATTTTTTTTGCAGCTCCCCAGGCCGAACCGATTAATCGGTTGGCACCGATTAATCGGGTTGACCACCGATTAATCGGTTTGACCGACCAATTAATCGGTCCACCGATTTCTGGCTGATTTCAGCGAAAAATAACTGGACCATGGCCGATCACCGATTAATCGGCTGATCGGCCGATTTTTTTCAACACTGTTATTCAAATATTCACATATAAATAGCTTTCCTTGTTGCAACAGGTTGAATTTGTTAAAGATTTCAAAAAGAAATTGAAACAATTCCTCTTTGCATGAACAACTGCATAAAAATCTGAAATATCTATCCATCTTTTTCTCGGTCTCTAATTAATCAACAAATAAAAAATGGGAAAAAACGAGATCAGAGTACAAAATATCAACAGTAGAACCACACGTTGGTAATCAAAACTAGAACATGATGGCAGCGGCCACAATGCTGGTGATGAAGCTTACAACGGCTTGAGACGACACCAACGATGCTCTTATCTATGTCGGGTGCGGGTGTGAGGAGCCCATCCGACG
Organism: Zizania palustris; assembly: GCA_019279435.1. Taxonomy (NCBI): domain Eukaryota; kingdom Viridiplantae; phylum Streptophyta; class Magnoliopsida; order Poales; family Poaceae; genus Zizania; species Zizania palustris. The sequence goes on from JAAALK010000079.1 coordinate 19,221,345, forward strand.
GTGCCAACGCGACGCTCGCACCTACAATAGTGAGTCCCGAGACCGGAGCTACGGAGGGGCCCACGACAAGGGAGTCAACCATCGTTGGGGCGGGTGGGGAAGCCTATGTCGGTGATGATGCCACGGACGTCGAGGGGGACTTGGCCGGTGCTGAGGGCAGCGGGGCCAGGAGCCAAGACAGACAACTGCGTTGATACAACAACGGTGGTGAGAAAATGAAACCACAGCGGGTGGAGCTCCTGCGACCGGCAAATGTTGGCAAGGTTGGAGGCCGGTGAATACTGGGGAGCACCGGTGGCCGACGAGAGTTGGAGATGAGTGGAGGATGCGAGTTGTCGATGGGTATATTTGTAAACTCTCTTTGGCAAATGCCGCCCAAAGCATGTCCAACTCAACAATCCAATTTGCACTACACCAGAAGCTGCTTTCTCCAAAAGAAGTTGGCTTACAAGAGACCCTTTGATTGGCTTTTGGCTTTTGGCTTTTATGAAGCAAAATCTGCTCCCAAAGCCAAACCAAAGGGACCCTTAGTCTTGCCATTTGCCAACTCTCGAAATCGTTCGATCTTGATCAAACCGTGTGTGAGAGGTCTTGGTAGTGGTCGGGTTCACTATGTAGTGGGGCTTTGAGAAGACAAGAAGGGTTTTAAACTGTTCGATTAAAATCGAACAGTTAAGATGTGCGATTGTTCTTTACAGTTAGTCCTCCAACTATGGAGAAATCGGTTTTGGATTATCCAAACTGATTTTTTATTCACAATTTTCATATACGCAAATTGCTACTCAATGATATATGATATGATCCTCTTATATATAAGACTTATATATACCCATATCATCTATTTATTCATCTAGATACAGTGGATTTATAACTAAACTTTATTCCAATAGTCTACGACTTTAGTCACTTAAGTCATAAGCTCATATAGTTTATTGTAGGAGTAATTTTGTAGATAATCATATATAAGCTTGTGCGACAAATATTCATGTTTTTTATCTGCGTATGTTCATATTATTGGGGAAAGGGGAAGCTACGCTAGCTGGAAATTTTAAAAATTTGCCCCAAAGCCCAAGAAGCATGTGCGTGTAAGATCATAGATTGGTACCTTCTAGCACAAGACGCGCTAGGTGCGGTAGAAGAAGATCTTGAGGAGGCGCGTCTTTGCCTATCCTCGCTTTGTCCCGGCTGTTTCTCGCTAATTCAATCGGTGAAGACGACATGGTTGTTCACGTGATGAAGTCCACGAGCGTCGCAATTGGAGCAACGCCTCCATGATATCCACATGTCCAAGGATGAGATTCTTCCCACGCCGGTGTGCTAGCAATGTTCGTGAGAAAAGGGAGATCCTCAATCTCAACTTTTGAGATCAAGAAAGAGAGGAGAGAAGTTCTTGGTGGCTAGGTCTAAACTATCAAATGCTTGTCATCCAAGATCTCCTCCTCTCTTTATATAGGGATGAGAGCCCCTGGTCATGAGCATCTCAAAACCAACAAATCGGTTACAACCGAATTGTGCTCCAACGAATCCAATCTGTTTTACCCACGTTAGAACTTCCGATCCTGGATCAGAACATTCAATCGGGTATTTTCGGTCGCTCAATCCAGCACGCTATTGTAACATATCCAATCTATTTTCGCCCACCTCAGAACTTCCGATACACATATCGAAACTTCTGATCAGTTGTTGAACCGAAAACGGCGACCAGAGGGGGGGTGAATGGGAGCTTTTAAAATTTCAGACTAAAAATAGCCTTCTGTTTTAAAACTGTCTTCTACGAAACAGGCTTCGAACACACCCTTCGAAGTTCTGGTTCGGAGGTATTTCACAGCTCCGAAACCAGGCTTCGTCAGGAGCAAAAGTTCAAAGTCAAGAAGACTTCGCTCCACCCACAACACCAAAAACTCAACTCTGCTAAGTCAGTGCAGGCTCCGCACATTGGGTGCCTTCAAGCAGGCTTCGCACTTCACCCTTCGCAAGAACAGACTTCCCTCTAAGGACTCCAACCAAATACTCAACGATAGCAACTGGTGCTAGGCTTCGTACTTCGAAGGTCTAAACGCACACCGAACACACTTCGCCGAGGACTTCGACAAGGGAAGAAAACGGGCTTCGAACAGTGCTTCGCTAGTAATCAGAGAGGTCTTGCCTCCAGTTTACACAAAGCGAATAGACACTGAAAAACACACACTTCACACGAATAGACTTCTCACACACTTCTCCAGAAGAGATCTAGTGCACAAACTCAACCCAGAAGAAGATGGTGCATAGAGAAATCAAAACATGCAGTGCAAAGTAGGCATACAAGTTCAAACAATAAATGAAAACATAATCAAAGTTTCATTGCTTGAACAGGGAACACAAAATAAACTCACAGATCTGAATACAAACTGTGGCGGCTAGCACAGGAGCTCAAAAATGGTTGCTCAAAGTGTTACCGTGACCTAGGCTAGCCTCCACTATTTATAGGCACTATTCAGCACTCTGAATAGACTACTTTACCACTAGGGTTTACATTGTTTTTGTCTCATCAGAACAGGGGGGTACAGTTGGTAGTCTACTTTATTTGGAGGCTTCTTTTGTCAGCTTCGCAGAGGATACAACATCAGCTTTTGCAGAGCAGACACGGTCAGCCTTTGTAGTCTTGGATTCTTCTGAAGCCCCCCTTCGCATGCGAGGGGTGTGGTAGCTTCGGTGAGAAGCCTTGAGCCTGACGGGCTTCACTTCACTGAAGTCAGCCTTCGATACAGTGACGGTTTTGAGCCGAAGCCGTCAAAGCCCTTGGGCCTTTGCACCAACACCTCCGGAGTGGACCACCATGGCTTCACAGTTTCTCCCAGCTCAAACTCCGCCAGTCCATGTACCGAAGCCATGCATGGCCAAAGTACCTCAAGTCAGCCTCACTCCGAAGCCCCACCTTTGGAGTACCACCCTTCGAAGTCCCTCATTCGTCCAAGGCCTCCGCATGAAGCATTCCATGAGCACTTCGTCGCAGTGTCTCTCCTCGAGCACACTCCTCGACGAACCTCACCCGGACCATGCCTTCGATGCACCTCGACTTCTGAGACCTCCGTCGGGTATACCTTCGAGTGCCTCCCTCCGGAGCACACTTCGAACGCCTTGCCTCATTGCTGAGGACTTTGTTCACCATACTCCGAAGTCACTCTATTCGGAGTACCCTTCGAAGTGCCTCGCCTCCGAGGACTTCGTCTCGGGGTACATTCACCCGGAGCCATGCTCTGCACTCTCTGCCTTCGTCTGGCGCACCTCGACCCGAGGTCCGACATCGACCCCTTCGCAGCCTTCGTGACCAAGCTCCCCGCTCGCCTCGCATCAAGCCTCCCGCTTGACCCAGGTTCACTTGCTGCGAATCGTCCGTTGCTTCCGAAGTCACCTGTGCACCACAGACAAACAGACAAGTGTATACAGTACCCCGGAGACCTCTCCGGGTGAACAACCTTCGATACACACTCCGATGTACCTCCCAAAGTACCGAACCCTTTGGTACAACCCAGTCATCATGTACTGTCGGATCCCTCCGACATGCACACTCTGCTGCAACAGCCGCAGCAAAACAGAGCCCACCAAACCCTTCGGTGAAGCAACCTCCGAACCCTTTCGGAGGGACCCCTTCGAATCAGAGGATAAAATCTGTCAATCACTCATCACCGACTCCAAAACCAACTCTTGGTTTCTCAATCTCCTCCTTGATGAGTGCATTGACAATCAAATTCAAGTTCAAGAAAATTTGAAAAATTTCAGCACACAAGTGACCATAAAACTCAGAAACGAGCCAAACCATGTCACTTGACAAAAGAATTTTCCTCCCCCTTTTCAAAAGAGTAAAAGCCCCTTCGGCAAATCTTTCCCTTTGCAAGATAAAGCTCCCCCTGAGTTATTTTACCCCCTTGCTGCAGAGAACTCAAAAATTTCTCCCCCTTTGGCAATGCAAGCATCAAGGAGCATTTAAAAGATGCAAAGCTTTAAAAAGGGCAGAATTGCAAAAACATATAAAGCAAAAATATGCCAACATTAATACCAATTTTCATGTGCTCGGCTCAATTTAACATCCTCTAAAAACATGATGACAGCATGTGATTTTATCATTTTGAAATAAAAGCATCACCACTCAATCAAGGTAACCAGACAAGTAAAAACAAGGACTGCGCAAAGCTAGTCAATTTCTACTTTAGACAGACAAGTCCAGTTTAAGTGAAGCATTGAGAGCAAACTTGATGATCAATGAATTTGTTGTTCTTTTCATAATACCAGGGGTTATTTGTTTGTCTACCTTATACTTTCCAATCAAGCCAAGCCTAGGCATGAAAACCATCAGAAGCTTAAGGCGGTGATTTTGGCATACACTACACTATCCCAATTCAGACCAATGTGCAATGGTAAGCAGTCTAGAATAGAGTAGTGCGACAAACAAACCCACCTAGATCTTTTCACTTGTAGCATGCAAATCATGGAGTTTGGATTTTAATTAAGTGAACAATTTGTTTAGCACTTGATGAATATCCATGAGTAAGTAGAACAATTTTTGAAGTTGTAATTTTAGCATCCAGAGAAAAAGAGTCTTGCTATCAAACAGATAAAAGATAGCTAAAGCAGTCCTGCCTAAACATGCTAGATTCAAGACTAAGCAGTGAGCATGATTTGATTTTAGAAAGAAGAATCATGCACATAGTGTTTCAGACATATTAAATAGAGCTGAGCTGACATGATTTCATTAATTAAAATCAGGCATATAAGTGCAAAAGATGTAAATGCAATTTCACACACAATGAGAATATGCAAGACAATCAAAATCTGCTCCCCCTCACAAAATGCCGTAAGGGTGACAAACACCAAGTTCCCCTCGCAAGTAGGCAAAACGAGAAGCATCGAGAGGGTTTGTGAAAATATCGGCTAGCTGGTGTTGGGTTTCAACATATTGAAGCTCAATATCACCCTTCTCATTACGATCTCTGAGAAAATGATATCGCACATCAATGTGGTTGGTTCTGGAATGCTGAACCGTGTTGTTTGCAATACAAATAGCACTAGTGTTATCATAAAAAAGTGGAACACTCTTATAATCTAACCCGAAATCCCGCAAAGTGGAAACCATCCATAAAATCTGAGAGCAACAGCTAGCTGCAGCAACATATTCGGCCTCAACCGTCGATTGTGCAACACTAGACTGTTTGCAGGAAGACCAGCAAACCAGTGAAGTACCCATAAAATGACAAGTACCAGAGGTACTTTTCCTATCAATCCTACACCCAGCAAAGTTCGCATCGGAATAACCTCGAAGACACAAAGAGGAAGACGCAGAATACCAAATGCCAAATTTAAGGGTATGTTTGAGATACCTGAGAATGTGCTTTACCGCTTGGCAGTGCGAAGCTCGTGGTGAAGCCTGAAAACGAGCGCACAGACACACTACAAAGTGTATGTCCGGTCTCATAGCAGTCAAGTAGAGGAGGGAGCCGATCATGCTTCGGAACTCCTTATGATCTATGACTTCTCCATCCTCATCAGGATCCAATGCTACAGATGTAGCCATTGGAGTGGCGAGGGGCTTCATATTAGCCATGTCGAATTTCTTGAGCAGGTCCTTGGTGTACTTCGTTTGGTGGACGAATGTACCTTGTTTGCCTTGCTTGATTTGCAAACCAAGGAAAAAAGTGAGTTCGCCCATCATGGACATCTCGAACTCCCTGCTCATGGCATCTGCAAACTCGGCAACCAAAGCATGAGAAGAGCCACCAAAGATGATATCATCCACATAAATCTGAACTAGGAGGAACTCTTTGCCATGCTTGAGAGTGAACAAAGTTTTATCAACAGATCCCATCAAATACCCCCGCTCAAGCAGAAAATACTTAAGTCTGTCATACCATGCCCGAGGGGTCTTCTTGAGTCCATAAAGAGCCTTATGAAGTTTAAGGACTTTATGTGGGTATTTGGGGTTTTCAAAGCCAGGGGGTTGTTTTACATAAACATCTTCGCCTATGAAGCCATTAAGAAAAGCACTTTTGACATCCATTTGATAGAGTTTGAATCCCCGGGATGTCGCAAAGGCAAGTAAAATCCTAATGGCCTCAAGACGAGCAACAGATGCAAAAGTTTCAGTAAAATCATTCCTTCTAATTGAGAATAACCCTGAGCTACAAGTCTAGCCTTGTTTCTAACTATAGTCCCATCCTCCCCTTGTTTATTTTTGAAAATCCATTTTGTTCCAATGAAATGAACATTTGGTGGAGGATCAACTAAAGTCCAGACTTGGTTTCTCTCAAAATTTTCAAGTTCTTCATGCATGGCATTGATCCAACTAGAATCAGAAAGTGCATGACTAACATTTAAGAGCTCAAAAGAAGCAACAAAAGCTGAATTAATGAAATGAGCATGATAACGTGTTTCTCTTTGATCAAGCTCACCAATGATCTGCTCTGGAGGATGCATCCTTTGAACATGATGTGGAGCCTCGCGGCGGGATGCAGTCTCCCCCTCAACTTGTGCGTTGGAGTGGTCCAAGATGACCGATGTCGAGGCAGTTGCTTCGGGACCTTGTGCCGAAGTGGTCAAAGCGGGGTCGGCTTTGGGGGTTGAAGTCGAGGGTAGTAGGGGTTCATCCTCGAACTCTCCGGAATCTTCTTCTTCGAAGATGGTCTGCTCCATGTCATGTTCATTTGCCTGTTCAAGAGTAGAACTAACAGAGGGGGTTGATTCATCAAAAGTCACATCACATGACTCGATGACAGTGTTAGTCTCCAAATTATAAACACGATAAGAATGACCATGTGTGGTGTAACCCAAAAAGATCCTGTCAGAAGAACGCGACTCAAATTTGTCTAAATTTCCACGTTTTAGGATAAAGCAACGACAGCCAAAAACTCGAAGATGAGTAACTTTGGGCTGTCTCCCAAAACGTAGCTCATAAGATGTCAAGTTCAAAATTGAGCGCAAGAAGATTCGGTTTGAGATGTAACAAGCAATGTTCATGGCCTCAGACTGGAATTTTCTAGGAGTCCTGTGCTCATCGAGCATCGTCCTAGCCATCTCAACCAAAGTGCGGTTCTTTCTCTCAACAACACCGTTCTGTTGAGGAACCCGTGGAGCAGAGAATTGCTGTTCTATGCCATGCTCCATGCAAAAGTCAACAAAGAGACTGCTCTTGAACTCAATGCCATTATCACTTCGAATGAATTTCAATGCACCAGGGAGTTCAGTCAAAAGTCTCAAGCCAAGCTCCGAAAGTGTGAAAACACTTCATCCTTGCTGGCAAGAAAGAAGACCCAAGAGTAGCGAGAGAAATCATCGACAATGACTAGCACATACCACTTGCCGCCTAAAGAACTAACCCGAGAAGGACCTACAATGTCCATGTGGAGAAGTTCTCCGGGTTACTCAGTCATCACCGTGGTGACTGGTGAGTGCGAAGCGGCAATCATTTTTCCATGTCGACATGGAGCGCAAACTATATTCTTCTCAAACTTGAGCTTGGGCAATCCTCGGATCAGACCTAGGGCACTCAGACGAGCGAGCAACTCAAAGCTCATATGCCCTAGTCTCCTATGCCACTTCCAAAGCTCAGAAGTCGAATGAGCAACAAGGCAATGAGAAGAACCTGATGACTCAGAAAAATCAGCTCCAAAAACTCTACCAACTCTAAAGATCTTACAGACCATAACGCCATCAGAATTGAGTACTTGCGAAGTATCGCGATGGAATCGCACTTCGAAGCCCTCATCAAGCAATTGAGATACAGAAAGCAAATTGTATCCCAAATTTTCAACCAATGCAACATCTTTGAGAGTGAAATTCGAGTTGATTCTTACCACACCTTTACCTTTCACTCTACTCCTTCGATTGTTGCTGAAGGTGATATGTTCCTTTTGCTTGGTTGTTGTGAGGCTGGAGAACCATGCTGCATCTCCGGTCATATGGAGCGAACAACGAGAGTCCATGATCCACGTGCCCTCCAAGCCTCGGTCCGGCGCATACATATGATAAGAAAATCTCGATCGCTCAGTGCTGGGGTGAGTGAATATATGACGAGGCATCCAACACTGAGTGATACGAGCAGTAGGCACAGTAAAAATAGATTGTCTATGCACATGATAATCAGAATGATGCAAAGTGCGAGGTCTACCTACATGTTGTGACCCAAATGCATGACGAGGTCTCCTACTCTGACAAGGTACAAAGCTAATCCCCCAGGGACTACCACCATATGGAACATGGTGAACACCTCGAGGAGCAAAACCTCTCCGAGATGTACGAGGAGCCTCGAAAACAGGATGTGAGTACAACTCAGACTCATGCATACCTCGAGATGGGTAATGCATATCCTGGAAACTCTTCTCCTGAGAGCGTCGCTCATCCTTGATGTGACAAAAACAAAACCCAACCAGATGACCCACCCACTGACAGTAGGAACAATGAAAAACTCTCCTAGGGGCACTCTCATGGGTCATAGGAGCAACTCTCACAGGCTCCTTGGGCTTCTGCTGAGTGGTTTTCTTAGGAGAAATTCTCTTTGCAGGAGGAGTGGTTTTCTTTGGAGTTCGGGTAGGCTTTTTGGCTGATGGAGTGTCTAACAGAGCTCTCTCTTTCTCTAAGGTAGTGGGTGAGGTAAAAACAATTTTGTTCTCACTATCTGAGGGAATCCTCTCAAAACCCAATCCTAGAGCTAACCCTGCCCTGTCAGCACACATCTTGGTCTTGGGCAAGAGCAAGTCCATCCTACCCTTTCCCTCAGTGCATTTGTTAACCACAGAAAGAAGGTATTCATTTTCAGTCATTAGGTTTCCAGCTCGCTCTCTAACAGTGCCTAGCTGGTCCTTAAGGGTTATGCAAGTGTCACACACAGGTTGCACATCCTTAGAACTACCGGCCCTCTCCAATCTAGCCTCTAAGTCATGAACATGCTTATCACGTAAATCAATGCTCTCACGTAATAAAGAACAGTTCATGCATTTATTTATATCACGAGTACTAGAATCAACCATCAAAAGCTGCTTCTATGCAGTCTCAAGCTCAGATAGAGTTTGAGCATGTACAAAACGCAACTAAGCAAGCTCACCCATGACAACAGTGCAAGATTCACATTCAGCATCATTAACCCTAGACTTAAGCATGACATAATCAGTAGAAACAGATTCTAGCCTAAGTCTAAGGTCTTTTCTATCTCTAGCGGCTTGCACAAGTAGTCTATCCTGACCAAGAACTACTTCATTCAGTTCATCTAATTTAATTGAAAGCTGGTCATAGGATAGAGGTACCTCAGATGAGTCAAGCTCATCGCTGCTGTGATCGCTGTCGGCCATGAAGCAAAGGCCGGTGAAATCTCGTCGCTTCTTGTCCTTCTTCTCCTCCTTCCTTAGGGACTCCTCCTCCTCATCAGAGCTCGACTCCTCAGTTGAGGAAGTGTCGATGTCGCTGAGAGCAGCAACAAAAGCTCTGGAAGCGACTTTGGCTACCCTCTTAGCCACCTTGCCGTGCTTGCCCTTCACAAAGGGTTTCCTCTCCTTTTTGTGGTATCTGGGGCGCTCACTCTCATCTCTCTTCTTGAGTTTTGGGCAATTGGTCTTGATGTGAGAAGTGTTGCCACACTCAAAACAACCACTAAAACCACTTCTCCTCTGATGCCGTCTCTCATAGTGAAAACGGGTGAACCTTCTGGCAATGAGAGCAAGCTCATCGTCATCCAGAGTATCCACCTGCTCCTTAGTGACGGAGACCAGGGAGGACAAGGCAAAACCATCTGCAAGAACACAAGTGCCTGATGTGCTTGGTTCTGTAGTGGTGCCACGGCTAGTGCTAGAAACCAATGCCAATGGCTGTGGCAAGGAGTTCCTATGCACTACAAGAGATGCCTTGGCAATCTCTGTGGACTTCAGCTTGCTGAAGAGCTCATCACAGGTCAGTGTGCCATAACGTGCGGACTCCTCAATGCTGGATATCTTCACTTCCCATATGCTACGATCAAGAGCATAGAGAATCTTGATAGCCCTATCATGATCATTGTAAGCAAGCGTCCTGTTGGACCGCAAGTTACTCACTATTGCATCAAAGCGAGAAAACATGGCATCTATAGATTCACCAGGTGCCTGCACAAACAACTGATACTGTTGATTGTATGTGCTTTGGCGCTTGGCCTTAATCTGTGTAGAGCTCTCATGAAAAATAGTGAGTGTAGTCCAAATCTCCCTAGCTGTCCTAAGGTGCTACACCCTATCAAACTCACTCCGGCTCAATCCAATGAACATTATATTTCTAGCCTTGGAGTTGGCATTATACTGATCCTTCTCTGTTTGAGAGGTGCGAGTTTTAGGGATGGAGTATTGTGAGTCCACAATCTCCCAAATTGCATTTCCTTGGCTTAGCAAGTAAGCCTCCATGCACACCTTCTAGTATGAAAAGTCCGTCCCATCGAACATAGATATTTTACTAACTCTATCCATGCCGCCAACAGATCACAAAACCGGTTAAGGTCAACTGGTGATCTTAACCTACTCTGATACCAATTGTTCGACTGAAAACAGCGACCAGAGGGGGGCGGGGGTGAATGGGAGCTTTTAAAATTTCAGACTAAAAATAGCCTTCTGTTTTAAAACTGTCTTCTGCGGAACATGCTTCGAACACACCCTTCGAAGTTCTGGTTCGGAGGTATTTCACAGCTCCGAAACCAGGCTTCGTCAGGAGCAAAAGTTCGAAGTCAAGAAGACTTCGCTCCACCCACAACACCAAAAACTCAACTCTGCTAAGTCAGTGCAGGCTCCGCACACTGGGTGCCTTCGAGCAGGCTTCGCACTTCCCCCCTTCGCAAGAGCAGACTTCCCTCTGAGAACTTCGACCAAATACTCAGCGATAGCAACTAGTGCTAGGCTTCGTACTTCGAAGGTCTAAATGCACACTGAACACACTTCGCCGAGGACTTCGACAAGGGAAGAAAACGGGCTTCGAACAGTGCTTCGCTAGTAATCAGAGAGGTCTTGCCTCTAGTTTACACAGAGTGAACAGACATTGAAAAACACACACTTCACACGAACAGACTTCTCACACACTTCTCCAGAAGAGATCTAGTGCACAAACTCAACCCAGAAGAAGATGGTGCACATAGAAATCAAAAATGCAGTGCAAAGTAGGCATACAAGTTCAAACAATAAATGAAAATAGAATCAAAGTTTCATTGCTTGAACAGGGAACACAAAATGAACTCACAGATCTGAATACAAAGTGTGGCGGCTAGCACAGGAGCTCAAAAATGGCTGCTCAAAGTGTTACCGTGACCTAAGCTAGCCTCCACTATTTATAGGCACTATTCAGCCCTGTGAATAGACCACTTTACCCCTAGGGTATACATTGTTTTTGTCTCATCAGAACAAGGGGGTACAATTGGTAGTCTACTTTATTTGGAGGCTTCTTTTGTCAGCTTCGCAGAGGAGACAACATCAGCTTTTGCAGAGCAGACACGGTCAGCCTTTGCAGTCTTGGATTCTTCTGAAGCCCCCCTTCGCACGCGAGGGGTGCGGTAGCTTCGGTGAGAAACCTTGAGCCTGACGGGCTTCACTTCACCGAAGTCAGCCTTCGATACAGTGACGGTTTTGAGCCGAAGCCATCAAAGCCTTTGGGCCTTTGCACCAACACCTCCGGAGTGGACCACCACGGCTTCGTAGTTTCTCCCAGCTCGAACTCCGCCAGTCCGTGTACCGAAGCCATGCATGGCCAAAGTACCTTAAGTCAGCCTCACTCCGAAGCCCCACCTTCGGAGTACCACCCTTCGAAGTCCCTCCTTCGTCCAAGGCATCCGCATGAAGCATTCCATGAACACTTCGTCGCAGTGTCTCTCCCCGAGCACACTCCTCGACAAACCTCACCCGGACCATGCCTTCGATGCACCTCGACTTCTGAGACCTCCATCGGGTATACCTTCGAGTGCCTCCCTCCGGAGCACAGTTCGAACGCCTTGCCTCATTGCTGAGGACTTTGTCCACCATACCTTGAAGTCACTCTATTCGGAGTACCCTTCGAAGCACCTCGCCAACCTCGACCCCTTTGCAGCCTTCGTGATCGAGCTCCCCGCTCGCCTGGCATCAAGCCTCCCGCTTGACCCAGGTTCACTTGCTGCGAATCGTCCGTCACCTCCAAAGTCACCCGCCCACCATAGACAAACAGACAAGTGTATCCAGTACCCCGAAGACCTCTCCGGGTGAACAACCTTCGATACACACTCCGGTGTACCTCCCAAAGTACCGAACCCTTTGGTACAACCCAGTCATCATGTACTGTCGGACCCCTCCGACATGCACACTCTGCTGCAACAGCTGCAGCAAAACAGAGCCCACCGAACCCTTCGGTGAAGCAACCTCCGAACCCTTTCGGAGGGACCCCTTTGAATCAGAGGATAAAATCTATCAATCACTCATCACAGACTCCAAAACCAACCCTTGGTTTCTCATCAGTACAGTTTTCCCGATCTAAAATCGGAACTTCTGTCTTTAACTCTTTGTCTCTAATTATAAATTATCGGAACTTCTGATACCATATCGGAACTTCCGATTTGAGCTCTCGGTTTCACAAACCATAAATTATCGTAACTTCTGATACCATATCGAAACTTCCAATACCATATCGAAACTTCCGATACCATATCAAAATTTCTGATTTGAGCCCATTGTTTCCAATTCAAAAAATAATCGGAACTTTTGATTCCAAATCAGAACTTACGATCGACTGGAATTTTCTTGGGCATACTTCTTTCAATCTGCCACTTGCACAAGAACCAATTATTTGCAAATTTCTCAATCCATCCCCTTAAACGTGTGACCCGATAGGTTCATACACCAACGTATGTTCACCGGAAACCTTTTCTGACTCACTAATCAATAGCGGTACCTAGTAGCACATATTGACCCCCGGAAGTGTACAAAATCAATTTTCACTGAACCTTTGATATACACAAGCACCAGAACCTTTACCACACGACATCAGTCAATCTCAAGGCGAGATTCGTGCCACCCTTGTTGGATAGCTCAATATTTTCACTTGAACAAGTATCGGATTCAAAACATGACTAAATCTTTAGTCATAGTGGCATGAGCATGCACTTTTCCAATCCAACACCTCGAGGAGCCAGAGATGTTTCTCCCATTATTAGGAGGGGTAAATTCCATCTTGATCGCTCACATCCCAAGACATGTTTCACAACACACCTGAAAACAACCCTTATTACTACCCTATTACGGAATAGCATTAGGAAGCATCTAAGTGTGTCACTACGCATTCTGGAATAAAATGACGACCTTAGGTCTGAGGACTCTACAGGTACACTATTTGATATGACAACTGATGACACATTACAATAACAATCCCAGCAGTATCTCAAGTGGGTCTATCCAACACTATGTTCACCAACATGTGTCCACATAACTGATTTGACATCTCTATGTCTATGATCTGTGAAACATGATCATCAATTAGTCAGATGTGCTAATCTATGTGTCATCACTGTCCCACATGATGACAAGATCAGGGATCCTTTTTGAACAATATCGTTGTTGGGGAAAATACTTCATCCCTAGGGCCTTTAAGATCAAAAGGCAAAGACAATTTATGCAGCTTTAAGACATAAGTTCATCCCCAAGTTGATGAAGTTTCCAAACCAAAGGGTCCTCCGAACCCCAATTTGAAGATACCCTCCAAAGGCTCCGTCTCTACAGTGGGAAATAGCAAGACTGACGGGACGGCTGCCTTATCTATCCTCTTCGAACACATTTTACTATTTTAGCCCTATTCGGGGTACCGAATAGTTTCCACTATGTTGGTTGTAATTGAGGGGTAAAAAGGTCTTTTCCTTAGAGTTTTTACCTATAAATACCCCCCTTCTCACCCTGTAATAGGCATCGAATACTCAGATATTCATTACACAACTTCGAACTACTTCAAGCTATTATCCTATTCGGAGGCTTGAGATAGTTTACTTCACAAACTCCTTGTTTGTTAGTTCTTAATCTTAGAGAAGTTGTTAGCGTAATCTTTTACGCCAACAGTTGGCGCTGTCCATGGGGAACTTAGTTCTAAAAGCTAGTTCTCTGCCGCTGACTGCACTTCGAAGAACACTTGCAGAGTGAGCTTTGGAGTCTCAGGATTCTGCGCACCCTTCAGTAAGGGGCTTCCTAGTGTAGCTCAAAGGCCTTTTCTCACCTTCCCAAGTCATTCGAAGTCTTTGGTCTTCGGACCTTAACTTTGTTAGCCATGCCTCCCAAGCGGAGCCTAGCCACCGATCATCCCCAAAGGTCCCCTCGGACCAATGGTGCAGGACCCTTTATCATTCTACCAACCCCCAAAGGGGTCATCAGACCTCGAACACCCAGAGGTCCCCGAGCAGCTCCCTCGGTGTTTCAAACTGATTACCTCAGTTCCCAAGACCCGGAGATCCCCTCCGGAGGAGATGAAGACCTTCCTGAGGACGTGGCTGCCTAGGTAGCGTGGCTTTAGGAAGAAGTAGCAAGGTAGAGGCAAGAAGCTACAGATAGACTTCGCTCTCAAGCCTTCACTCATGCTTCGGAGGTGCCTCAAGACGACGGTCTTTGTAATCATCCCGAAGCTCTTCAAGTCCCGGAGAAAGCCGAGAATGCATCCTTTGACGACGAGTCTCCGTTGCATCCGGACCTGCAGAAAGTGCCCTTCGACCCCAGGTTCAAGGCCTTGAAGCTGCACAAATACTCCGGTGGGTCTGATCCCGGAGAGTTCTCTCGGTCATATGCCTTGGCAATAGAAGCCAGCAGAGGGGTGCGTAACACAATGGCAAAGTGCTTCCCCGTCGCGCTAGAAGGTGTGGCTCTCCGATGGTTCTGGTCTCTAAAGCCAGGATCAATCAAGTCATGAGAGCAGCTGAAGAGGAAGTTTGTGAGTAACTTCTAGGGTACGTTTGTAGCCCCGATGTCGACCAGAAGTTTGTTCCAAGTGAAGAAGCAAGTAGGGGAGACTCTTTGGGAGTATTTTACACGCTTCACCCACACCAAGTCTCAGATAAAAGGCTTGTCTACCTCTTCGGTAGTTGATGCGGCGCACGAAGGGGTGTTGAACCCAGATCTCCTCAGCAAACTTCACCGGAAGCTGGTGTCGTCTGTAGCACAGCTAATGGCATACTTCGAACAGTATGCCAAGGCAGAGGAAGGCTGCCTCCGAGGTATTAAATATTGCACCCTCCACCCCGAAGATGCCTGTCAATTTTCAAAAGGCGCAAGCTAATAAGGCTAGCACCTCGAAGCCCCAAGAGAGAACGGCTGGCAGGCATCAAACCTTCTTCTGTTGTGTGCATGGCGAAAATAGAAGCCATGAGACAAAAGATTGTAAGTATGTGTTGACCCTTCGGGGCGAGTATTTAGGGCGAAGCTCAGGGCGAGGAACTTCAGACCGAGCCCCTCCAGTAGTGCGTTCGGAGCCTGTGCAAGCCGTGGCTCGAGCCAGCAAACCCGAAGCACCGATGCAACTCCCGGTTGACAACATTATGCCACCACCAAAGTAGGAGGATCCCACAGATCATGACAAGAGAGTAGTCTTGCCCATCTCCAGAGGGGGAACCCTCGGTAACATGTTGAAGCAGTAGCAGAGAGACTATGTCCGTGAAGTAGAGCACATAGGGACCTTGAGTTCGGCTGCAGAAATGCCCGAGTGGTCTCATGTACCTATTTCTTTTACTGTCAATGATGCTACGGGGGTGAAATTCCCTCATGCTGACCCCCTTGTTATTTCAGCCGATGTAGTGGGAGTTGAAGTTCGAAGGATATTGGTGGACGGCGGGAGCTCCGCAGATATACTCTTCGTCTAGGCCTTCGACCAGATGTGCATTCCCCGAAGACACCTACTTTCGGCAGCTCGCCCACTCCAAGGTTTCGCAGGTCCTCCTCTCGATGCCCTCGGCCAAATAGGTCTTGAGGTTGCCTTCAGAGAGGGCCCCTGGCCAGGGTTGAGGAGGTTATCTTCGATGTCGTCGACGCCCCGTATGCTTATAATGCAATCTTCGGGAGGGGAATGCTAAACCAGTTCGGAGCTATAGCACATCATAACTATTTGTGTCTCAAAATGCCCACGCAAGGTGGAGTCCTCACTATTTCAGGAGACCAAGCTGCAACCCAAAGATCGGAGTATGACCATGGTCCACCTTTGGACCCTCGGTAGGTGAATAGTGTGTTGGAGCACACGGAGGAAGCTTCGGAGTCTTCAGGCTCCTCGAAGGGCCCTTCCCTAAAGCCAAGACCGGAAGGTGATGTGATCACGAAGATGATCCTAAAAGATGGCAAGGAGTACCCAATACAATTCGGCAAGGGGCTACCTTTGGAAATAGCTACTTTGCTGGAAGAAGTAGTTAAAGAAAACTTAGATATCTTCACCTAGACTGACGAAGATATCCCTAGAGTTGACCGGAGCATCATCGAGCACAGTTTGCTTGTCAACCCGAAGGCTAGGCCAGTGCGCCAGGGGCTCCGTAAGCTATCAACAGAAAGAGCAGACCTCACAAAGGTGGAGGTGGAGATGTTGCTGAGGGCAGGAATTATTAGGGAAGTAGCCCACACGGAGTGGTTGGCTTGGCACATGTGCATTGATTTCACGTCACTGAATAAAGCATGCCTGTGAGACCCCTACCCTATGCCCCGAATAGACTAGATTGTGGATTCTACGGCTGGCTCTGAGCTGTTAAGCTTCCTCGACGCATACTCCGGTTATTATCAAGTCTGGCTATAGCATGAAGACGAAGCCAAGACGAGTTTTATAACTCCCTCCAGAGTATTTTGTTATGTTCGAATGCCTTTTGGCTTGCGGAATGCCGGAGCCACCTTCTCACATCTTATAACTAAGGCTCTAGGTCACCAGATAGGCCAAAATGTCAAAGCCTATATGGATGACATTATAATAAAGAGTGCTATAAAGCACTATTGGGGGAATAAGTTTCCCTTGAACAGGGGCCAAATGACGTCAGCCTCCGACAGCCTTCGGCCCGAAGCCCAACACTGTCGAAGCATGTTCCTTTCTGAAGAAGCTGTTTCCAAGTCCTAGGGTTCACTTCGAAGCCCTCTGGAGCGAGGCCTCCGAACCCCTTTGGATCCCTCTGGAGCGAAGCCCTCAAGATCCCTTAAAATTTGCCAGAAGCTAAGTCTCAGGCTAACTTCGAAGTTAGCCTCCGGGCCTTGTTCGGAGTTAGCCTTCGAGCCTCGTTCGGAGTTAACCTTCGAGCTCCCTTCGGATCTCCTCAAAGCTAAGTCTCCAAGACCCCACTTCGGAGCCCTAGTTCGGAGTATACTTCGAAGCCCACTTCGGAGTGTACTTCGAAGTCTCCCTTGTAGCCTCTGCCTGAAGAGCTCCGGCCCCTACTCCGAACCCAGAAAATATCTGCACCTCGCTACAGTGTAGGAGACATACTAGGGGCCCCTCTGCCCCTAGTATGTCATTTAGCTGGTCAACAAGTGACGTTGTCTGACACGTCTGTAAGCTGTAAAGCACTTTTGTACAGTAGCTAGCTCTTTTCCCCCTTTTTGCCCCTATGAGCCTAGGACTTATAGAGGGCATTTTGGTCTTTTCCTTTGGCCTGTGTGCCTATAAAAGCAGGGCCAAGCCCTTGTAACGCCAGGAGCTTCTCCAAGACCATGAAACCCTGGAGTTCACTACACCACACCGAGGCATACCATGCCAAATCCACCACAAACTGGACATAGGGCTATTATCCCCTAGGGGAGGTTCGAACCAGTATAAATCCTTTCTCCCTCTAAGAGAACCCTTCGAGGTTCATTTTACACACCATATACACACATACAAAACCTGTGCTGTAGCTAACACAATTGCTACAACAGTTGGCGCCGTCCGTGGGGACCTTAGTCCTAAAAGCTAAGTTCTCTACCACTGTCTGCAATTCGAAGTGCGCTTGAGGGGGGAGCTTCGAAGCTTTCTTGCTTCGCGCACCCTCTGACAAGGGGCTTTGGATGCAGTTCGAAGGCTTTCTTCGCCTTCCTCCATCCTTCGCGTTTTGGAGCTCACCCTCCGGCAAGGGGCTCCGCTTCATATGTCAAAGGTTGTCAAAGCCCCAGGGGCTGCGAGGTATGTACACCACCGAAGCATCCCTTCGATGTACCAATTTGCAATTACATTAATATAAACTCGAAGCTCTGCTTCGCCTTAAAGCTGAAGCCCTGCTTTGCCTTAAAATCCGAAGCCCTGCTTCGCCTTTAATGAAAAGTTGAAGCCTCGCTTCGCATTTTAAAACCGAAGCTATGCTTCGCGTTTTGAAATCGAAGCCTTGTTTCCTTTCAAAAATTCGAAGCCTTGCTTTGCCTTATCAAAAACCCAAAGCTTTGCTTCGCCTTATTTAAAACTCGAAGCCTTGCTTCGCTTTATAAAATCCGGAGTACCCCTCCGAAGGCTACACAGCGCCTCCGGGCCCGTAGCAGTGGGCTAGAAGGACTCTGGGCCACTGGCCCGATGCGTCCAAGGACTCCAGGTCATCGACCTGATGTGTCCGGGATACGAAGGCCACCGGCTTAACGTATCCCAGAATCTCGAGATCCGTTCTCGCTATTCAAAGTCGAAGGTGGCTCAGAGCGAAGGCAACTCACAATTACAGGATCGGTGAATCCACACCAATTATCCATTCTCAGTATAGAATCAAGCTCCGAAGCCTTGCTTCGCTATTTGAACACGCACCGAGGCCTCGCTTCGCGTGACGTGAAGTAATCTAAAATTTAAACATCTCGAAGTCATGCTTCGCTTAAAATCTAAGTGCGTTTCGGAGCCTTGCTCACGTACAACATCCAAATCCAAGCACGCCGAAGCATGCTTCGCTTAATTTGGCTACACTGAAGCCTTGCTTCGCTCCAAATTAACGCATTTGAAGCCCAAAAGAGGCCTTAGCTCAATGTGTTACAAGCATTCGAAGCCGCCAAAAAGGCGCACCCCTTCGCATTTTTAATTGCCCGCACCAGCAATGACTAAGTCCCTAGCTGCCATGAGCAAGGGGGGAAGCATGTATGCGAAGTGTGCGAATGTAATGCGCAGTACGAGCGTGACAAGCTAAAACGTTCGAAGCCATCAAACTATGCGAAGCATGCAGACGAAGTATGCAAATACAACAAATCTCATTCATTGAATGATAATTGAGAAGTATGTTACAAATATACTTCGAAAACAAAACTACGAGTAGTCTGTATCTAAGCATAAGAAAAAGCGAGTTCGAGGCCCCAACCCTCGCTTGCCTTTCTTTCAGCCAGTGTCCCCTCGGCTGGACGAAGCCTCGTCGGAGCTTGCTCTCCCACGTTCGGTTCGTCCAAGCCCCGAGGCCCGCAGACCTTGTCTTCCACTTTGCAGGTCGCTCCAAGTCTGCGAGGCAGGTGGTGCCATGTCGAAGGCAGAGAAGTCCAAGGCTTCATCACCTGCCAAGACCGTTCACAAAAGTTGTACCCCCTCGCTACGTGAATTTACTGCGAAGCAGCTTAAGTCTGGCAAAGAGGAAGAACTCCGAAAGGACTCCGTCTTCACAATACCCAGCAGATCCTGGACTACTTCGGAGATGGCTTCACCGTTAGGCCCCCTCAGAAGTTTAAATGGAGGGGGGCCTTCGGACCTAGCTACCTCGAGGACCGCCCACAATTGGCGAAGTTCTTCAGAGTCCTCAAGTACTTCGAAGTCAACATTCAGAGACTAAGTCTGGGCAGATATAAATCACCCCCGCATTTATATTAATAAACTGATAAGTTTTTACAAGCCTACATCTAAGAATTACAAGGAGCCTAAGGAGATCTACACCTTCGGAGGCGGAGGTGCCGATGTCGAAGGCTGAGTTGGCGAGGCATGCGCCCTGGCTCGGCGAAGGCGGATGGCCTTCTGAAGTTCAAGGACTGCCTCGCAGCCTTGGGCCTTCCAAGGCTCCTAAAGTCGCCTCCAGGCTCCGCGGACGCTGGCCGGAGGCATCACCAAGTGTTGGCCTCCGAAGGCCACAGGGGCCGCCGAGGTTGCTGCTTCGAGGTGGTTGCACTCCGCGTCGTGAAGCACTTGCAACACCCATTGACCCGCCACTCGGCCGGCCATCAAGGCGAAGCCCTTCAAGGATTGCTCTGCCGTAGCAGCCACTACCTTCAAAAATGTGACGTGGTCCCCAATTGGGTCCTGGATGCCGAAGTCTGGTGCCCGACACTCGGTCCCTATTTGTTCTAGTACCTCGGTCTGGCTCAGAGTAGCTTCGTCGATGTTGCTGGCAACGAAGTTCTCAAGGCGCTGAGCTCTTTGGAGAAGCTCGGAGTTCTCCCTCGCCAGCTGGGCTTCAGCATCCTTCGCAGCCTGAAGCTCCACTCGGAGCTTGTCAGTCTCGGAGGCCAAGGCTTCCCTAGCCTTGTCGGCCTCGGCCCTCGCCGCCTCGGCTGAAGCTTCTGCCCGCCTTCGCTTCTCATCTTCCACCGAGACTTCACGTCGGAGGGCCTCCTTCTCCTCTACCAAGCGCCTCATCCGCCTGTCCGCAGAGGTTGACGCTGCTGCTTTCAGTGCGAAGGCCTGGAAGAATTCAAGAAAATCATAAGTGTTGATCGAAGACCAAAGTATAACTCGAAGGCTGCGTAGGACTTCACTCACCTGGATGAGGGCTTCGTTCGCGTTGATGAAGAGGTCCATGGGGTTCGAGTGGCTGAGTTGAGCCACCAAGCCTCCTGCCTTCGTAGCTGCGCTGTCCTCGCAGAAGTTGTTGATGGCCGCCTCCATCACGACTCCCTTTGGCTGTAGAGGCCGGACGATTTCCTCCACCGCAACCGCCTGCACAGGCTTCAGCAAAGCTGGGCTTCGGTCCACCGCCTCAACGTCCTCGTCGCCTCGGGGGTCCCCTTCGTCGTGACCACTGCCTCCGTCTTCTTCAAACGAGGAGCTGTCAGACTCCGAGCCGCCGTTGCTACTGCTGCTGCTGCCGGAGGCATCCGCTAGCTTCAGCATAGCGGGCCTCGCACCGGCATCATCTTTTGTGAAAAGTTCAAGTCAATATCCACATGTAAAAGAGAAGTATGTTTGAAGTGTTTACCTTAGTCAGAGATTTCTTCGAAGGTAGAGGGGTCAATGTGTGCCCCCCAATCCCTTCTCTGTGAAGCCGGCATCGACCTCCGCGCTCGGAGTTGTCACTGTCGAGATCTTCGCTACCACCTTGTTAGTCGTTACCGGAGCACTTGCTAGCTCCGCTTCTGTTCGAGGGTCCACGGCCGTTGCCTCCTCTGGAGTAGAGGCTTCGGTCGCAGGGACCTCCGGCCGAGCCCTCGAAGTTTCGGGCTCGTCGTTGTCCCTTTTCCTCTTGGAGCCGGTTGTCGAAGATCCAAGACGGGAGAAGTCTGGCAGAGCCTGGACCTCCTCGAAGCCGAGCAGGGTCCACACCCTGTTCCAATGCTCCCAAGTCCCCACCAAAGCAAGCCGTTGGGCTTGCTCCTCCGGTGTCGGGGTCCCAACAACGCGCTCCGCCGCCGCGATGGCCTCCTCCGGAGTCCTCACTTCAAGAGTGGCTTCATAAAGATCTAAGTCAGAATAAAGTTCTCAGTGAAGTATGAAAGTAGAAAAGCTTAGAAGTCTTATCGAGGCGTTCAAATGCCACTTCGTTTAGGCCCCCTCGGCCCGAAGGTTGGAAGAGCCCCTCCGGCCAAAAGCGCGCAAGGGGGCTGAGGCGGAGGGTGATGAACTCCTCCGCGAGGTCCCTCATGCTCATCTTCGCGGCCACCCTCCGAAGGAGTGAGATCCTCGAGCAAAGGGTGTCGGAGCTGGTCTTCACCATTCCTTCGCACCGATAAGAGATAAGTGCATTGGTACTCCGAAGGGGAGAGTTCACGCCAACGGAGGCGTAGAACCACTCTTGATCCCACTTCGAGTACCATTTGCTGTTGGCAGACCTCGTCGGGAAGGCATCTTGGTACTCCTTCTGAAGCTGGAAGTTGGCGCTTCCAAAGGCCAAAGCCCTCTTGACACGGTTTGCACCCTCCCTCGGCTTCGGTTGGCAGTTGGCGTCGTGGAGGGCGACGAAGACGTCTGCATGGCCCTCGCAACCTTCGGCCCTCATGGCCCACTCAAACACAGCAAGCCTCGCCACAGCGTTGGGCGAAAGTTGAGGAAGCTCGAGGTTGTAAGCCTTCAGGACTTCGCTCAACATTCCCACTGCTGGCAGTCCGAGGCCGGCTTCGAAGAAGGCTTCAAACAGCACCACTTCATCAGCCCGAGGCCTTGGTATGGCCTTCGACTTCTCCGACACTCTAACTTGAATCTTTGAAGCAATCCTTCCTTCGTAGGCCCTCCGGACGGACTCCTCTATGGAAATCGAGGCCCTTATTTCCAGTGTCTTCTCGAACTTGTCGGATGGCGACCGAAGGTCCCTCGGCCCCAACCGCCGTAGCTACCGCTACCTGCGCTTAGGCGGAGCCCGAGCTTGAGCCCAAGACCAACGCCTTCGAAGCTACCTTCTTCGGCATTTTGTGGAACTTCGGCACGAAGGGGCTAAAGCTTGCGAGGGGTGCTTCACGCGAAGCTGAGGAGGAGAAGAGAGCGAGGGGTGCAAGGCGTTGAGAAGAAAGAAAATGAGAAGTGTGCCGAAGCCGTGTGCGGTAAACCCCTATTTATAGGCGGTAAAAATCTCGACGGTTCGTGGGCCGAACCCACTGGTAGGTGGGCCTCCGGCGAAGGCGAAGCAGCCTGGCGCACAGTAACGGTCAATTTTATAGCCGTTGTGGGGTCGGTTGATCCCCCCGAGGTCATTCTGACAACTGACACAAACATTTATCACCTGCGCATTTCGAAGCCATCTTCGGTCCAAGCTCCAAAGGCCTATTTTTCCCTGAAGTTGTATTTCTCTGTCATTTGTCCCAAGGGCGCTCGCACCCCTTTGTCCCGAAGGCCTGCAATCGAGGGGCTACTATTGGGGGAATAAGTTTCCCTTGAACAGGGGCCAAATGACGTCAGCCTCCGACAGCCTTCGGCCCGAAGCCCAACACTGTCGAAGTCTGTTCCTTTTTGAAGAAGCTGTTTCCAAGTCCTAGGGTTCACTTCGAAGCCCTCTGGAGCAAGGCCTCCGAACCCCTTCGGAGCCCTTCGGAGCGAAGCCCTCAAGATCCCTTAAAGTTTGCCAGAAGCTAAGTCTCAGGCTAACTTCGAAGTTAGCCTCTGGGCCTTGTTCGGAGTTAGCCTTCGAGCCTCGTTCGGAGTTAACCTTCGAGCTCCCTTCGGAGCTCCTCAAAGCTAAGTCTTCGAGACCCCAGTTCGGAGACCTAGTTCGGAGTATACTTCGAAGCCCACTTCGGAGTGTACTTTGAAGCCTCCCTTGCAGCCTCTGCCTGAAGAGCTCTGGCCCCTACTCCGAACCTAGAAATATCTGCACCTCGCTACAGTGTAGGAGACATACCAGGGGCCCCTCTGCCCCTAGTATGTCATTTAGCTGGTCAACAAGTGACGTTGTCTGACACGTCTGTAAAGCTGTAAAGCACTTTTGTACAGTAGCTAGCTCCTTTTCCCCCTTTTTGCCCCTATGAGCCTAGGACTTATAGAGGGCATTTTGGTCTTTTCCTTTGGCCTGTGTGCCTATAAAAGCAGGGTCAAGCCCTTGTAACGCCAGGAGCTTCTCCAGGACCATGAAACCCTAGAGTTCACTACACGACACCGAGGCATACCATACCAAATCCACCACAAACTGGACGTAGGGCTATTATCCCCTAGGGGAGGTCCGAACCAGTATAAATCCTTTCTCCCTCTGAGAGAACCCTTCAAGGTTCATTTTACACACCATATACACACATACAAAATCTGTGCTGTAGCTAACACAATTGCTACAACAAGCACCATCATAGCCTAGACTTAGCTAAAACCTTTGAGAGCCTCTGAGCATGTGGAGTTCGCATCAACCTTGAAAAATGTATATTCGGGGCACAAGCAGGAAAACTACTAGGGTACTTAGTTTCGAGTAGAGGAATCGAAGCTAGCCCGACGCAAATAACAACATTGCAAAGAATGGCTCCACCAGAAAATCTTAAGTAGGTCCAGAAGCTGATGGGAAGTCTTGCAGCACCCAGCAGATTCCTGGTCAAATCAGCCGAATGAAGCCTCCCAATTTTTAAAGCTCTAAAGGGGTCCGAAAGTTTCAAATGGACGCCGGAGTGCCAAAAAAGCTTCGATGACATTAAAGATTATCTTGGAAATCTGTCAACACTTACTATGCCCCTCCCAAAAGAAACTCTCCTTCTTTATCTTGCAGCAACAAGCTCCACAGTAAGTGCAGTGCTGGCCAAGGAAGTTGAAAATAAAGGAAAACTGGTGCAGAACCCAGTCTACTTCGTCTCAAAAGCTTTGTCTGGAGCAAAGACAAGATACTCCGAGCTCAAAAAATTTGCTTATGCTTTGGTAATGGCCTCGCGAAAGCTAAGGCATTACTTCTTAGCACATAATATCATCGTTCCTACCTCATATCCCTTTGGTGATATGCTTCGGAGCAAAGATTCTACGGGTAGGATAAAAAAATGGACTGTTGAGCTAGCCCCCTTTGGTATTTCTTTCACGGTGAGAACAGCTATCAAGTCCCAAGTCATAGCTGACTTCGTGGCCGAGTGGACTCCATCCGCAGTTTGGGCTCCGGAAGAAACCTCCGAAGGTCTATGGACAATTTTTTTTCGGATGGAGCCTATCAGGCATCCGGTGCCAGAGCTGGAGCTGTGATAATATCGCCGTCAGGGTAGAAGGCCATGTATTCTGCGAGGCTCAACTTTAAGACCACCAACAATATCGCAGAGTAGAAGGGATCCTGCTAGGCCTCCAAAAGGCAAAGGCATTGGAGCAGCAAGGATTATAATAAAAACAGATTCCCAAGTCATCGCAGGGCATGTTGACAAAAGCTTCCAAGCTAGCAACTCGCATCTTGCAAAGTATTTAGAAGAAATCCGCAAGACCGAAGCAATGTTTAAAAGATTTTCTGTTCGAAGTATCCCCGAGCAGATAATCAACTTGCAGATATTCTAGCAAAGGCTGGAGCCGGAGCATTGGACGTCCCAGAGGACGCTTTCTATGAAGAACTCATCAAGCCTATGGTGCATCAACTATCCTCCGCAGAAGTACTTTGCATCCCAGTCACCGATTGGCGGACTCCGATAATGGATGTTTTGCAAAACAACACAGTCTTGTTAGAAGGTCCAAATTTTCGAAGGTTGCAATCAAGAGCTCGAAATTATGAGCTTGTCAACGGAATATTGTACAAAGCTGGAGTGTGTTCTCCCCTACTCCGGTGCATCTCACAACCCGAAGTCCAAGATATACTTCGGGAGATTCATGAAGGCTTATTTGGCAGCCATCTAGCCCCCGTGCTCTAGTAGGAGAGACACTCCGACAGGGGCTCTATTGGCCAACAATTGTAAGAGATGCGGAAGAGTTAGTTCGAACCTGCCAATGGTGTCAGTGGATGGGTAGGTGGAGCCACCTTCCACCAACCCCTCTTCAAGTTATTGCCTCGGTATGGCCAATGGCATGATGGGGAATGGATCCCATCGGCCCTTTTCCAATGGCAAAAGGAAACTTGAAGTTTGCAGTGGTAGCAATCAAATATTTTTCTAAATGGGTCGAAGCTGAACCCCTAACTGCTATCACTTCAAGAAATGTGCAAAAATTCTTTTGGCAGAATATCATATGCAGGTTCGTAGTGCCAAGGGAGTTAACTGTGGATAATGGCACTCAGTTCAAAGCTGAGCCCTTTAGAGAGTTTTGCGAAGGACTGAGCATAAAGTTATGCTCCGCAGTTGTTCGCCACCCCCAATCCAATGGAGCTGTCGAGCGAGCCAATGAAAATATTCTCTCCAGTTTGAATCGAAGGATTGTCGGGTTGGCTAAAGGGCTGTGGACCGAAGAGCTCCCTAAGATTTTATGGTCCATTCGGACCACTCAAGCCAGGTCCACAGGTTTCACCCCATTTAGTTTGCTATTCAGAGACGAGGCCATGACTCCTACGAAGCTCAAAGGTGGATCCCTCTACGTAGTGGAGCCTGGAAATGAAGATAAAAGAAACACTTCGCTGGACTTGTCAGAAGAAACAAGGCTTCGAGCTGTCGCCAATCTGATGAAGTACAAAGACCAAACGAAGGCATGGTATGACCCGAAGATAAAAGTGAATGAGCTTAGACCAGGTCATTTGGTGTTGTGAAATGTAATTGCTCCGGGAAAGCTAGGAAATAAATGGGAAGGACTATATATTATCCTATGCTCAGGGCGCCTCGGGTCGTTAAAACTAGCTAATTTAGAAGGGGAAGAGTTGAAGCATGTATGGCATGCAGAGCACCTTAAACGTTATTACTCTTAGGGGCTCCTTGTAATCAATTGTAAAACTACCTTTCTAAATTAAATAAAGATGGAGGTTCGAATTATGCTTACTCTTCAACTATTTCTTACTCTTAGTGGACGCATCAGGAGAACGGAGATGCTTGCAGAGGTAATCATATTTCAAGGAACCCAGCAAACGGCCTTCGAACCATTGGTTCAAGGATTCCGTAAAAGAGCCGAAGGTGGCCAGCCTATGGATTCCAGGCTCCGGCTTGTTAGGATCCGTAGAAGAGTCCAAGGACTTTAAAAGGACAGATTTCTGGCCTTCGGGTTCGAAGCATCTATAAAAGAGACGAAGGTGGCCAACCTACGGATTCCAGGGTCCGGCTTGTTAGGATCCATAGAAGAGTCTAAGGACTTTAAAGAACAGATTTCCACATCCGAGTTCGAAGCATCTGTAAAAGAGCCAAAGGTGGCCAGCCTATGGATTCCAGGCTCTAGCTTTAGGATCCGTAGAATAGTCTAAGGACTTTAAAAGAATAGATTTCCAGGCTCCGGGTTCGAAGCATATGTAAAAGAGCCAAAGGTAGCCACCCTACGGATTCTAGGCTCCATCTTGTTAGGATCCGTAGAAGAGTCTAAGGACTTTAAAAGAACAGATTTCTGTCTTCCGAGTTCGAAGCATCTGTAAAAGAGTCATAGGCGACAAAGCAATAAGGTTTCAAGGCTCTGACCAATGAAACACTTTTTAAAGTCCTAAGTGACTGTTATTGGAGCATACAAGTATAAACTTAGTTCTGAAACTTATAAACATCATAATACAAACGTACAGTTCGAAGAACTCTACGAAAGAATAAAATATGATTACCAAGTGTTATGCGAAGCATCAGGTTGTTATATCAATCATTGTGTCCGACAGACCCTATCGCAGCACGTACGGTCCCCCACCAACAAGGAGGGGCATGGGAGTAAGGAACAATCAAGTGATGCTTCCAAAACGGGTTATATTAATCGGGTAATCATATTACATTAAGAGAAATTTTGGTCTAAGCCTAAATAAAAGCGGAGACCCCTCTGACCTCTAGAACTACTTCTAGGACCGCTTCGGTCTTCGGAGCCCTGAGTTCTTAAGACTTTTCTCTTAGTCCGAGCGCCTTTCTTCTTCGAAGCTCGTAACTTTTTCTGCTCTTCTTGAAGTTCAGCCTAGGACAGAAGTCTTTCGGAGCAAGCCTCCGTTGGGTCTTTGGCTTGGTACTCCGAGTCAGACCAACCTACATATTCTGAAGACGAAGATACTACTTCTTTATCTTCTTCTTTAATATAAGCTAGGACTTCATGTTGAACTTCGGGTGCTATTTCCCCTTGCTCCCCTCGAGGAACAGAGAAGTGTGAGCATCGATAAGGCCTTAAGCTCTCGAGGATAGCCCAATATTGACGAAGCCCTTTGTTTGGTTCCAATACTTCGAAGTCAAGTTCCGAAGTGCGTAACAGAACCTAAAAATAAGCATCCAAACAAATATTCCCCGTTTATAAACTTTTCATTCATTAAAATAAAGGGCTTTACAAGATTTCTTGTACATGCTTAAGTTCCCTACGAAGCTAAACCTGTGGGTCGATTGGCGGAGCAGGAGGGGTTGGAGCCGGCGAAGTTGGAGCTGGAGGCTTCGTCTGAGCTTGCTTCTGCCGACGAGACTCATTGATCTAGGCCTTGACTGTAGCTTTGTGATCTGTTTTCCAGGTCGCCCGAAAGGCTTCCAGG
Organism: Zizania palustris; assembly: GCA_019279435.1. Classification (NCBI taxonomy): domain Eukaryota; kingdom Viridiplantae; phylum Streptophyta; class Magnoliopsida; order Poales; family Poaceae; genus Zizania; species Zizania palustris. The sequence goes on from JAAALK010000079.1 coordinate 19,249,384, forward strand.
GCAGAAGCCACATCCAATGAGGGATGCAACAAGTCTTCATCGGTGAAGCCTTCAAGCGTCGAACCCCCCACTAGAGCAATAGAAATCCCGAGAGTTTCTAGATGTCGAAGGACCCCAATTCTGGCTAACTGCCCGGAGATATCTCCGTAGAGAATCCCGGAGCCCTTCATCATCTTCGTTGCTTCCTGGATCATCTTTAGCTTTCGCTCGAGGGGCTCACTCGCCGCAGCCAAAGGGCACATCGTGCCGAAGTATTCTAGGGTACCCTAGAGGGTATCCATAGTCTGATCAGCAACGGTGACATTCTTCGTCTCAGCCTCCGTCAGCTCCAAAGCAAAGGCAGATACCTTAGCTATCCTTGATAGCAGAGTACTCTTCTGGGCCAGTGCTTGTTTGAGTGAATCTTGGAGCTCTACAAGTTGTGCACTGGAGTTTGCCTCTTCTCACCGAAGCCTCTCAACCTCAACCCTAAGCACCACACACTTGGCTTCAATTTCTTAGACCGAAGCCTTGAGTGTAGCACTGATCTGTTGCTCGACCCGGAGTGCTTCGTCAGTAAGGGCCCTGAACCTCCGCTCCTCGAGGAGCTCCTCCTCTAGTTGCAGTGTTTTGTCTTCGGAGCCTTTGAGGGTGGACTGGAGGGTGGTAACCTTCCTCTTGAGCCGATTAGTTTTGAGCTCATTGGAAGTCGCTGCCGCTCTAGCAAGGACGAATTGCTGCAAAAAACAAAGTGAGTACAAAATAATTTCATTAATTGAATACACTTGTTGTATGTTGCATACCTGAAGAGCAGCCCTTTCGAGGGCCAAATCAAGTTCCGGTGCCTGCCTTCACTCAAGACGGAGACTAGTTCGGAGCTCCCAACCTCTTGGCCTTATCTGCCAAGGGTTATAGGAGCGCTCGGAGCCTGGTCCGCTGCTCCAAGAATGGAGTCAGCAGAGGAAGCTAGGACAGGGCCTGTCGGTCATCCACGGCTGGGTCTTCCTCCGAACTGCTCGCTGAGGGGTCATTGGAGGAAGGTGTTGTCTTCAAAGAGGGAAGGGGGCCAAGGCCTGTCGTTCTCTTACCCCTCCCTGGTACGAAGGACGGAGCTGCTACTTCGGCCAGAGTGGATCCTCCTTTGATTGTTGCTACCTCGGATGGAGTCACTCCACCCGAGACAGCTTTAGTCGTTAGAGCCACTGCTTCGACCGGAGCATCAATTCCAAGTGAAGACAAAGCCCCACCAGGGGCTAGAGCCACACCGCTCCTCGAATCATCTACCAAGTCAAGGTATTTTTTAAGTACTTATTGCACAATAAAGCCTTTTCAGGAAGCTCGAAGGTAAAGTTTCGAGATTTACCTCCATACGCGTTTTGAGGGAGAATTTAGGGTCCCCCAGATATTCATGCATCCGAAGGTATTCTTCGAGATCATCCCCCGAAGTTTGCTCCAGAGCAGTTGCAGTCGACGCCCTAGCCTCCGTCAGCACCACTTTGGCCACAGGCGAGGTTGGATTTTCTAACTCTGGTTCCAAGTCACCCACGCCAGGCCCGGAGGGGGCTGTTGTGTCGACCTCTACAACCTCCTAGAGGGGGTCTCCAGCTGCGGCTTGGGAGTCGCCTTCATCGTCTCGTAACAGATAGTCTTCGAGGGCTTTCCCCATTTGGGCGTTTGAGTCCTTTTCTTCTGTTTCCTCCGAAGAGGAACTTGTGATGTCCAGGGAAGAAGGCGAAGATACTGGAGATGTAGGAGGAGGAGGCTTCGCTGTCTTCTTCCCCTTCTTGAAGGGAGTCTTGGCAACCCTTTTGGAGGACTCGGCGGTGGTTTTTCTTTTTCGGGGAGCTACCCCCGTTGAATCAAAGTCCGGCAGGGGAGGAGGCTCCATCCCGATAGCACTCCACACTCGGTTGGAGCATTCCCAGCTCCCAACCAACTCCACCCTTCGCTGCTTCTCTACCACTGTAGGGGCTCTGAGCACCCGTTCCGTGGCTCTAACAATCTGCTCTGGAGCTAGCGTCAAAGGAGCCACTGAAAAAAGGTAGCATTCTTTTGAGTATGTTATCTATTTTTTGATCAATGATAATGCAGAAGTGCAAAGACTTAACCAAGCTTTGAAGCTCCTCTTCCGAAGCATTTTGAAATGCTATTGGCCACTCCACTCCAAGAGGAGGGATACAGAGAGAGATGAATTTCTCCGCAAGGTCCCGCATGCTCATGCGGCTGGCCACCGAAGAAAGCAACCCTAGTCGTGTCGAAAGTAGGCTAGGGTCTAGAGTGGCTTCGGCTTCCTTTCGGTACCAGATTTCTTGCAAGGGCCCCGCAAGGCTAGAACCTTCTCCAACTTCGGTGTAGAACCATCGGAGGATCCAGTTGGTGTACCATTGATCGTTGATGGCCTTCGCTGGGAAATGCTACGAGTACTCCTTCCGAAGTTGGAAGTTAACACTTCTGAAGGCTGTCAGCACCTTGGTGTCTCTGGGTCCGTCTTGTGGCTTCGGCTGGTAGGAGGCTTCATGAGTTGCAGCGAAGACCTCCGACCTCTCCCTTCGCACCCTTCCGCTCAGAGGGCCCATTCAAAGATGGCCAGTCTAGCTATGGCATTGGGGGACAATTGCGGTAAGGTAACGTGGAACATTTCTAGTACCTCTGCCAGGAAACTGATTGCAGGAAGTCCTAGCCCAGCTTCGAAGAAAGCCTCGAAGACCACTACTTCTCCGCTCCGAGGTGCTAGGGTCGCTTCCGTCCCGGGAACTCGAGTCCTCATGCTAGGGCCCAATTTTCCGTCCATTGCTTCCTCAATGGACTCCGCCGTGCTTGTCGACTGCTCAAGGAGGAAGCTTTGACTCAATGGCTTCTTGGATGGTGGGCGGAGTTTCCGAGGGTTCTTCGTGCAAGAACCCCTAGCACTCCCGCCATTGCTACCGCTGCTGACGCTGCCCACGCCTGCCTCTGCGCCAGAGTTCCTACAGCCGCTGGCACCATCGCACTGGTCCTCGCCATCGTTTGGTTGCTCAGGAAGTTGGGAAAGGTTTGGAGGTTCGGCTTCTATCGCTGACGAGTGGGGCCAAAGGATAAAAAAGGTGTGAACCCACGGTAAAATTTCGTCTGTTACTTTTTCCTGGGAGCCTAACGACTACTTGAAGGGTAACTGCTCAAAATTAACGGCTCTTTGCGATTCTTTGCCTCCACAACGGTTCGTTTCCTGGCGAACCGTTCACACGGGAGTCCTAGTTCGAAGCTTCCGTCAGACATACTCCGAAGTCGAAGATACTTTGAATGGTTGTAATACCTTCAGTTTTTTCTAAGTCCCTGAATATGAAAATATTTCTTGCGTATACTTCTCTCCAGCTATACAGGTTAAATTGGAGAAGTGTATTTGAGGGGCTACTGTTGGGGGGAAATACTTCATACCCAGGGCCTTTAAGATCAAAAGGCAAAGACAATTTATGCAGCTTTAAGATAGAAGTTCATCCCCAAGTTGATGAAGTTTCCAAACCGAAGGGTCCTCCGAACCCTAATTCGAAGATACCCTCCGAAGGCTCCGTCTCTATAGTGGGAAACAACAAGACTGACAGGACGTCTGCCTTATCTATCCTCTTCAGACACATTTTACTATTTTAGCCCTATTCGGGGTACCGAATAATTTCCACTACGTCGGTTGTAATTGAGGGGTAAAAAGGTCTTTTCCTTAGAGTTTTTACCTATAAATACCCCCTTCTCACCGTGTAATAGGCATCGAATACTCAGATATTCAATACACAACTTCGAACTACTTCAAGCTACTATCCTATTCAGAGGCTTGAGATAGTTTACTTCACAAACTCCTTGTTTGTTAGTTCTTAATCTTAGAGAAGCTGTTAGCGTAATCTTTTACGCCAACAATCTATAACACAAATAGTTTCACATAACAAGTCATCAACTCATTAATCAAATGTAAACGACATTTATTCAAGGAACAAGAAAAAATTATCCTCACACATTAGCATAGACACTACTAGTATCTTCCACATACACATGACCCACTCACGCAAGTATCTAATACCCATGGAGCTCAGGTGCGCCTCATGCTTGGGTTGTGGAAGAGGCTTGGTCAATGGATCCTCCATGTTCAAATCTCTGTGCACCTTGCAAATCTTCAAATCACCTCTCTCAATGATCTCGCGGGTCATGTGATATCGCCGAAGTATATGTTTGGACTTATGGTGTGATCTAGGCTCCTTGGCTTGTGCAATGGCACCACTATTATCACAATAGAGGTCCACTAGGAACAACACCTAGCTCAGAAACAAACCTTTTGATCCAAACGACCTCCTTCACAGCTTCTAAAGCAGTGATATACTCAACTTTTGTTGTAGAATCGACCACCGTCTCTTGTTTGGAACTCTTCCAACTCACCGCGCCTGCATTAAGGCAGATCGCAAAACCAGATTGCGATCGAGAATTATCTTTGTTAGTCTGAAAGCTAGCATCGGTGTAACCACTTACAATGAGCTCCTCTTCACCACCGTACACTAGGAATATTTCATTAGTCCTTCTCAAGTACTTGAGGATACTCTTTACTATATCCTAATGATTTTCACCCAGGTTCGATCGGTAGCTACTCATAACACTTAGAGCATATGAAACATCTGGTCGTGTACACAACATGACATACATTATGGATCCAATTACGGAGGCATACAAGATCACACTCATCTTCTCCAGCTCATTAGGTGTCGAAGCACACTGAGTATTACTAAGAGAAATACCATGTGACATTGGAGAAAATCCCTTCTTGAAATTCTGTATTTTGAACCATTTAAAAACCTTGTCAATGTACATACTTTGGCTTAAGTTAATTTGTTGTTTTGATCTATCTCTACAGATCTTTATGCCCAAAATGTAAGCTACCTCTCCAAGATCTTCCATCGAAAAACTATTTTTCAGTGAAGTCTTGACAACATTCAACAAAGGAATGTCATTTTCGATCGATAATATGTCATCCACATACAAGACGAGAAACACAAGTGAGATCCCACTAGCCTTCTTGTAAACACAAGGCTCTTCTTCATTCTTGATGAAGCCAAACCCTTTGACTACCTCATCAAAGTGAAGATTCCAACTCCGAGAAGCTTGCTTCAACCCATAAATGGACTTCTGCAACTTACAAACTTTCCCATTATTTTCCGGATCATCAAGACCTTCATTCTATGTCATGTACACATCCTCACTTAGGTTTCCATTCAAGAAAGTCATCTTGACATCCATTTACCATATCTCATAATTATAAAATGCGGCAATTACTAGGATGATCTGAATAGACTTAAGCATAACGACAGGCGAAAACATTTCATCATAATTAACACTTTGAATCTATCTGAAACCTTTTGCCACCAATCCTGCCTTATATATGTGAACATTTCCATTAACATCTATCTTTTTCTTCAAGATCTATTTACACTTAATAGTTTTTATACCATCAGGTGGATCAACCAAGTTCCAAACTTAGTTTTCTCGCATGGACTCCAACTCAGATCCAATGGCTCTAAGACATTTCTCAGAGTCTGGTCCCATCACTGCTTCCGCATAGGTCTTGGGCTCATCGTTGTCCAACAACAACACGTCACGCTGTCCAGTGGTCAAAAACATGTACGCTCTAGCATGTGATTCACCCTCCCTGACCTTCGCGGGGCTGGTTTCTGTACAATATGCTCTACAACACCTTGCACATCTTGTTGTGGTTCAGTGGGATCTGGAACACCATCCAGTGGCTCTCTAAACTCTTTCTCAAGGAATACACCATTCCGAGCAACAAACACTTTGCCCTCTTCTCTATTATAGAAATAGTATTCCTTGGTTTCCCTAGGATACCCACAAAGAAGCACTTGTCAGACATCAAACGTTTGACATACGCCTCACAATCCCAAATCTTTAGAAAAGATAAACTGGGATGCCTCCGAGACCACATATCATATGGCATCTTCTCTACTAACTTAGATGGAACTCTATTTATCATGAAAGCGATATTTTCTAGAGCGAGTCCCCAAAAGGATAATGGGAGATTAGCATGACTCATCATCAACCGAATAATGTCCAACAAGGTACGGTTCCTTCGCTCGGACACTCCATTCCATTGGGGCATGCCGAGTGGAGTCAGTTGTGGAATAATTCCACACTGCTTCAGATGATCACTATGTTGGGGAAAGGGAAAGCTATGCTAGCCGAAAATTTCAAAAATTCGCCCCAAAGCCCAAGAAGAATGCACGTGTGATATCATAGATCAGTACCTTCTAGCATAAGACACGATAGGTGCAGTGGAAGAAGATGTTGAGAAAGCACGTGTAACACCCCAAATTTCCAAAGAAATAAAAATACAATTTATTTATATTTTTCTGAAAAGGATTATTCTTGAATTTCTTTTAAAGCTATAAATACCCAAATAAACTAAAACCTAGAGAAAATATCCAAACCAGAGCCAAAGAAAATTTATATGTGATCCCAAGGCCAAGACATATTTTTGAGAATTTTTACAAATTTTTACCACCCTTGGAAGCAACCCTAATATTTAAATCAATTTCAACAATTATTTTTATTCGGAAATAGATTTAAACAGTAACGGGCCCCCTTTCCCCTTTCCCCCTCAACCGGCTGGCCCAGCCCACTCAACCCCGCACCCCCTCTCTGCTAAGCGGGCCCCGCTCATCAGCGACCCCCATCCCCTCTCTCGCACCCGCACCCTCTCTCTCCCCTCACTACCGCTCTGGACCCACCTGTCGGCACTGTCTGCCCCTCTCTCAACCCCGCACGCGCCCACTGACCACCGTGGCCCACGCGTCGGATCCGTCTTCCCCACGGGAATCGCCCCCAAATCCCTTCCCCCCTCGCCGGCCGAAACCCTAGCCCCTCCAATCCGCTGCCACCAACCTCCTCCCCTCAAATTGAGCCAGGATTAATGATTCCCAATCCTCGGCGACCGTTTTCCCCATTAAAACCCGCCCGATACCATCCCGGTTCGATGTACCTCCGTGCACCTCGAGCTCGCCACCGTTAAAGCGATTTTACTCCCGGTTTCCCCCAATTGCACCCCTCTGACCTCACCGACGTCCCTATTTAAACCCCTAGCACCCCTACTTTCACCACTCGCTAGCACTGGGACCGAGCACGAACAGAACGCCCACGCTCTAGTTTTTAACACCACTCCACCGCCCACACTCCATCCATCGCTCGCCGTCGCTGGAGTCCTCCTCCACCCTCGGCGACAGCACCCGTGTGATCACCGACGCCAACACGACTTCGTCTACCCCTCCGTCGCCGCTGAGGACCGCCGGAAGTTCGTCACCGACGAGGAGCCGAACACCTTCACCGCCCCCGCTCGTCGCTAGCCACAACCCGATGACCCCAAGCCTCACTAACGGTACGCTCGTGACCGCTGCACTGTACTGGTTCCGTTTTAGCCCTTAGGGCCAACCGCCATCGCTCGCCGTGGCCGCTAGCCTATTGTCGTCACCGGAGAAGACGACCGGCACGGGTAAAGTACCCGTGCCGTGTCGAATTCAACCCCATCCGTGCGATCAAGATCGAACGGTAGGGATTAAATCATTCGTTCGGTTTAATCTGGCCCATCATATCTTGGCGAAGCAGTACACTTTAATCTGGATCGTCCATTAGTATTTAAAACCCACATTGAATCTAGGCCATCCATCGCGTACTGGTTCGATCTTTTAATCTCAGCCATCCGTTTTCATTTAAACCGCCCGCCTCGCCCTCGCGCGTCCGATCACGATCCGACGACTGATCTGGATCCGGTTCACGTGCACAGTGCGTGGGTTCACGATGGATTCGGTTCACCGTAGACCAGCGACTATTTTTAGTTTAATTTAAATTCCAAAAATTGATTTTAGCTTCAAAAATTCATATCTTGCTCATTTTAACTCCAAATTTGAACATTTCAATTTCAGAAAATTTATATTTTTATTCTCTACATGATTATGCAATAAAAATAGTAGGTTTACCTTGGACATTTTATTTTTATTTAATAAAGTATTTAAAGACACTTTAGGGTAAATTCATAATTCTTTTTAGAAAAATCCAGAACTCCATGAAATTGTCTTAACAATTTAGATAATGATTTCATAATGTTTAATAACTTTATTTCACTTATTTTTAACCCAATCAAGACCTTTATGTTTATTGTGTGATTTTGGGTTGTTTAATTGAATGCAATGTTTATTATGCGTATCGAGAATACTACGTCGCCGCCGAAGAGCCAGAATATTACCCAGAGGTTCCACCTTCACCTTTCGCCTAGCAAGGCAAGTCACCAAACTAAATTTTGAGCATATTGAACCTAGTTTTCTTAAAGTATCGCTAAAACTCATAAGTTATACATGCATTAGTCAAATTGAAAGCCTTACATTATATTTATTTAGATCCCCGGCCTTGAAGTGCAAACCCAAGCCATGCTATTGAGCCTAAACTCCTTGTCACCATATTATTAGTACTATTAGATAGTGTCCAATGTATTGGCACGATCACTATAGGTTAAAAACGAGTCGTAGTGATTTGGATTCTATTATATGATCCCCGTTATTCTCTCATCCTTGGAATTCTATTGGCTATGGAGTTTGGTCAAGTATGTAAAGCATGGTGGGTTCTGGGTGCAAGCTAGGGCATTGGTCGGTAGCACCCGGGGAACTATAAGGACCGATCTATGGGATCCATTGCAATACATTTTCGTACTAACACAAGTCTAGTGGGTAAGTCCTAACTAAGGTATGGAGTGTTCCAACTCGAGGCACCACTTGGAGATGGGTCAAGAAGCACCTGCGGGTGGCTTGTACCAACGTGGTGCAAAAAGGGGTGTCACGTTAGCCTGGAGTGGCCGGGTGTGCCGGCGAAACCTGGAGCGGGTGTTATCGACTTGGAGAATTTCATGCTGAGGTTTTGGCACGAGTTCCCGTGGTATGGGTCATCTCGTTACACTTTGGTGTATGGGATGAGTGTGTGCCTTGTGGGTACAGTAGTACACCTCTGATCAGAGTTTAAATCTTTTTGAAAAGTCGAGCCCACAGTCAAGGGCGGGTTGCGTGACTACTCGTAGTTAGTTTATCTTTATGAATGTTGCATGATGACTTGGTATGTAAGAACTGTTGAGCGAGGAGGGAAAATGTACTCCTTGAGTTAGATGATGTTACATTATTCATGTTTATTATTCTGTATAATTAAAATTTGACTACACTAAATGCTGCAACTGAAACATGTACTTTTCCGCACTTTAAGCCACTATCATTCCCTTGTTATTACCCTGCATTATTATTGCATTCTCGGTGTCTTGTTGAGTACTTTTGTACTCATACCCGTTGGACAAACACTTCAGAGGCTGCGTACTACGAGGAGGATGGTCTAGAGTAGCGACCCAGTTGATAAAATGACCCTGAAGAAGATGTTCGTCATGCAGTTTATTTTCATAGTTTCTCTTAATTTTACACTTATGTAATAGTGTGGTCTGCGAACCATGGATGTTTGACCGTATGTACGTTGTCGCATGATGGTGTTGACATGAAAACGCGCCCCCACACTTGGGTCAGTTCGACGATCCAAAAGCGAGCGGATACTTAGGGATAAACCTAAGAATGACGCAACGCCGACGTCGCGTTCCGACAAATCCTTAATAGTTGTAAGGGTAACAGAGTCGCTAGGTAATCAAATAGATATTAAGAAATAAAGTCCGATTATCGAATGCATGAGAAAATAACTAAAAATAATAAAACCTGAACAAACCAGCTAGAACAGGGCCAATTCTGATATGTAATAAAATGGCAGTCGAACTGAAGGCATTCTCCCTAGTCAGACCGATGATGTGAAGTATCGCTGAAGGGGTGCCTCGGTGCTCTGTTGCGAAGTATCACCAAAGGGGGGCCTCGGCGTTCTGGTGCGATGTATCACCGAAGGTGGCTTCGACGTTCTAGTGCGAAACGATCTCCGGGTGGTCAAACCGATGGAGGATATACCCGATTAGACCGACAGCGAGGTTCGGTCAGACCGAAGCTTCGCCACCGTGGAGTCTAGTGTGGAGCAGCTTACTGTGGAGGGTTCTCACCAAAGAGGGATTCGACATGATGGTGAAGGGTGCTCTGGCGTGGAGTGGTTCACTGCGAAGAGGTTCTCGCCAAAGGGGCTTCGGCGTGATGGCAAAGAGTGCTCCGGCAGCCTTGTAGATGAGTATCAATCACCCCCCAAAAACTCCTCGGTGATGACTTTGAAGGTGGTAAAAGATCAAGTGCAATCTGGCCTAGAGGCCAAACTCCCAAGAGTAGCAGAAGAAAACCGATAAAACGATAAAAATCCGTTATGTGGATTAAACGGGAGATTCACATGCGAATCAGCAAGGGTTACCGTGATATCGACGCGGTGGATGGAGGGCTTACGACGCAAACCGATGAAGTAGATTGGAAGATAAAATAACGATTCAAGGCGAGGTCTTTGTGTTGATATGAAAGCGGGGGCCCTCTTGAATTGACCTCACCACTATATTTATAGGGGCTGGTCTCACCTAATTTGAGTAGGATTCGGCCAGGTGGTTAAGATTGGGATAAGAGATCTCACCTAATCTGAGTAGGATTCAGCTAGGTGGTTGAGATTTAGATAAGAGATCAAAAACAGACGAATTATACTAATCTGAATAGGACTCTGCCAGCCGGAGTGGGCCTCTGCAGGCCTCGCCGAAGCTAGTCTGCTGGGCCGAAGCCCACAGGCCGCCGAAGGGGCCCACTGGGATGAAGCCTGCCTGCGAAGTAGGCCTCCGAAGGTGCTGTCGAAGCCCAACGCAGGACGGGCCTTTAGCACTTCAGGGCTTCGGCCAGCGCCGGAGATGGCATATTTTCGGCCCAAATTACCAAAATTGATATTTCAACAATTTTGACCATTAATGCCAAATTCGAGTGTCAACACATGCCCCCTGCCTTTTAGCAAACTTAGTGAGCTAAAAGCATAGTGAACCATGAGCGGTACTCTCTATTTGTTTACCTACCAAATCGTCCATTTCATGACACAAGACATTTGAATTTGATGAGGACAATTTGTACAACTCACTAATATGACTAGGGGACTTAAGCGCCGGATTTCTCATCAAATCGGCCTTTAGTAATTTTACTTGTCTTGCCCCCCGGGTCCCTTGCAAGGACGCGGTTCCCACTCAGCGAGGGTAGAAGCTAGCTTGCCAGCCACCTTCGGTCTCCACACCTGGTGTGTTCTAGCTACAGTTGTGGATTCACCGGGTGAACTACCTTTGCATTCTTCGGCCTCTTCCCCTCTAAGGTACTTGGCATGAAGACGTTGCAATCGCTTCTTTTGGGACTTAGTCATCCTGGGAGGCACCCATGAAGCTTGCGACTTGGTTCCGGGCATCGCAAATTTGCTCCTAGAACCTTCGGCCGAACGGGGTGTACCTGGAACGGCCTTAGCTACCTGTGGGCCGAACTCATGCTCTTGTTGAGGGTTCGACCTCTTTGGTGGGGTCTGCCGAGGGTGTTTGTCCTCAGCCCTTCTTCTATGTCTCTAGAGAAGCATCCCAAAAGTTACCTCCGGCTTTTTGTGGGATTTGGTAGGAGATGCCTTGTCTACATTTATTCCTACCTCAGGGTTCTTCGGTATGAGCATGCATGTGCAAGGCTTTCCAATGATGACTGTCTTTCCTTTAGATGACTCGGCCTGTTCAGGCCGAATCAGTACCTTCTTCCCATCAAGATCAATGTTGTTTATGGGAAATGGATCATGATCCAGCTTCATTCTAGGGCTAGAATCTATCTTCAATTGTCCTTCATTTATGGCCGATTGAACTTGTCGACGAAAAATGTTGCATTCATTAGTAGAATGGGAAAGCGTATCGTGCCACTTACAGTATTTACGTTTCTTCAAGTCGTCGGCAGATGGAATGACGTGACCTTTAGGCAACCTAAGGAGCTTGCTTTTCAAAAGAAAATCAAATATTTTATCGCACTTAGTCACATCAAACGAGTACCTAACTTCGTTTGGCTAACTCTTAGCGGGAGACAACTATAGTTCAGAGCACATGACTATTTTTGATCCACTAGGCCAGGTCCATTCGGCCGTGTACATGTCAGCCGAGTCTTCTTCTCCCGATGATTCTTCTTCGGAGTGCTCCACGATGTGTAGCTCAGCCTTAGGCTCACTAAAAACTTTGACAAACCTTTTGCTCCTGGCTCGACCTTCCTGGTCCAGAGCCTGCTGCAAAACCTGGTTGACCTCGAAGAAGTTTCGGCCGTCTAGCTTTTCCTTAATTTCGGAATGCAAACCATTGAAAGCTAAGTCAGCTAGATCCCTCCCGGAGATGTTTAAACTAAAACATCGGTTCTTAGTGTCTCGGAAACGCCTAATATAGTCGGAGACACTCTCATTGGTCTTCTGTTTAACCAATGTCAAATGTGAGAGCCTAAGTTCGGTTTCCCTAGTGTAAAAATAATCATGGAATTTCTGTTCCAACTGGGCCCAAGTCTGAACGGAGTTCGGCAGTAGCGCCGAAAACCAAGTGAAAGCAGTGCGGGACAGCGATAAGGAAAATAATTTGAGCTTAAGCGCATCTGATCCGCTTGCTTCACCACACTGTGCTAGAAATTGGCCTATGTGCTCTAGGGTGGTGTAACACCCCAAATTTTCAAAACAATAAAAATATTATTAAATTCAATTTCTTGGAATTACTATTTCTGAAAATACTTTTAATTCCCTTTTATACCCTTTTGAACTACAACATAGAGTAGATGGCCAAATTTTTGAGAATTTTTATAAATTTTTACCAACCTTGGAAGTAGCCCTAATATTTTAATCTATTTTCTGGAATTATTTTTATTCAGAAATGTATTAGAACAGTATTGGGCTCCCCTCCCTCCCTTCTCTCTCTCCCGGCCGGCCCAGCCCACTCCACCCGCGCTCTCAGACTGACAACCCGGTCCCACCTGTCGGCGCCAAATCCCTCCCCTCGCGCGCGAACCCGACACTCCGGCCCCACCCGTCAGTCGCCACCCTCGCCCGCTCGCGCCCGCTGGCCAGTGGCCCCCGCTTGTCAGACCCGTCGTCTACCTCCCGCCTCCGCCCCCAAATCCCGCCGGCCGACGACCCCGCCTCGGATCCGCCTTGCTGGCCCCTCCCGCTTTAAATTGGTGCCATTAAACAGCCCCCCGCGCTCGGCCGACCGTTTCCCCGCTTAAATCCTCGCATTTACGCCACGGGATCGCCGCTACGCGTGCATGGCCGAGCCATCGCCGGCGAGTAAAAGCTCTCCCCCGGTTTCCTTGCATGCGAGCCCCCTCCGACGCCTTATTTAAACCCCCCTGCCTCCGCCGCGTTCGGTTCACGCACCCATTCGCACTTAGACCCAACAGAACGCCCGCACATCGCCTGTTAGCGCCATCCCTCTGGTTCGTCTCCGGCCACCGCCCGCCGTCGCACCGGACCACCTCCACCCGTGCCTCCGCCACCAACGTGACCGCAAGAACGACCCCGACCTCGGCCACCCCTCCGCCGACGTCGAACCCCGCCGGAACACCATCGCCGACGAGAAGCCCGAACCACTCCGACGTCTACCCTCGCCGCCGACCGCGCTCCGTCGACCCCTCGTCTCGCCTAAGGTACCGTCGTGACCGCCGTAGTGCCCTCTTTCCATTTCTAGGTTCAGCTAGGGTCGCCGTCGCTCGCCGTGGCCGCTGGCCCGCTCGCCGTCGTCGGAGAAGACGACCGGCACGGGTCGAGTACCCGTGCCGTGTCGGATTCGATCCACGCCGTGCGATCTGGATCCGACGGTGACGATTAATCCCCGCGTGCGGTTTAATCTGATCCGTCAGATCTCGGCGAAGGGGTACGTTTTAATCTCGTGCGTCCGTTAGTTTTAAAACCCCGCGTTTAATCTCGCGCGTCCACGTGGTACCCCATCGAACGTTTTAATCCTGGCCGTCCGTAGTCACTTACGCGCCCCGCCTCGCCCTCGCGCGTCGGATCTGGATCCGATGGTCCAGATCAACCCGGCGCACGCGCACAGTGCGCGGGTTCACCATGGGCCTGGCTCATCGTGGACCCGAGGGTTTTAAAATTTGAAAATGAATTTCAGAAATACCTTTAAACTTGTAAAATTCATATCTGGCGCATTTGGACTCTAAAAATTACCATTCCAATTTCAGAAAATTCATAAAATTATTCTCTACATATTTATGCAATAAAAACAGTAGGTTTACTTTGACTTTTTCATGTTTATTCAAATAATTATTCAAATGCCCTTAGGATTAAAATATGGATTCAAATATTTAAACTTCAGAAAAATTTATATTAATTCCTTTCTGTCCATTCACTGAAAACCACCAAATTGACATGAACTTTTCATTTCACACTTATTTGAGAATTTAATATGGCAATAATCACATTTAAACCTCCTTTCTAAAGAAAGGACAACTATTTAATTCCTTTAGAATTTATTTATAAAATAAACCACAGAACCTTAACCATTGGATTTATTTTATTTATAATCCAACTAACTTTAGCTTATGTGTTCATAATGTAAGGTTATATTGTTTGATCGAATGTGTTCTTTTTATTTTACTTTATATTAAAAAGACTACGACGTCGCCGAAGAGCCGGAGTACTTCCCCGAAGTCCCTCCCTCTCCCTTTGCTGAACAAGGCAAGTCACCAAACCATTCTTTTGAACATATTGGACCCATGTTTGAATTGACTATCGCTAAAATATATAGGTTACATATGCATTAGTCAAATGAACCCTTACATTATATTTATTTAGGATCCCCCAACCTTGATGTGCAACCCAAGCCATGCTATCTCGCCTAACCTCCTTGTCACCTTATGATCAATGATATTAGTTAGTGTCCAAAGTATTGACACGGCCGCTATAGGATAAAAATGAGTCGTAGCAAAATGGTTCCATTATATGATCCCCGTACTTCTTATCCTTGGAAATTCTGTTGGTGATGAGTCATGGTTGTGAGTGTATGCATGGTGGGTTCCGGGTGCAAGCTAGGGCATTGGTCGGTAGCACCCGGGGCACTATAAGGACCGGTCTGAGGGATCCGTTGCAATACACTTACGTACTAACCACAAGTCTAGTGGGTAAGTCCTAACTAAGGTATGGGTTGTTCCAAACCGAGGCCACCATTTGGAGATGGGTCAAGTTGCACCTGCGGGTGACTTGTACCAATGTGGCGCAAAAGGGGGTGCGACGTTAGCCGGGATGCGGCCCGGCGCGCCGGCGAAACCTAGAGCGGGTGGTTATCGCTTGGAACATCTCATATTGAGGTTTTGGCACGAGTTCCCGTGAAATGGGTCATCTCGTTGGGATGAGTGCGTGCCTTGTGGGTACAGTAGTACATCTCTGATCAGAGTCTTAAATCTTTTCGAAAAGCCGAGCCCACGGTCAAGGGCGGGTTGCGTGACATCCCCCAGTTAGTTTACTTTGAATATGAATGTGCATGATGGATTGACATGTAAGGACTGTTGTGCGAGGAGGTAAAACGTACTCCTCGAGTTAGTTGATGTTGATGATGCTCATGTTTACTTTCCGCATGATTAAAATATGATTACACTAAATGCCATAACTGCAACTGCATTATTCTGCAATATTAGCCATTATCCTTCCTTGTTTATTATCCTGCATTATTATTTGCATTTGCGGTGGCTTGTTGAGTACTTTTTGTACTCATACCCGTTGGACCCCACAGAGGATGCCTACTACGAAGACGGTCTGGAGTAGCAACCCAGTCGAGAAGAAAAATCCTGAAGAAGAAGTTCGTCATGCCGTTTTCTAATTATTTTACTTTACTGTTTTATTAAAACAATGATGTAATAAATATGGTCTGCGTACCATGGATATTGTCGTATGTACGATTGTCGCATGATGAACCTCTTGTATTATTGTTTTTCTTATGAAATTCAATAATGTCTCGATTTGCTAAATCGGGGCGCTACAAGATGGTATCAGAGCCGACTCGACTGTAGGAAGCCAAACAGACCCGCCTAGCCATTAGCCATAAGAAATTATTTCTCGAAAATCTACTTCATAAACTTTGTTCCTCTCCTCACTTTTATTCAACTTGCTGTTTTGTAGATGCCTGTCTACCAAGTCCACAGCTACTGCCGCCACTACGAGGGCTTCGTCCGGGAACTCCGCATGATGCTCACTTTCCTCGGGTTCCTCTTCGAACTCGAATTTCAAGGAGTGTACCCCGACGAGTTCGCCGGGCCTTGTGACGTCTCCCTCACCGTCCACGGCTCCGGAGAACACCTGCCGCCCTACACCACCGCACTTGGAGGCCCGACTTTCGACGTCGCGTGCCAACGAGTCGCCCTCCAGGCCCTCATGGAGCTGAGGATGATCTACGACGATCGTCTTCAGAACTCGTCCTTCCGGCTCGTGCCGAAGCGTACTCCCGGAGCCCACCGTAGCATCTACCTCGGAGTTCACTCCGTGCGTGATCCGGTCATGGCCCGGCAGTCGCGTCTTCTACAGGCCATGGACGATCTCCACACCGAGGCGGTGCTCGACGCCAACGAGCACCATGAGGCGGTTGAGTTCCTTCGTGAAGAAACGAAGAACTTGATCCAGCAGAACGGCGAGTTGCAGCGCAAGATCATGCAGCTGCAGAAGGATATCGCGGAGATGGTTCCTCTTCTTCCAAGGAAGAAGAAGCCCATCCGTGAGCCCCTCCCTCGCCCCAAGAGGATCCCGCCACGACCCTCCCCCACCAGGCCCTCTACCAGCGCTCCTCCTCCACGCCCCGGCCTCGTCTCCGACTCCATCATCGAGAATTTTCTCGAGCCCACCATCTCTCTGGAGCCGCGCACTCGTGGTTCCGAGAGCACGGAGACCGCCTCCGGTGGCGAGTAGGCGTTAGGAGACGCAAATTTAAATAAAAATCATGATTTTGTATGTGGTGCCGTCTGCAACGAGTTGGGTTGTAGATGGAATAAGAGCTTGATGTAATGAACAATTTATACCACTTGATATATTTATGTGCTTGAATCCTATATGTTATTTTTGGTTCGTCATCTTTTGCTTTATCACTTTGTATATTCAGAAGATGGCCGATCACCAGAACACCGGCTCCAACAACGGAGCAGGAGGAAGCCGTGATGCGCCCGAGGGTGTTGTACCCAACTGGGGTGCAACGGGCCCGCGTCAATCCGGGTCGCCTTCCGCCAACCACCCCACCTTGGCGGAGATGATGGCGAATCAGAACCATCTGATCACCGCCCTCCTCACCCAAATGCAGCACCAACAAGCTCAGTTGGACCGTCTGCAGAACGGGGAGCCCGCCCCTCGTGCACCAGCACCCACGCCCGCTCCGCAACTCTCTGAGTTCCTGCGCGTGCGCCCGCCCATCTTTTCGAGCACCACCAACCCGATGGAGGCCGGAGATTGGCTTCGCACCATCGGAAAGAAGCTCGACCTCCTCCCCTGCACCAACCGGGAGCGAGTGGCCTTCGCCACTCACCAGCTCCAGGGTCCCGCCGCCGAATGGTGGGACAACTACCGTGAGTCCCAGCCAGAGGGCCACGTGGTGACTTGGGCGGAGTTCACCATCGCCTTTCGTGCCGCCCACGTCCCCGCCGGCGTCATCGCGGTGAAACAGCAGGAGTTCCACGACCTGCAGCAAGGCAACAGGAATGTCATGGAGTACCTCCATGAGTTCAACCGCCTCGCCCGCTACGCACCGGAGGAAGTGCGCACCGACGCCCTCCGCCAAGCCAAGTTCCTCAGGGGACTTAAGGATGAGCTGTCCATCCAGCTCGTCGCCGCCGACTTCGCCGACTTCCAGCGGCTGGTCAACAAAGCGCTCATCCAAGAGACTGAGCAGAATAAGCTGGACCTCAAGAAGAGGAAGATGATCGCCTTCAAGCATCAGCAGGCGAACTCTCAGAGGCCCCGCTTCGTCCCTCCGCCACCAGCGCCCGCCTACCATCCTCGGCCCGCCTACAGGCCACCTCACGCAGCCGGTGGATCCAACGCCGGGCATCCTCGCCCCGCTCCACCAGCTCCGGCCACTCAGCCGACACCAGCCGCCAAGGCCCCGATCTTGAAGGATCGCCAAGGAAGGCCGGTCGTCTGCTTCAACTGCCGCAAGGAAGGGCACTATTCGCACCAGTGTCCTCACCCCAAGCAGACCCAAGGCGCAGCACCCAACCAGGCGGTTCGCGCCCTCGTCAACCACATCAGCGCGGAGGAAGCTCAGGAGGCTCCTGAAGTCGTGCTCGGTACGTTTACTGTGAATTCCGTACCGGCCGTCATATTATTTGACTCTGGAGCAACCCACTCCTTCATCTCGGAAAAATTTGTGAAAACGAACAAACTGGACGTGCTCCCTCTACCCATTCCCATGGTGATTGCCACCCCCGGCAATAGGACCTCAGCCCGCTTATACAGCCCTAAGGTTCAACTTGACATCCAAGGAGTGCTGTTTCGGGCCGAGCCTGTCCTCATCCAATGCACCGGACTCGACCTTATACTAGGGATGGATTGGTTGATGAAGCACAAGGGAGTGATCGACTGTGCCAACAAGTCCGTCATGGTGACCAATCCTGAAGGCGTAACCGTCACCTTTCGGATGACCAGTCGCAAACCACTCGGAGCATCCCTTCGCTCGATAGCTCTTGAAGAGGTGCCTATAGTCAAGGAGTTTGCGGATGTCTTCCCTGAAGATCTACCCGGAATGCCTCCCAAGCGGGACATTGAATTCAGAATCGAACTTGTCCCCGGGACCACTCCAATCTCCAAGCGCCCGTACCGGATGGCCGCCAATGAACTAGCCGAAGTCAAGAGCAACATCGAAGACCTAGAGCAGAAAGGTTACATCCGACCGAGTACCTCACCCTGGGGTGCACCGGTTATTTTTGCCATGAAGAAGGACAAGACCAAGAGGATGTGCGTGGACTATAGAGCCTTGAACGACATAACCATCAAGAACAAATACCCATTGCCTCGGATCGACGACCTGTTCGATCAGCTGAAAGGATCCTCGGTGTTTTCCAAGATTGACCTCAGGTCAGGTTATCACCAGTTGAGGATCAGGGAAGAAGATATACCCAAGACTGCCTTCACCTCCCGCTATGGACTCTACGAGTACACCGTGATGTCGTTCGGACTCACGAATGCCCCGGCCTTTTTCATGAACATGATGAACAATGTATTCATGGAGTTCTTGGACAAGTTCATCGTGGTATTCATCGACGATATCCTCGTTTACTCCAAGACCAAGGAAGAACACGAGACTCACCTCCGTCTGACCCTCGGAAAGCTAAGGGAGCAACAACTGTACGCCAAATACAGCAAATGCGAATTTTGGTCGTCTGAGGTGAAGTTCCTCGGCCATGTTATATCTGCCGGAGGAATAGCAGTGGACCCAACCACCGTGGAAGCGGTAACCAACTGGCTACAGCCAACGACCGTGACCGAGATCCGGAGTTTTCTCGGATTGGCCGGATACTACCGCCGGTTCATCAAGAACTTTTCCAAGATCGCCAAGCCTATGACCAGACTTCTGCAGAAGGAAGTAAAGTTTGAATGGACCCCCGACTGCGAAGAAAGCTTCCAGACCCTCAAGAAGAAGCTAGTATCAGCTCCCATTCTGACTCTGCCAGACATCCGGAAAGACTTCCACGTCTACTGTGATGCCTCTCGTCAAGGATTGGGATGCGTCTTAATGCAAGAAGGGAAGGTGATATCCTACGCCTCCCGACAGTTGAGACCGCATGAGCTGAACTACCCAACCCACGACTTGGAACTAGCAGCCGTGGTTCATGCCTTGAAGATATGGAGACATTACCTTGTGGGAAACCGGTGTGAGGTCTTCACCGACCACAAGAGCCTCAAGTACATATTCACCCAACCAGATCTGAACCTCAGGCAAAGGAGATGGTTGGAACTGATCAAGGATTACGACTTGGGCATCCATTACCATCCGGGCAAAGCGAATGTGGTGGCAGACGCCCTTAGTCGAAAAGGGTACTGCAATGCCATCATGATTCAGGACCAAGCTCCTTTACTTTACAAGGAGATGGAAAGGCTAAACCTAGGGATCACCACTCGAGAGTACCTCGCTGCCTTGGAGTCCCGGCACGTCTTAATAGACCAGATCCGAGAAGGGCAGAAGGAAGATCAGGACATACTGGAGATCCAGCAGAACATGAGAAAGGGTAAAGCCCCCGGATTTTCCGAGGATGAGCATGGTACCATCTGGTTCGGAAACCGGATCTGTGTACCCGACAAACCAGAGTTGAAGACCCTCATCCTTCAAGAAGCCCATGATACATTATACTCCATTCATCCCGGGAGTACAAAGATGTATCAAGACCTGAAGGAAAAATATTGGTGGGTCAGCATGAAGAGGGAAATAGCTGAGTATGTGGCCAAGTGCGACACATGCCGGCGAGTCAAGGCAGAACACCAGAGACCTGCCGGACTGCTTCAACCTCTCAAGGTCCCTGAATGGAAGTGGGAAGAAATAGGAATGGACTTCATCACGGGACTGCCCAAGACCCAAGCTGGTCATGATTCTATCTGGGTGATCGTCGATCGACTCACCAAGGTAGCTCACTTCGTCCCGGTCAAGACAACTTACACCGTCGCCAAGTTGGCTGAGTTGTATATGACCCGGATCGTGTGCCTTCACGGAGTTCCTAAGAAGATTGTATCTGACCGCGGGAGTCAGTTTACCTCCAAGTTTTGGAAGAACCTTCAAGAGGAACTAGGCACCCGGCTGAACTTTAGCACCGCCTATCATCCACAGACCGACGGTCAAACCGAAAGGGTCAACCAGATATTGGAGGATATGCTTAGAGCTTGTGCTCTAGACTTTGGCGGAATGTGGGACAAGAACTTACCCTATGCAGAGTTCTCCTACAACAACAGCTATCAAGCCAGCCTTCAAATGTCCCCGTTCGAAGCACTCTATGGGCGTAAGTGCAGAACGCCGTTGCTCTGGGATCAAACCGGAGAGTCACAACTGTTTGGGACTGACTTATTGAGAGAAGCTGAAGAGAAGGTTAAGATCATAAGAGACCGATTGAAGGCAGCCCAATCCAGGCAAAAGAGCTATGCCGACAACCGTCGAAGGGACCTAGCCTTTGAGGAGGGCGATTATGTCTACCTCCGAGTCACTCCCCTCCGTGGCACTCAAAGGTTCAACATGAAAGGCAAACTAGCACCCCGCTACGTCGGACCTTTCCAGATCCTCCGACGACAAGGAGAAGTGGCATATCAACTCGAACTGCCCCCATCCTTGGCAGGCGTTCATGATGTGTTCCATGTCTCTCAGCTGAAGAAGTGCCTCCGTGTTCCCACCGAGCAAGCCGACCTTCAGCAGCTTAATGTCCAAGAAGACTTGACCTACATAGAGAGACCCATCAAGATCTTGGAAACCAAGGATAGAGTCACCCGAAGTCGAGTTGTCCGCTTCTGCAAAGTCCAATGGGACAACCATCCCGCCGAAGAAGCCACTTGGGAAAAAGAAGACGAGCTAAAAGCCCAATACCCCGAGTTATTCGAGTAACGTTCCAATCTCGAGGACGAGATTCTTGTAAGGGGGATAGGTTTGTAACACCCCAAATTTTCAAAACAATAAAAATATTATTAAATTCAATTTCTTGGAATTACTATTTCTGAAAATACTTTTAATTCCCTTTTATACCCTTTTGAACTACAACATAGAGTAGATGGCCAAACTAGGAGGTGAAAATTTTTGTATAAGATCCCAAGACCAAACTATATTTTTGAGAATTTTTATAAATTTTTACCAACCTTGGAAGTAGCCCTAATATTTTAATCTATTTTCTGGAATTATTTTTATTCAGAAATGTATTAGAACAGTATTGGGCTCCCCTCCCTCCCTTCTCTCTCTCCCGGCCGGCCCAGCCCACTCCACCCGCGCTCTCAGACTGACAACTCGGTCCCACCTGTCGGCGCCAAATCCCTCCCCTCGCGCGCGAACCCGACACTCCGGCCCCACCCGTCAGTCGCCACCCTCGCCCGCTCGCGCCCGCTGGCCAGTGGCCCCCGCCTGTCAGACCCGTCGTCTACCTCCCGCCTCCGCCCCCAAATCCCGCCGGCCGACGACCCCGCCTCGGATCCGCCTCGCTGGCCCCTCCCGCTTTAAATTGGCGCCATTAAACAGCCCCCCGCGCTCGGCCGACCGTTTCCCCGCTTAAATCCTCGCGTTTACGCCACGGGATCGCCGCTACGCGTGCATGGCCGAGCCATCGCCGGCGAGTAAAAGCTCTCCCCCAGTTTCCTTGCATGCGAGCCCCCTCCGACGCCTTATTTAAACCCCCTGCCTCCGCCGCGTTCGGTTCACGCACCCATTCGCACTTAGACCCAACAGAACGCCCGCACATCGCCTGTTAGCGCCATCCCTCTGGTTCGTCTCCGGCCACCGCCCGCCGTCGCACCGGACCACCTCCACCCGTGCCTCCGCCACCAACGTGACCGCAAGAACGACCCCGACCTCGGCCACCCCTCCGCCGACGTCGAACCCCGCCGGAACACCATCGCCGACGAGAAGCCCGAACCACTCCGACGTCTACCCTCGCCGCCGACCGCGCTCCGTCGACCCCTCGTCTCGCCTAAGGTACCGTCATGACCGCCGTAGTGCCCTCTTTCCATTTCTAGGTTCAGCTAGGGTCGCCGTCGCTCGCCGTGGCCGCTGGCCCGCTCGCCGTCGTCGGAGAAGACGACCGGCACGGGTCGAGTACCCGTGCCGTGTCGGATTCGATCCACGCCGTGCGATCTGGATCCGACGGTGACGATTAATCCCCGCGTGCGGTTTAATCTGATCCGTCAGATCTCGGCGAAGGGGTACGTTTTAATCTCGTGCGTCCGTTAGTTTTAAAACCCCGCGTTTAATCTCGCGCGTCCACGTGGTACCCCTTCGAACGTTTTAATCCTGGCCGTCCGTAGTCACTTACGCGCCCCGCCTCGCCCTCGCGCGTCGGATCTGGATCCGACGGTCCAGATCAACCCGGCGCACGCGCACAGTGCGCGGGTTCACCGTGGGCCTGGCTCACCGTGGACCCGAGGGTTTTAAAATTTGAAAATGAATTTCAGAAATACCTTTAAACTTGTAAAATTCATATCTGGCGCATTTGGACTCTAAAAATTACCATTCCAATTTCAGAAAATTCATAAAATTATTCTCTACATATTTATGCAATAAAAACAGTAGGTTTACTTTGACTTTTTCATGTTTATTCAAATAATTATTCAAATGCCCTTAGGATTAAAATATGGATTCAAATATTTAAACTTCAGAAAAATTTATATTAATTCCTTTCTGTCCATTCACTGAAAACCAACAAATTGACATGAACTTTTCATTTCACACTTATTTGAGAATTTAATATGGCAATAATCACATTTAAACCTCCTTTCTAAAGAAAGGACAACTATTTAATTCCTTTAGAATTTATTTATAAAATAAACCACAGAACCTTAACCATTGGATTTATTTTATTTATAATCCAACTAACTTTAGCTTATGTGTTCATAATGTAAGGTTATATTGTTTGATCGAATGTGTTCTTTTTATTTTACTTTATATTAAAAAGACTACGACGTCGCCGAAGAGCCGGAGTACTTCCCCGAAGTCCCTCCCTCTCCCTTTGCTGAACAAGGCAAGTCACCAAACCATTCTTTTGAACATATTGGACCCATGTTTGAATTCACTATCGCTAAAATATATAGGTTATATATGCATTAGTCAAATGAACCCTTACATTATATTTATTTAGGATCCCCCGACCTTGATGTGCAACCCAAGCCATGCTATCTCGCCTAACCTCCTTGTCACCTTATGATCAATGATATTAGTTAGTGTCCAAAGTATTGACACGGCCGCTATAGGATAAAAATGAGTCGTAGCAAAATGGTTCCATTATATGATCCCCGTACTTCTTATCCTTGGAAATTCTGTTGGTGATGAGTCATGGTTGTGAGTGTATGCATGGTGGGTTCCGGGTGCAAGCTAGGGCATTGGTCGGTAGCACCCGGGGCACTATAAGGACCGGTCTGAGGGATCCGTTGCAATACACTTACGTACTAACCACAAGTCTAGTGGGTAAGTCCTAACTAAGGTATGGGTTGTTCCAAACCGAGGCCACCATTTGGAGATGGGTCAAGTTGCACCTGCGGGTGACTTGTACCAATGTGGCGCAAAAGGGGGTGCGACGTTAGCCGGGATGCGGCCCGGCGCGCCGGCGAAACCTAGAGCGGGTGGTTATCGCTTGGAACATCTCATATTGAGGTTTTGGCACGAGTTCCCGTGAAATGGGTCATCTCGTTGGGATGAGTGCGTGCCTTGTGGGTACAGTAGTACATCTCTGATCAGAGTCTTAAATCTTTTCGAAAAGCCGAGCCCACAGTCAAGGGCGGGTTGCGTGACATCCCCCAGTTAGTTTACTTTGAATATGAATGTGCATGATGGATTGACATGTAAGGACCGTTGTGCGAGGAGGTAAAACGTACTCCTCGAGTTAGTTGATGTTGATGATGCTCATGTTTACTTTCCGCATGATTAAAATATGATTACACTAAATGCCATAACTGCAACTGCATTATTCTGCAATATTAGCCATTATCCTTCCTTGTTTATTATCCTGCATTATTATTTGCATTTGCGGTGGCTTGTTGAGTACTTTTTGTACTCATACCCGTTGGACCCCACAGAGGATGCCTACTACGAAGACGGTCTGGAGTAGCAACCCAGTCGAGAAGAAAAATCCTGAAGAAGAAGTTCGTCATGCCGTTTTCTAATTATTTTACTTTACTGTTTTATTAAAACAATGATGTAATAAATATGGTCTGCGTACCATGGATATTGTCGTATGTACGATTGTCGCATGATGAACCTCTTGTATTATTGTTTTTCTTATGAAATTCAATAATGTCTCGATTTGCTAAATCGGGGCGCTACAGGTGGTCTTGCTACTCTCGCCATCAAACTTGGTGAACTCAGGAACCCTAAAGCCGCGAGGATATGGGATGGCATCGAAATGGTCTTGGTACGGCTTATGGTAAACCCTAATCCAATCCCGAGGTGTGTAACCAGTGCATTCCCTAACCAGTGTGCGAATTCACTTGTCAATATCCCCTATGCTTCCGGCCTGCGCGCCTCTCTCATGCGGGGGCGCGACACATGGTGGTATGTTGGGGTGTTGGCCGTGCGGCTCCTCCTCTCGTGCCGGCTCGTGGTAAATGGGATGCTCAGGTCTACGTCGGTATGCGGGAGCAGGGGTGCGGGCAGCGCGTTAAAGGACAACATGGGCGCAGGCGGTGTGTAATAAAGTGGGGCGGCCTGACCGGCCATAGGGCCGGTTTGGCCATAGGCATACTGTCTAGTCGGACCGGCCTGGTAGTCGGTCTGACTGTAGGTATATGGGTCGATCGGACTGGCTTGGTAGCCAGTCAGACTGACTATCGTCGGTGGTGGTGCCTGGTACGTGTTGGTTTGGCCGGCCAAAGGACCGACCTGACCGATAGTGGTGTGCACTGCCTCGGCTCCAGAAATTGGAGACATGTATGTAATGGCCTTTCCGGTGCTCCCGTCTGTTCTATTGTGTACATGGTGCGCGAGGGGTAGGCTAGCAATCGGGGTGTGAGAAGCGGCCTCGGAAAAGCCGAATCTCCTAAACATCGCTTCCATTTCAGGCCCTAGTCAATTTGAAAATGTAGCATTAATGGCCTGATCCACTATAGCGGCTATCTCCTGTGTAATCTCTAAGGGGGATAAAGACGGGAGGGATGGTGGTGGTACCTTATTTTCGAAGGGGTCCGGGATGTCGATGTCGCGCTTGATGAAGCCTGTGCGAATTTTCGTGTAGCCCCCAAGCATGAGGGCGTGGATTTCCTTCGTCCTGTCTTCGATTTCGTCCCGATCCTCTTCGTGGATCTCCGCTAGAGTGGGGAGGATGATGTTGCGGTTGTCGATCTCCGTGTTCATGCCCCCAGGTCCATCGGTGATAGGGGTACTATTGCCGTAGTCATAGTAGTCATGGTCGATGTACCCGCAGCCGATGTAGATGTGCTTGTCATGTTGATGTCGTCCCCAGCGAAGTCACCAAAAAGTGTGTTGACACAAAAACGTGCCCCCACACTTGGGTCAGTTCGATGATCCAAAAGCGCACGGATACTTAGGGATAAATCTAAGCGTGACGCAGTGCCGACATCGCGTTCCAACAAATCCTTAACAATTGTAAGGGTAAAATAGTTGCCAGGTAATCAAACAGATATTAAGAAATAAAGTTCGATTAGCCGATGTATGAGAAAATAACTAAAAATAATAAAACCTGGACAAACTGGCCAGAACAGGGCCAATTCTGATCTGTAATAAAATGACAGTCGAATCGAAGGTAGACTCCCTGGTCGGACCGATGATGCGAAGTATCGCTGAAGGGGGCCTCGGCGCTCTGTTGCGAAGTATCACCGAAGGTGGGCCTCGGCGTTCTAGTGCGAAGTATCGCCGAAGGTGGCTTTGGCGTTCTAGTGCAAAGCGATCTCCGGGTGGTCAAACCGACGGAGGATACCTGATCAGACCGACAACAGGGTTCGATCAGACCGGAGCTTCGGCACCACGGAGTCTGGTGTGGAGCATTTTACTACGGAGGTTTCTTGCCGAAGAGGGCTTCGGCGTGATGGCGAAGGGTGCTCCGACGTGGAGTGGTTCACTGCGAAGAGGTTCTCGCCGAAGGGGCTTCAGCGTTGTTGGCGTAAAAGATTACGCTAACAGGTTTCTGTTGAATATAAACTAACAAACGAAGTGTTTGCGAAGATAACTGTTCTAAGCCTCCGAAAGGATAATAACTTAGAATAGTTCGAATGTGTGTATTGAATAACTTGTATTCGGTCTCCATTACAGGGTGAAATGGGGGGTATTTATAGGCCCAAATATTAAGGAAAAGACCTATTTACCCCTCTATTACAACCGACATAGTGGAAACTATTCGGCTCCCTTAATAGGGCTAAAATGGTAAAAGACTAATCTAATGAGAAAGAAGATAAGTCTTCCATCTTAGCTGGCAGAAAAGATCTTGAATAGCCTTAGTTCGAAGATGTACTCCGAACCAACGCCTATCTTCGTACTTCGAACTTGACTCCGGGTATCTTCGAAGATGAACGTCTGGGAACCTTCGAATCTGCTATCAACCTTTATGTTGTTTTGGCAATAACCCCGAAGATGAGATATTTTCCCCCAACAGTAGCCCCTTGAATACGCTTCTCTGTTTAACCTGTAACGTTAGGAGAGCAGTATACGGAAGGAAAAGATAACCAAACATAGGGGTTATTGGTTTTTAGTTCATCTCCGAAATGCATGAAGATATAAACTCCGAATCAGTCTTAGGATAATTGCTTTTCGAACTATCTTAGAACCGACTTAGGAAGTTCGAAAGTCTTTTAGACTTAGAGAAAATAGCCGTTAGCTTTCTGTTTCTAATGGAAACTGTAGAATGCGTTAATTTCGAAGAAAAGTAACGGCAGGAATGCGAAACGGCATGGACTAACGGTAAAAAAGTAAAGTCTAGGCTATAAATAGAAGGCCTAGAACTTACCCGGTTACCTTTTCACCGCTTTCTCGCAATCAAACACCTTTTGAGCCCCTTGAGTTCTTGAGCCCTAGCCTCCAGATTCTCCAAAGCAACCCAGTGACTGCAATGGCGAAGACCAAAGGTGCGGGGCCTTCAGCTTTGGCTAGGCAGCAGGCCACAGCTGCAGCAGCGGCGGCAGCAATGGCGACGGCACCTCCGGCATCTGCAGCGACATCCGTGACGGCAGGAGGGAGAAATCCCCAAAATGTTGATGATCAAGGTCTGTGCCCGCCATCAACAAAATATTTGGATCAATCTTTCCAATTGGGGCCTTCTACTTGCAAGAGAGAGTCATTGGCAATCGCAGTAGAAGGGAAAATTAGTACTGGAGTGATGATCCGCAAGCCCGGTAAAGAGCTTATTCCGTCACCAAGGCCTGGAGAAGTAGTTGTTTTCGAAGCCTTCTTCGAAGCCGGCTTGGGCCTTCCTGCAGTAGATTTCCTAGCGGAGGTACTCGATCTATTCCATGTCACCCTCCCTCAATTATCTCCGAATGCAGTAGCTAGACTGGCTATCTTCGAATGGGCATTGAGAGCCGAAGGTTGTGAAGGGAGGGCAGAGATCTTCGCTGCACTTCATAGAGCAACATGCCAACCAAAGACCTTCGTAGGCCCCGGATGTGAAAAAGTAGTAGTAGCCTTCGGCAGTATCAACTTTAGGCTTCGAGATGAGTATGCCCTTCAGTTTCCAACCAAGGCCAACAATGCCAGATGGTATACTGATTGGGTTCTGAGATGGTTTTATGCCGAAGTTGGGGCAAGCAGTCCTCTGGCCGGACCCCTTAAAGAAATCCAATTCCGGAAGGAAGCCTTAGTGCAGCCCAACGAAGGTCAGCTCGAAGCCCGTGTCAACCTGCTTCAGAAGATTAGCCGAAGGTTAAGCATGCGAGACTTAGCCGAAGAATTTCTCGGTCTGCAAATTTCTCCGCTGATGGCCAACTGGCCTATCATCTTCGAAGAGGATTCGGAAGGCGGTCTTCGAAAAATTGCTTCAACTTCGAGCCCTGCAGGTAACTTCGAAGACAATATGTTTTATTCATATTCATTCGAAGAAAAGCTAACTTGATTTATTTTTCTTTTTTAGCTTCTTCAGCCCCTGTTACTTCGGAACAAATCATAAGGGCTTCGGAGAAGATTTTGGGCGCTCCAACTCCGACCGAAAAAGAATGGAGAGTCAAGTTAGTCGGAAGTTGGGAAAGGTTTAACAGAGTGTGGGGGATGCTAGGACTCACTCCGCCCCCTCTGATGGATTGGGTGCCTTCGGAGAAAGGACCCAAAAAGAGAAAAGCCGAAGCTGGAGCTTCGAGTTCCGCAAAGACTCCGGTGAAGAAAGTGGCTAAAAAGCCTAGAAAACCTGCACCTCCGAGCCCAAGATCCTCAACCTCCGGTTCTAAGGAGGATGAAGGTAAACTATTAGTGAGGTTGATTGATGAAGATGCAGCTCAAACAGATATTCACATTGAAGATACTGCAGGTATGACGGAGTCTCAGGCTAATATTGAAGAAGTGAGAACTCTGGATGCTCAAGAGGAAGAGCAAATCGAAGCCCCTGTGGGTGAGGGTGAAGTTGAAGTTGTTACAACTTCCATTTTGGATGAAGGGAGGACTACTCAAGGAGATACTCCGGCAGTTGAAGTTTTAACTGTGGATTCAGACGAAGACCTCACCTTTGATCCTCCGAGCAGTCCGATGCTCGATCGCCCCCAGAATGTCGAAGGTAAACTTCGCATAATTTTCTTATTATTTTCTGCAAAATTATACAATGTATAATACCTTTGCTTTTGCAGAGCCCCCTTCTGTAGAAGTACATCGCGAAGATCCAATTCAAGGGCCTTCGACAACTTCGGAGCCGCACCCGGAGGTCGCTCAATAGGGGCCTGGAAGGGGTAAAAGACATATAGAGCCTCTTCCTGCTCAAGGATCAACTTCGTCTGAATCAACAGATGAAAGTCGATCTACTGAGGGGGGGCCATCTACTGAAGCTCCGAGGACCTCAGGAGAACCCTCCGGAACTTCGCCGAGCAGGAATGACCAGGAAGCTTCGGCAATGCTCCCTCTTTTAACTCCTTTTTTGGAGGAAAGAACTGGGCTTCGGAATCTGCTCAAACCTTTGGGTCGAGCCAGTCGCGAAGTCGGGGAGACAGAGCTGGTAGCTATTTTAAGCGAGGCGAAGAGTTCGGAGCTAAACATTGCCATGGAACGAGCAGCCTACCAGGTACGAAACATCTTCGAAACAATAGCAAATTATACATGGATAATATCTTACTTCGATTTTTTCTTTTCTTAGCAAGCGGTCTTGGCCCGTGCTGCAACTTTATCGGGCGAACGTGAAATTGCTCAGCTTCGGGAAGAAAATGAAGCTCTTCAGCGCAACTTATCATTCTCCGAAGCTAGAGTAGCTCAAATGGATAATATGATTTCAACAGAACGCAGGGCCAGACAGGGCTTGGAGGCTGCAAATAAGGAGCTCGAAGCAGAAAGGATCGTGCTTCGAGCGGAAATAGAAAGGGTGCGATTGGAGCATGCTAATGCGGGTTCCGAGCTTGTTAGGCTCCAAGAGGAAGCTAGCCAACTCCTAAATCAGAAGAATACTTTAACTACGGAGAATGCTAGGCTTTCCGGAGTTCTAGAAGAAACGACTTCGAGCAAGGATGCATTAATTGAAGAAAAGCTTAAGTCCGAGAAGGTAGCTACGGAGGTCATAGAACAGATGCTAGGTGTTCTGGAGTACTTCGGTACTACTGGATCACTTCCTTCAGATGACAATGTCACCCTCTTGCGCCGGTTAAAAAGGATCCAAGAAGCAGCGAAGCAAATGAAGACGGCGGGTATTCGTTACGGAGAACTCTCCGGACAAGTGTCTGCCATCGGACTACTTCGTTACTACGAGGACTTGGGCCGAACAATCACTCCGAGCGCAGAGGGCTCTATTACCTTCGACGACGAGCGGCTTTTAAATCCTTCCGAAGGCGTGACTGCTGCCTGGCGAGCCTTTCAAACCTCATGGAGAGCCGAAGGTCGTTCCGCGATCAAGGCTTGGATCGATGAAGGCCAACGCCAGAAGCAAGTTCGGAACCAAGCTTCAAGCAGTCAGCCTCCTCCGAACCCGCAGGTTTAGAAATAATTTAGGATTTTTGACTATGTAAAGCTTCGTGTTTATGAACCTTTATCAATGAAAATTTGTTTATCATATTTTTAGGCTTTGTCTCATACGGAAGATATCGAAGTGTTAGAAATTAACGACGAACTTCGCTCATTATGGAACACCTTCGAACTTCTAAAGACTTACAAGCGTCCTCGATTTCTAATTCCTCGAGATGACTCCGGCGTAATTGCGCCCGAAGTAATCAAAGATGTATTGTCTTATATTAAAGAGGAAGAAAAAGAGGTTAACGTAAACACTTCGTCTTCTGAAGACACTATTTGGTCTGAAGACGAAGATGAAGTTCAAAATAAAAGATCTGTAGATCTTAGAAGCTGGGAAAGAAGCCCCGAACGGCTTCGAACTTGGGCCGAGCTTCAGCAAGAATAGAAGGATTTTAGAGCTTCGAAGGGGATCAAGAGAGTTAAACGTAAAGTTATTAGAACTCCCGGCGCTAGAACTAGTCGTTCCACCCCTAGCTCTAGAGACCGAAGAAGTCTTCGATTCCTTCTTGGTATAGATACCAATTTTTCATAATGTAATCTGTAAACACATTCGTTTGAATAATGAATACCGATTTAAAATTGTCTCCATATTTACTAGCCCCTCTTTGGGATAAGCAACTTCGAAATGTATTCAAAGATGGTTATGCGCAAAGAAAAACTTCGGAGTACAATTTTTTGGGGGTTCGGAGCCCCTCTGCAATTAAAAGATCTTTTAAAATCTTATAAAATGTCTTCGATTATATGTAGTCGGAAGAATGGCAATTTAGTACCTTTGTTTTATGAAAGAGATCACTTGAGATAACTTTCAAGATACTTTAGTATCTTAGATAATTTGTCACTTTGGACTGTGTTAACAGATATTCGAAGCTCATGCCTCAAATTCTGTTTTGCTTTAGCCACCTTCGGCTTATTTTTGCGATCTCTGTCGAACCAATGGTTCGGAGTTTGCAATGGTCTCTTTGGACTCTTTTTACGGATGTCTACCAGCCAATGGCTTGGACTCCGTATATTTTGGCCACCTTCGGCTCTTTTTGCGGAAGTCTACCAGCCAATGGCTTGGACTTCGCAAGTTTTGGCCACCTTCGGCTCTTTTTACGGAAGTCTACCAGCCAATGGCTTGGACTCCGTAGGTTTTGGCCACCTTCGGCTCTTTTTACGGAAGTCTACCAGCCAATGGCTTGGACTCCGTAGGTTTTGGCCACCTTCGGCTCTTTTTATGGAAGTCTACCAGCCAATGGCTTGGACTCCGTAGGGTGTGGTTTTGGGCTCTTTTACGGATGCCTACAAGCCGGTGGCTTGGACTCCGGATTATGTCAGCCCCCACGTCGGAAGCTTCGAACTTGCAGGTTCGAAGTCCGAAAATACAATCCAGCTTCATGACACTTCCCTCTCGGTCGACCCCGCGGTTCCAGTGCGTCCACTCGGAAGCTGGAAGTCTATGAGGGGAAGGCACTATCAGGATCATATGCTTTATTAATTTAGAAGATGATTACAAGCGAATTACAAGGAGCCCTTATGCGAAGTATCGCTTTAGGTGCTCCGCATGCCAAGTATGTGCTAACTCTTCACCTTCTAAATTAGCTAACTTAAAGGAGCCAGGGCATCCTGAATGGACAATTAGGTATGGACCTTCCCATTTATTCCCTAACTTCCCTGGTGCTATAATGCTTCGTAGAACAAGATGACCTGGTCTTAGTTCATTGAGCTTGACCTTCGGGTCGAACCAAGCCTTCGTCTGCTGATGATACTTTGATAAATTTGCCACAGCTCGAAGTCTTATTTCTTCTGATAAATCTACGAAGCTTGTCTTTCTTCTTCAATGTCCGGTTCGGTGCTGCGAAATGACCCTCCTTTGAGCTCCGTTGGAGTCATAGCTTCATCTCCGAATAGTAGTCTGAACGGAGTAAAACCTGTGGACCTTGTTTGCGTAGTCCGAATGGACCACAAAATCTTCGGAAGTTCTTCGGTCCACAGTACCTTTGCTAATCCTACTATTCTTCGATTTAGCCCTGATAAAATATTTCCATTGGCTCGCTCTATGGCTCCATTAGATTGAGGATGCCTCACTGCAGCAAAACATAACTGAATGCCTAGATCTTCGCAAAACTTCCTGAAGGATTCTGCGTCAAACTGTGTTCCATTATCAACTGTGAGGTATCTAGGCACTCCGAACCGGCAAATGATGTTCTTCCAGAAGAATTTCTGTACATTGTTCGAAGTGATAGCTGTTAAGGGTCTCTGCCTCCACCCTTA
>JAAALK010000079.1:19282487-19370458 GCA_019279435.1 Zizania palustris
CTCATAGCACAGTACGCGAGTTCACGGTGGACTCGGTTTACCGTGGACCGGCGGCTGATTTAAAATTAAAATAACTTGCAGAAATTGCTTTAAACTTCAAAAATTCATATCTTCTCCAAATTAACTCCAAATTTGGCCATTGAAATTCCAGAAAATTTATCTTTTTATTCTCTACATGTTTAGCCAATAAAATTTATATATTTGGACTGTTTATATTATTGTTTTTCATTGTTTATTCTTTTTGTTTTGCATGCCTAGATGAATACGACATCGTTGAGGAGCCCGAATATTTTCCCGAGGTTCCACCTTCATCATTTGCAGAACAAGTGAAGTCACCAATCCATTTTTGAGCATATTGAACCCAGTTTTTTAAATTATCACTAAAATCCATAGGTTATAAATGCATTAGTCAAATTAAAGGCCTTACAATATAATTATTTAGATCCACGACCTTGATGTGCAAAACCAAGCCATGCTATCGAGCCTAAACTCCATGTCACAATAATAGTAGTATTATTAGATAGTGTCCAATGTATTGACACAACTGCTATAGGTTTAAAATGAGTCGTAGATACTCTGGTTCTATTATATGATCCCTGTGATTTCTGCCCTGGAATTCTATTTGTTATGGAGTTTTGGTTTAGATTGTTAGTATGGTGGGTTCCGGGTGCAAGCGAGGGCATTGGTTAGTCACACCCGGGGCACTATAAGGACCGGTTTGTGGGATCCATTGCAAAACACTTCCGTACCAACCACAAGTCTAGTGGGTAAGTCCTAACTGGAGTTATGAGACGTTCCAACTCGAGGCACTATGTGGAGAGGGGCAAGTAGCACCTGCGGGTGACTTGTACCATGAGGCACAAAAGGGAACGCGATGTTGGTCCAGTGCGCTGGCGCTCTGGCGAAACGTATAGTGTGTGTTATTGGGTTAGAGCATTTCATGCTAAAGGTTTGTCATGAGTTCTTGTGACTTGGGTCATCTGAACACACTGCGGTTTGCAGGAATAAGTGACTTGTGGATATAGTGGTACACCTCTGATCAGAGTCTAAATCATTTCGAAAAGCCGAGCTCACGGTCATGGGCGGGTTATGTGACAACCCACAATTATTTTATACTTGTGAGTGTTGCATGATGATATGGCATGTAAGGACTGTTGAGCGAGTAGTGCCGCTAGTACTCCTCGAGTTAGAAGATGTTGCATTATTCATGATTTATTATTCTAAATAAATTAAACTTGACTACATTAAATGTCGCAACATAAAAATGCACTTTTCTGCACTTTTAAACATTACCCCCCTTTGTTACTATCCTACATTATTATTGCATTCTCGGTGGCTTGCTGAGTACTTTTGTACTCATACCCGTTGAAAACCCCTTCAGAGGCTTCGTATTACGATGAGGATGGTCTAGAGTAGTGACCTAGTCAAGGACGCGAGACAGGCGGAGATGTTCATCCAGAAGCTTTCTTTTTATTAGTTTATTTTATTTTCACACTTGTGTAATAATGTGGCCTGCGAACCACAAAAAATTGTCGTACGTACATTGTCGTGTGATGAATATTTTGTATTATTGATTTTCCTTGGAAATTCAATAAAGTCCTAAATTTTATTAATTCTAGGCGTTACACCTTGGTTTCCGAAGGTTAATCATGGCGGGATTCGACACTTAGAGCTGAGGTGCATCGTTTTGATCTCCGACGAAGAGGTGAGTCCCGACACCCCTGACAATCGTATCAATTAGGTTAGTGCCTTCACGATTGCATCCATTTGATCTCTTGAAGCATTGGTTGAAATAGTATGATCTCTGGTTTATCTCGGTATATTAGCTAGGTCTAAGGCTGCATCAATTTGATCTCTTAGATTGATGTGATCTGGGTGTGGTAGTTTGGGGTTTCATCGGTTTGGTCTGACATATCTTGATATTGTATCTTTTTCATGCTGTATACCGTTCATCTAAATAAAGTATACCTAATACTTTGACATATTATTAAGTTCATCATGACTAGATACTGTCTTAGTTAAGTCCAATCTTGTTACTATGATGATTTTCATAATATAGACATGCTATATGGTACATTTTATTTATTTCTGTCAGAGTACAAGCCAATTGGTTATCTTAAATTAAATGTCATATCTTATTCGCCATCGGAAAGTGCTCATCGACCCATACGTGTAAACTTCCTATCTCATCGACCGATGACATGCTTGCCCGATCGTTTCACCCGAGGTCATGGGCCCTATGGTTGATTGACATAATAGTCCACGATTATACTATCCTTATTGCGGTCATCGACTCGATAGCTGATAGGCTATGCTACTGATACTATTTCCTCTGTTTCCTTATTAGTTGCAAGGTCAAACTGATTAGCATGCCTTGAACTGTTCTTCTAGGAACGAAGGACCTGCACTGGAGTTAAGCAGATCTCCTAGGACACACGTGTGTCAAAGTGTGACCAAAAATGCACCAACACGCTTTTTGGCACGCCTAGTGGGACAACAGACTTCACCCGTGGGTCAGACGAGACTTAGAATAGTAACACTATTGGAGTAACAGATGGTGGGTTTGGACCAACCCACAATAAATAGCCCATGTTCACCCTATGGAGACGACATCGATGAAATGGAGGGTAAACTAGGTCAAGGATTCGCCACGGCTGATGAACTTCAAGAAGTAGACATCGGACCCGGAGATAGGCCAGGGCCAAGCTTCGTAAGTGCTCAATTTCTCATTGAGATAAAGAGTGAACGGATAATGTTGCTATGGGAATATTGGGATTGTTTTGCATGGGAGTATCACGAGATGCTAGGTTTAAGCCGATCAATCGTAGAACACCGGCTGCTAATAAAACAGGGATATCGGCCATTCAAGCAGTCACCTCAGCATTTCAAAGCGGAGATATACCCAGATATCAATACCAAGGTAACAAGGTTATACGACGCAGGATTCATTGGAACATACTGATATGCAGAATGAGTGTCGAATATAGTACCAGTATGGAAGAAAAGTGGGAAGCTCAGAATTTGTGTTGATTTCAGTGATCTGAATAAGGTAACCCCAAAAGACGAGTACCCAATACCGATCGCGGATTTGTTGGTGGATGCCGCATTGGGTCACAAGATCATTAGCTTCATGGATGGGAAACACAGTCTATAATCAAATTTTCATGGTAAAATCAAGCAGCATCTAAGACCACGTGGCCGATCTTTGTCAAGTTTTAGAAAGGGCCAGGAAATATGGATTAAAAATGAATCCTGAAAAGTGTGCCTTTGGTGTATCGGCAGGGAAGTTCCTGGTCTTTATTGTGCACGAAAGAGGGATCGAGATCAGCTAGCATAGTATCGAGGCAATCAAGAATACCCAACCCCTACCAATAAAACTAAATTATAGTCATTGATTGGGAAGATAAATTTCCTCAAAAGGTTCATAGCGAACCTCTCGAAGAAAATAGAGCCGTTCACTCTATTGTTAAAGTTGAAGCCCGACCAAGAATTTGAATGGGGAGATAAGCAGTAGAGAGCATTTGACAAAATCAAACAGTACCTAAGTTCACTGCCAACATTGTTGCCGCCGCAGAAGGGGACTCCGTTCAGGCTATATTTGTCGGCGGACAACGAAACCATTGGAGCGGTTCTGATTTAGGAGGTTGACAAGAAAGAGAGGGTGATATTCTAACTCAGTAGAAGACTACTAGACGCCGAGACCCAGTACCCTGCAATGGAAAAACTCTGTTTATATTTGTACTTCGCCTGCACCAAATTGAGGCATTACTTGCTCTCGACAAAGTGCACCATAGTATGTAAGGCCAATGTCATTAAATATATGCTATCGACCCCAGTGTTAAAAGGACATATCG
The DNA here is from genome assembly GCA_019279435.1 of Zizania palustris. Lineage (NCBI taxonomy): Eukaryota > Viridiplantae > Streptophyta > Magnoliopsida > Poales > Poaceae > Zizania > Zizania palustris. The sequence continues at coordinate 19,286,342 of JAAALK010000079.1, forward strand.
GGAAATGAGTCCTCACTCTAACCGAATTTGATATTAGGTATGAATCATCTAAGGCAATAAAAGGGCAAGCGATAGCTCATTTCATAGTTCAACACAGGGACGAGGCGGTAATCCACATTGAGCCGACACCATGGACATTGTTCTTTGATGGATCAGTGTGCTGGCATGGATGTAACATCGGCCTAGTAATCATCTCCCCTCGGGGGGCACCATTTGAATTCGCATACACTATCAAGCCTTTCTCCACCAATAACCAAGCTGAATATGAGGCCGTGCCGAAGGGATTGCGGTTATTAGAATAAGTGGGTGTCGATACAGTCGAGATTCTCAAAGACTCTCTGCTAATTATGAAGCAGTTGTTAGATGGGTATGAGTGCAAGGACAATGTACTAAAAGAGTACCATGATCGTTGCTGAACTATAATGGCAAACTTTCGAAGCGTGACCCTCACTCACATCCCACAGAAGCAGAACTTGGAGGCAAACGATTTGGTCCAAACGACATCAGGATATAAGATGATGGACAGGTCGGTCGAGGAAGAAACCTCGAAGATAGAAGCTGATGATTGGAGGTATGATATTATTAATTATCTAAAAAACCCTTCGGCATCGGTGCCATGAAAACTCAGGTATCAAGCATCTAAGTATGTCTTGCTCAGCGAAGATTTGTACCGTCAGATGACTAATGGAATCCTCCTCAGATGCATAAGTATCGAAGAAGCCAAAGTGGTGATGTGCGAGGTACACGATGGCACATGCGGGACACATCAGTCAGCCCAAAAATGAAATGGTTACTTCGAAGGGCATGCTACTTTTGGCCGACCATGGTGGAAAACAACATAAGATACTATAAGGTGTGTCAGTATTGTCAGAAATTTGGAGCCGTCCAAAGGGCACACGCATCGGCAATGAACCCGATAATTAAACCCTAGCCTTTAGGGGATGGGGTATCGATATGATCGGCCAAATCTACCTGACGTCAAGCAAAGGTCATAAGTTCATAATAGCAGCCACTGATTATTTCACACAGTGGGTAGAGGCCATTCAACTCAAGAAATTCACATCTACCAATGCCATCAAATTCATCAGGGAACATATAATATATCAGTTCAGAATCCCACAGACTATCACCACAAATTAAGGGACAATTTTCGTGTCGGAGGAATTTTTGCATTTTGCAGCCAGTATGGGGATCAGGCTCTTGAATTCATCACCATATTATGCATAGGCTAATGGGCAAGCAGAAGCATCCAACAAAAGTTTGATCAAGTTGATAAGGCGTAAAATTAGCGAACAACTGAGGCATTGACATCAGTCCGTATCAGAAGCACTCTGGGCTTATCTTACGGTGCGTCACGGATCCACTCGAGTACCACCATATCAATTGGTATACAACCATGATGTCATATTGCCATGGGAAAATAACATCGGCTCGTGAAGGATTACATTACAGGATCAACTCACAACCGATGATTATTATAATCTAATGATGGATGGCCTAGACGATCTAGCATAAATCCAATTAAGAGACCTCGAGAAGATTGAGGAAAATAAAGAAAGGGTCGCCAGGTTCTACAATAAGAAGGTGGTGCTGAAATCATTTGAACATGGATAACTCGTATGGAAGCTTATCCTACCTATCGGGTCTAAAGATAATCACTTTAGTAAGTGGTCCCCAATTGGGAAGGACCATTTCTGATACATCGAGTGGTGCCTGGCAACATCTATTTGCTCGAAGGGCCGGACGGAGAAGTATTCAGGAAAGCATTAAATGAGAAATATATGAAGAAATACTTCCCAAGTGTTTGGATAAACGCATAGAAATCTATGCGCCAAAAAAGCTGATACCGCTGGTATCGCCTTCAGACGGCCGATGCAGAACCATCGTACACCAAGAGCACATAATTAAAAACCAAATCATATGGAATATATTCAGTCTTCCAGATTACAAGGCAAATATATTTCATAAATTCAAGAAGAAACTGCCTAGCGGGCTCCCTTTGGCTTCACCTTCAGATCGACCTCTTCCACCGACAGCCGATCAAAGTTCCTCAACACAGTCAGTGATCTAGGACCGCCTTCCGTTCACCCACGCCGTGGGAGTGGGGGCGCCAGCACCCAAGTTTGCAGTGGCCGATACCGACTCATATTGTATCGGCCAACCACTTGAGCTCACTAGGGGGCATCATGATCGTCGTCCTGCAATAGGCAAGGTTAATCAGATGAAACAGAAGATAGCTGAAACAAATGAAAAGGGGAGTCGAAGCGTTTACCTTGGGCCCTACGCCAGAGTCATCTGGGTGAAGCCACTCCTGGTAAATCAATGAGTTTCGGTTGAAGATATGTTGCTTAAGCTCTCCCCACCATTGGCGAAAAGCGACGAAAGTCGCCTAGCAGGTCGTCTAGGAAATGAGATCTCTGGTACAGATCCTATCGGTCATATGGGAAAGGCGATCCCACTCCAAGGTGCTAGTGACTATCCCACGGGTTCGTATCCGACCAACGAAAAAGAGATGGAGTGGGAGTTGACCAAAGCCTAGCTGCCGGGAGAAGACCGATGGGTGGTAAAACTCATAGGAGTTCCGATGAGGACGTTCATTGGTAAAGTCAACAGGGAGAAAGCAAGAAAATGTTGCAGTTAATAATATACGAAGGGACTCTTAGTCCCGGGACATGTTAGGCAAAACTAGCCGATGAGGGCGTTCATGCTCTGAGTAATATCCGAAGGGGAACTAGATGGTCCGAGAGAACCTAAGGTAGAAGCTCTTGAAGAAAATGACCAAAGCCATAGAGGACAAAGAGAAAGTAGGGAAGGATGCTACCGCTTCGCCCAAGGAAGATCAGCGATGATAGGTAGGGATGACCGATTCTAGAAAATTGGCAGGAAAACACGATTGGGCAAGGGGGATTCCTCCAATGACATCAGCTGTATAAACACTGAGCCAAAGCTAGGGGAACCACCAGGGGCCTCTAGGTCGGCCGATGAGATTACCAGCCAACAGGTCGGCTGATACGAGGTGAAGGAGATGATAGGCCACTCCAAGGAGATAATGACCAAGTGGAATCTGCACATGGGTGGCAAGTTGTTCGGCTAAAAATCGAAATTGAATAGTCGGGGCCAGAGCCGGTATGCGGAAAACAAACTCTTCCAACCAGAGGTTCAGGAAAGCGATGTGTTCAACGGTATCTACAGGGCCAATTTTCCTATTGTGCCTCGCGATATATCGGCCCTAGCTATCATCTAGTGTGACGCTAAGGCTATTTGATGGTTGGAAACCCTGGGTATTATTTAAAGTACTAGAAAATGAAGGGTTTCGACTGACAATTAATGAATGTGAAAGGATCATGTGAATAGACATTCGAAAATACATGGTGGTAGGGGATGATGATGACTGGTAATTTCAAAGCATTAGAGGCCATTTAATGCTCCGAAACTGGGCATGTGTCGACACCAAGATTTGGTAGAGCCCAGGGCCCACAAGGAATGCTGAACGGTCAAAGGAAGTCAAAGAAGGTCCGATCAAAGTTGGTCAAAGAAGCCTATCCATGACACAAACATGACCGGATAGGAATAGCTGATGGAGATAAAAATGAGGAGAGGATGAAGATTATCTAGAGTCGGTTAGGATAAAATACTTGGACGGCAAGTCTTGGAACTATAAATATGTACCCCTTAGCTAGGTTAAACACAAATCTCTGTTAACCAACTACTCGTCACATTGTCGACCTTGGCTTTGCAAGGTTAATTCCGACGTGATTCGACACTCAGAGCTGGGCTGCATCGTTCCGATCTCCGGCGAAGAGGTGAGTCCCGCCACCCTCGACGATTGTATAGATTAGGTCAGTGCCTTTACGGCTACATCAGTTTGATCTCTTGAAGCATTGGCTGAAACAGTACGATCACCTGTTTATCTCGGTATATTAGCTAGGTCTAAGGCTGCATCAGTTTGATCTCTTAGATTGATGTGATCTGGGTGTGGTAGTTTGAGGCTTCATCGGTTTGGTCCGACATCTCTTGATATTGTATATTTTTCATGATGTATACTGTTCATCTAAATAAAGCATGCCCAATACTTTGACATATTATTAAGTTCACCGCGACTAGCTACAGTCTTGGTTAAGTACAATCTTGTTACTGTGATGATTTTCATAATATAGACATGCTATCTGGTACATTTTATTTATTTCTATCGGAGTACAAGCTGATAGGTTATCTTCAATTCAATGTCATATCTTATTCGCCATTGAAAAGCACTCATCGACCCATACATGTAAACTGCATATCTCATTGACCCTACAGTCGATCATCATAATAGTCCACGATTATCCTATCCTTATTGCGGCCATCAGCTCGATAGCTGATAGTCTATGCTACTGATATTGTTTCCTCTATTTCCTTATCAGTTGCAGGGTCAAACTGATTGACATGCCTTGAACCCTTCTTCTAAGAACGTAGGACCTGCACTGAAGTTAAACATATCTCCTAGGCCACACGTGTGTCAAAGTGTGACAAAAAAACACATCAACACTATGTCTAAACTATCAAAAGCTTGTCACCCAAGACCTCTTCCTCCTCTCTTTATATAGGGATGAGAGTCCTTGGTCACCAGTAGGGGTGAAAGTGGATCGGACAATATCCGATCTGATCCGATCTGAATCTGGTCGGGATGAGGATAAAGTAGTGTTTTTTTGAAATCGGACAAATTTGGATCCAGATCCGGATTTTTTTTATGCGGATGCAGATACGGATATGGTAACAGTAAGATCTAACGGATTCAAATTATTCGATAATTAATTCGGATTATCCGAATGTAAAAAAATTGGATAATCCAATTTTCTTGGGCCAGTCCAAAGCCCTATAGCGGAATAGCCCAATGCATTTCTGTAACTCTTTTTTCCTACCTAAAAACTCAAACCCTAATACAATAATGCCATATCCTGTGTGAGCTGCTCCTGCCTCTTGGCCTCCTAGTCCTGGAGTCCTTGACTCTTCATCTCCTTCTCTTGGGCGTGAGTGCGTGACGTGTGAGGCAGAGGCTGGGCGCTGGGCGCTGGCGGTAGTGTAGTACCGCACTGGGCGGCTGGGCACTGGGTCGCCTAGATGTTGCACGGCTATAGGCCTACTGCGGGGGCACTACCGCGCTAGGCGTTGCCGCGCGCCCGCGCTAGGTATTGCCGTGCGCCCACGCTGGGCAACCCGCACAGTTGCACCTGCATAGCTGGGCTGCACTGCTGTCTGTTGAAGCTGCGTTGACATCGTCTGGCCGGTGTTTGCAGTTCTGCACTGGTAGCACTGCTGCGTTTACAAATTACAACAAGTCAGGTAAAACAACCAAAAACTCTGCTCCTGCTAGTATAAAAATGTTGATTGCACATAGATCAGAAAAAGAGTACTGAAATCAATTTATTTTGTATTAACCAATGAAATTATGTGTTCTTTGATAAATTCTAACAGATCATTTCCCTTTGTATGTAAGAAATTTAATCATTTTGTTTTGTTTATTGGTTCATGGTAATGATATATGGATATTTGGAGGCCTAAATATACTGCTAGTATTGTAATTTTTTTGGTTCAAGTGTAGGTTGTAAAATTGAAATAGCTATGAAAAGATAGCTTACTATAATGTTTTTGCAGGGTTGTAAAGACACAAGTGACAAATGACATCTCAAACAGAAGCTAAAAGATCAACCGGTAGAAAATGCCAAAGTTTGGTGGGATCATCTCCTGCTCCAAATGAAGAACTACAAAAGGCACCAACTAGGACCAGTGGGAATGAAATTATTGGCCCTATCACTATTACTGATCTTGAGAATAAGAGCAAGAATGCACGAGATAGGGAGAATGAAACAAAAGATTTTCCCGAAGGAAAAAAACAAAAGAAGAGCACCTCACCAGCATGTATACACTATACAAAATTTGATAAGTGGATTAAGGTCAATGGTCAGAAGGTGAAAGAGGAGTGGGCAAAGTGCAACTATTGCAACTATCAAGCTAGGCACAATAGTAGGTGTTGGCGTAAAAGATTACGCTAACAGGTTCTCTAAGATTAAGAACTAACAAACAAGGAGTTTGTGAAGTGAACTATCTCAAGCCTCCGAATAGGATAATAGCTCAAAGTAGTTTGAAGTTGTGTATTGAATATCTGAATATTCGATGCCTATTATAGGGTGAGAATGGGGGTATTTATAGGTAAAAACTCTAAGGAAAAGACCTTTTTACCCCTCAATTACAACCGACATAGTGAAAACTATTCGGCACCCCGAATAGGGCTAAAATAGTAAAATATCTCCGAAGAGGATAGATAAGGCAGACGTCCCGTCAGTCTTGCTGTTTCCCACTGTAGAGATGGAGCCTTCGGAGGGTATCTTCGAACTGGGGTTCGGAGGACCCTTCGGCTTGGAAACTTCATCAACTTGGGGACAAACATCTGTCTTAGAACTGCATGAGTTGTCCTTGTCTCTTGATCTTAAAGATCCTGAGGATAAAGTATTTCCCCCCAACAATAGCCCCTCGAATATGCTTCTCCAACTTAACCTATATAGCAGGAGAGCAGTATACGCAAGAAATATTTTCATGCTCAGGGACTTCGAAAAAATTGAAGGCATTGTAACCATTCGAGGTGTCTTTGGCATCAAAGGTACGTCTGATGGAAGATTCAAACTTGGACTCCTGTGTGAAAGCTTCGCAAGGAAACGAACCGTTGCGGAGGCAAAGCATTGCAGAGATCCGTTAATTTTGAGCCGTTACCCTTCAAGTAGCCATTAGGCTTCCAGGAAAAAGTAAGAGACAAAATTTTAACTACTAGTCACACCTTTTTACTTTTTGGCTCCACCCGTCAGTGATAGAAGTCGAACATGCAATGTGAATACATACCTGAACCACAGTAACTGGAGGCGGAAGGGTTATAAAAGGGGGACTCGAACCTCAGGAGAATTTTTTACAGAGCCTTAGTTTTAAGCCTTCTTTCTTCAACCTTCAAGCTTTCCCCAATCTCCTGAGCAATCAACTGATGGTGAGAACCAGTGCGACGGTGCCGGCTGTGGCAGGAACCTTGGCGTAGAGGCAAGCTTGTAGGACCGAAAGTAGCGACCAGAGGGGGGGTGAATGGGCGCCTAAAAAATTTTCTTTCGAATCAATGGCCTGCTCCTAACACCCAACACACCTCAAAAGACTTAGCAAGTAAACATAAACAAATCGTCAAGACCTAAAGCAAGATCTAGCCTAAAATCAACTAGTGTCTGAAATGATAAGACACCAAAACAGTGCTAATAGGCAGATTAACAAGGCATTTAAAACATGGGCAGATCAACCTTCACAGAATTAAATCATCACAACATTTTAATCTGAGTGCACGTAAAACGAGAAGTCTTACTGTTCAGAGTTGTCTCCTGTTTGGTACTTGACGAAGCCTGCTTCGAAGTACGCAGTGTCGAAGCCTGTAGTAGACGAGCCAAAACCTGCTTCAAAGTTGATGTGCGAAGGTTGATGGAGTCGAAGCCAAAGTGTGTAATGACTTCGTCACCCTTCGAAGCCTACTGAAGTTAATAGGTACTCTGACTAGCTTCGGTGCTAAACACAAAACACAACCACTTTGAAGCCAGCCATACATTCGAAGTCTGTAATGTTGTCGAAGTACACCAAAAACATCGAAGTCTGTACGTTCAGACTATGACCTTCGAAATGAGTGCTACCCAGTTATGCGAACGAAAATATTTCGAAATCAGCAATAGAAACGGAGGGCTTTGCAACAACCTTCGCTACGTAATCCAGCGAGGTCTACTTCGAACTGAAGTAAGCTTCGAACGAGACTAGAACAAAACGACTGGAGGGATTTCACAGCGAAGTATGAGCCTTGGTGGGACCCACGCACTGACCTTCGAATAGACACTTCGAACAACCAAAAAACCAACACTTCAGAAGCAGACTTCAAACAACGAAGAAAAACAAAGGAACTCTCAGAGACGCACAAAAAATGCCGCCGAAGCAAATTTCAGAGCTGCCAGAACGTAGCTTGTAGGATTCTGAAGCTAGCAGTAAAAAAAGAAATCCTCAGGCCATCATGGCGCACAGTTCTTCCTATGGGACCTACACTTGTGTAGCTGCAGATACTAAAATCTGTCGTGCACTCTTGCTTCCTATATGTGGCTGAGCAAGCATAGGCTGAAGGCTATGAGTAGCCTGACATGCAGCACTGCACCAAACATCAACAGGAGCAAAGCACGAAATTAGTACCTATGTTGTCATAGTGCACAGCTATTCCTGCCATGCTATACTACTGCACCAAAACTGCTTGCCTTGCAAAAATTCCCGCGCACCATTACTCATGCAGTGACAGCACGAAGAGCTAGAAAAGCCCCCTATACTAGACTTAGAGAAAAATAGACAGCAGCTACACAAACCTAGGTGCTAGCAACAAATAGGCAACAAAGTAGAGACAAGTTAAACTCACGAAACGAGATCATTAGGCTTCGAAAACACGCCAACATGAAAAAACCATGCAGGAGTAAAAATCTAGACGAAAGAACACCAGATCATCAGATTCTCTATGGAGATCAAGATACTCCACACGAAGAATAAACTAGAAGAAATAGGTGAAGAACTGTAGCAGAATAAAACAATTGTCGCACATAGACAACCAATCTGGGCACGTAAAACGAGGCCACAATAAACGACTCCACATCGAGACTACCGAAAGCTGAGAATGGGAGAATAACACCTAGTGAAGCAAATCGCACGAGACGAACAACACCAGCAGCGATTCCAGAGCACAAACGAATAACACGCTTGGTAGCGGCACAAAACAGGAGAGACAATGACCCAAAATTGATTAGTAAAGTGATTTCAGAAAAGGGTACCCTAACCCTAGGGATTGGGGCCCTATTTATAGGCAGCCCAATAGCCTAGGAATATTCCAACAGACCCTTAGGGTTTTTTACAGATGCTAAAATAAATGGAAAAGACCGAACTGCCCTTAGGATATTTACAGACTCAATTGACTGACTGTGGGCAAAGGACAAAATAGTAAACTCCTATTTACAAATGACTTATCCGGAAGCGGAGCTTTCGTAGCGACTACGGCTTCGCCTATGAACAATCCGATGCGAGATCAATGGTTGTCAGTTTTGCGCCGAAACTGACAAAGCGTCCACCAACTTTGCACTAGGTACCCGGATTGGGCCGACCCGATTCCGCAGAACTCTCAGCCCAGCAATTGCTCGCCGCTCGTGTACCTGATTCAATCTTGGTCAACAGCCTAGTGGATCCTCTGCTGCTCCTAGCCCATGTACCCGAATTGGGACAACCCGACTTCGTGGCCCCTCTGCCCGACACTCGCTCGTTGCCCGTGTACCTGAGTCACAAGCGGCCTAGACGCGGTAGGTCTTCTCCTCTCTTTTGTCCTCTTTGACTTCCATTGACAATGACTCATCACATCTAGAGCCATGAGGCCCACGCTCTTCAGCATGGCTCCTCAATCTCCCCCTTGATGAGTGCATTGTCAACACTTCTCTTCATCAGCTCTCCAGTACCTACAAACACATGTGGAAACACGAAAACAAAGCACAAGAAAACAGAGAAGAAGAAAATAAAGTGTTGGGGGAAATTACTTCATTTCCACGACTTAAAGGTTAACCCTCCGAAGGCTCTAAGGAAGTCCCGAAGATGGTCGACTAATGCTCGAAGATACGTCAGCGTGGTCGAAGGGTGCCACGATGCGAAGTCTCGGAGGACCCTTCGAAAGGAGAAAAGAAGCTTCGAAGCAGGACGACGTGACTGATTGGATGCCCTGCTTATCCATCTACCCTGCAGCACTTTACCACGTATAACCTCGTTTATAATACTGAGGGTCATTTGTAATATAAGGGTAAATAGGTCTATTCCTTTAGCTTTTCTTCCTATAAATACCCCCCTTTGTACCTTGTAAGGAGGATCCAGAACCAGTGGTTCAAACACATACATTCGGACCTCTTGAGTTGTTATCCTTTACGGAGGCTCAAGTTTGTCCTAAAAGCACAAACCTCTTGTTTGTTTGTTCTTAACTACTAAGAACCTGTTGGTGTAACTTTTACGCCAACAGTTGGCGCCGTCCGTGGGGATCCAAGTTCTAAAAGCTTGTTCTCTACCGCTGACTGCACTCTGAGGAAAACTTACGGGGGGAGCCTCGGAATCCTGAGATTCCGCGCACCCTTCAGTTAAGGGCTTCTTAGTGCAGCCCAAAGGCCTTCCCTCGACCCCTTCGAGTCGTTCGAAGACTTCCATTTCCAAGACACCTCATCGACTAACCATGCCTCCGAAGCGTGGTCAGGCAGCAGGTCCCCTTCGAAGGTCCCCTCGGACCAACGGAGCCGGACCCTCGGCTAATCCGACGGTTCCTGCCGGAACCGATGGGCGTCGAGCGCCCCGGGGCCCTCTACCTCCCCCTACAATGCTTCAGACCGACTACGCAGCAAGCCGAGACCCTGAAGTTCCCTCCGACGAAGACGAAGGCCCTCCCGAGACCGAGGCTACGCAGCTAGCCAGGCTTCAGGAGGAAGTGTCCAGATGGAGGCAGGAAGCCGCCGACAGACTCCGCACTCAAGCTTCCACTGAAACTCCAAGAGGGCCTCCAGACGATGGAGGCCGCAACCCCCCAGAAGTTATACAAGTCCAGGAAGAGGCCGAGAATGCGTCCTTCGACAATGAGTCTCCATTGCACCCTGATCTACAGAGAGTGCCTTTCGACCCCAAGTTCAAGGCCTCGAAGCTGCACAAGTACTCCGGAGGATCGGACCCCGGGGAGTTCGCCCGCTCGTACGCCCTAGCTATAGAAGCAAGCGGAGGGGTACGAAGCACCATGGCAAAATGCTTCCCACTTGCTCTCGAAGGTGTGGCACTCCGGTGGTTCTGGTCCCTAAAACCAGGATCGATCAAGTCATGGGAACTACTCAAGAAGAAGTTCGTGAGCAACTTCCAAGGCACTTTCGTGGCCCCGATGTCTACGGGAAGTTTGTTCCAAGTGAAGCAGCGGGAAGGAGAAACCCTCCGAGAATACTTTACACGCTTCGCCCACACCAAGTCACAGATCAAGGGCCTTACTACCTCTTCGGTAGTTGATGCCGCCCGAGAGGGGGTGCTAAACCCTGACCTCCTCAGCAAACTCCATCGCAAGCCGGTAACATCCATAGCACAGCTCATGGCATACTTCGAGCAATATGCCAAGGCAGAGGAAGGATGCCTTCGGCGAGCTGAGGCAGCACTACCCGCCCTCCGGGAAGTCAAAAGGGAGCCGGAGGCCACCGCTCCGCCACAACCCCCACAAGACAGCCGCCCTAGCGATTATAGGCGAGGAAAAAAGCATTTCCGTTCGGAAGTGCTAAATATTGCACCTTCAGCTTCGAAGGCACCGGCCAGTTTTCAGCAAGTAAAAAATTTTAAGGCTGGGCCGTCAGCACCTCAAGAAAGGGTGCCTGGAAGGCGCCAGAGTCATTTTTGCTGCGTACATGGCGATAACAGAAGCCATGACACGAAGGACTGCAAGACGATATTAGCCCTTCGGGGTGAATACATTGACCGAAATACCAGGAGGGGTACTTCGGACCGGGTTCCACCCGCGGCACGATCAGAGCCTGTCCAAACTGTGGCCCGAGCCGGTGCCCTCGAAGCCCCTATACGGCTACCGGTGGCCAGTATTATGCCACCACCAAGGCACGAAGATCCGCAAGACCGCGGCAAAAGAGTGGTCCTACCCATTTCCGGTGGGGGGACCCTCGGCAGCATGTCCAAGAGACAGCGCCGAGAGTACGTCCGAGAAGTTGGACACATTGGGACTTCAAGTTCCGCTGAAGGGATGCCAGAATGGTCCCGTGTACCCATCTCATTCACGGCCAGCGATGCAGTAGGGGTGAAGTTTCCCCATGCTGACCCATTAGTCATCTCTGCTGATATAGCAGGGGCTGATGTTCGAAGGATCCTGGTGGACGGTGGAAGCTCCGCAGATATACTCTTCGTTCAAGCCTTCGACCAGATGTGCATACCCCGGAAGCATCTACTCCCTGCAGCCCGGCCACTTCAAGGGTTCTCAGGACCGCCTCTCGATGCCCTCGGCCAAATAGGCCTCGAGGTTGCCTTCGGAGAGGGGCCGCTGGCCCGAGTAGAGGAGGTGATTTTCGACGTAGTAGATGCCCCCTACGCCTACAATGCTATCTTCGGACGAGGGATGTTAAACCAATTCGGGGCTATAGCTCATCACAACTACCTCTGTCTCAAAATGCCCACACAAGGTGGAGTGCTCACTATTTCAGGAGACCAAGCTGTAGCCAGAAGGACAGAATACGGCCACGGGCAGCCATTGGACCCTCGACAAGTGCACAATGTGGCGGAGAGCGCCGAGGAAGTACCGGAGGCCTTGAGCCCCTCGAAGGGATCCTCGCTCAAACCAAGCCCGGAGGGCGACGTCGAGACAAGGATAATCTCGGAAGACGGCAAAGAATACCCAATAAAATTCGGCAAGGGGCTATCTCCGGAGATAACCGCCTCATTAGAAGAAGTCGTCAAGAAGAATTTAGACATGTTTGCTTGGACCGACGAAGATATCACGGGGGTCGACCGAAGCATCATCGAGCACAGTCTGCTCGTCAACCCGAAGGCCAAGCCAGTGCGCCAGGGGCTCCGGAAGCTATCAACAGAAAGAGCAAATTTAGCCAAGGCCGAAGTGGAAAAATTGTTAAAAGCTGGCATTATCAGGGAAGTGGCCCATACCGAGTGGTTAGCCAACCCTGTTTTTGTAAGGAAGAAGGATTCCAGCAAATGGCGCATGTGTATTGACTTCACATCACTAAATAAAGCATGCCCGCGAGACCCCTACCCAATGCCCCAAATAGATCAATTAATAGACTCCACAGCCGGCTCCGAACTATTAAGCTTCCTCGATGCATACTCCGGGTACCATCAAGTATGGCTGAAGAAAGAAGACGAGGCCAAGACAAGTTTCATAACTCCTTCAGGAGTATTCTGCTATGTAAGAATGCCGTTTGGTTTACGGAATGCTGGAGCCACATTTTCTCGTTTAATAGCTAAAGCTTTAGGGCATCAGATAGGCCGCAATGTCGAAGCCTACATGGACGATATTGTAATAAAAAGTGCTCAAAAGCAACAGCATAGCATAGACTTACACGAAACTTTTGAGAGCCTCCGAGCATGTGGAGTACGCCTCAATCCCGAAAAATGTATATTCGGGGCACAAGCAGGGAAGCTGTTAGGGTACTTAGTTTCGAGCAGGGGGATCGAAGCCAGTCCCACACAAATAAGTGCACTGCAAAGAATGGCCCCACCTGAAAATTTGAAGCAAGTACAGAAGCTAGCAGGAAGGCTAGCAGCACTCAGCAGGTTCCTGTCCAGATCGGCAGAGCGAAGCCTCCCAATTTTCAAGGCACTCAAAAGCTCCGAAAGCTTCAGCTGGACGCCGGAGTGCCAAAAGAGCTTCGAAGAGATAAAAGCCTACCTTGGAACATTATCAACCTTAACTGTTCCTCTTCCAGGGGAAACATTGCTTTTATACCTTGCAGCGACAGGGTCAGCAGTAAGCGCAGTACTAGTCCGAGAAATCGAGCTCAAGGACAAGCTGGTACAAAACCCAGTTTATTTTGTCTCGGAAGCATTATCAGGAGCCAAGATCAGATACTCCGAGCTTGAAAAGTTTGCTTATGCCTTGGTAATGGCCTCACGAAAGCTAAGGCATTATTTCTTGGCGCATAACCTTATTGTCCCCACATCGTATCCTCTTGGAGATATGCTTCGAAACAAAGATTCCACAGGCAGGGTTGGAAAGTGGGCAGTCGAGTTAGCACCCTTCGAAATCTCCTTCACAGCAAGGACGGCCGTTAAATCTCAAATTATAGCAGATTTCGTAGCAGAATGGACTCCATCTGCAGTATGGACTCCGGAAGAACCCTCCGACGGTTTCTGGACAATATTCTCCGACGGGGCCTATCAAGCATCAGGTGCCGGAGCAGGGGCAGTAATCTTTTCACCGTCAGGACAAAAGGCAATGTACTCTGCAAGGCTTAATTTTCGAACCACTAATAACGTCGCCGAGTATGAAGGAATCTTGCTAGGCCTCCGAAAGGCTAAAGCACTCGGAGCTACAAGGATAATGATCAAGACAGATTCCCAAGTCGTCGCGGGGCATATTGATAAAAGCTTCCAAGCAAAAAACCCACATCTCGCGCAATACCTTCAAGAAATCCGCAAGGCAGAAGCAGTATTCAAAGGGTTTACAGTTCGAAGCATACCACGGACAGAAAATCAACTTGCAGATATTCTTGCGAAGGCCGCGGCAGGAGCAGTAGACCTCCCGGAGGGCGCTTTCTATGAAGAATTAGAGCAGCCAGCAGCTGACCAAGTACCCTCGTCAGAAGTAATGTGTATTAAAGCTGCGGATTGGCGAACTCCAATAATAACTATGTTGCAAGGTAACAACGACCCTCCGGAAGGCCAAGAAGCTCGAAGAGTGCAAACAAGAGCTCGCAATTACAAACTTATTGGGGAAGTACTATACAAAGCCGGAGTATGCTCACCACTACTTCGATGCATCTCTCAACCTGAAGGACAAGACATACTTCGAGGCATCCACGAGGGGCTGTGCGGAAGTCATCTAGCTCCCAGAGCACTAGCAGGCAAGACACTCCGGCAAGGTTTTTATTGGCCGACGATCGTCAGAGACGCCGAAGACCTAGTTCGGACGTGCCAAGGCTGCCAATGGATGGGCCGAAGGAGCCATCGCCCGCCAGCTCAACTCCAAGTTATTGCCCCAGTGTGGCCGATGGCTAGATGGGGCATGGACCTCATAGGCCCTTTCCCACCAGCAAAAGGCGGATTGAAATTTACGGTCGTAGCAATAGAATACTTCTCAAAATGGGTGGAAGCAGAGCCGTTAACAGCCATCACATCAAAGAATGTGCAAAGGTTCTTCTAGCAGAATATTATATGCAGGTTCGGAGTCCCCAGAGAATTAACGGTGGATAATGGGACCCAGTTCGAAGCTGATACCTTCCAAACATTCTGTGAAGAACTGGGCATTAAGCTATGCTTCGCAGCAGTGCGCCATCCGCAATCCAACGGAGCCGTTGAGCGAGCCAACGGGAATATCCTCTCCGGGTTAAATCGCCGAATCGTCGGATTGGCCAAGGGCCTATGGGTCGAAGAGCTACCCAAAATTCTATGGTCTATCCGAACCACGCAAACTAGATCAACCGGCTTCACGCCATTCAGGTTGCTCTTCGGAGACGAAGCCATGACCCCTACGGAGCTCAAAGGGAAGTCACTTCGCGTAATTCAACAAGAAGACGAAAATGATCGGAGTGCTTCAATAGACTTGTCAGAAGAAACAAGGCTTCGAGCTGTCGCCAATCTGACGAAGTACCAAGGGCACACAAAGACATGGTATGACCCGAAAGTCAAATTAACTGAGTTAAAACCAGGTCATCTAGTATTACGAAATGTAATAGCTCCGGGGAAGCTAGGAAACAAATGGGAAGGACCATATATTATCTTACGCTCAGGTCGACCCGGCTCGTTTAAATTAGCTAATTTAGAAGGAGAAGAGTTGAAACATGCGTGGCATGCGGAACACCTTAAGAGATATTATGCTTAAGGTTTCCTTGTAATCACTTGTAACACTCTCCTTTTATAAATAAAGCTAAGGGGTTGAGATTTGTTTTGCCCTTCGAACATCCAACCCTCCGGATGGACGCATTCGGAGGTCGGTGATGCTAGCAGAGCCAAGCATTTTTCGGAAAAACCCAAGGGGCTTGCTACGAACCATTGGTTCAGTGGCTCCGCCAGCCTACGGATTCCAGGCTCCGGCTTGTTAGGATCCGTAGAAGAGTCTAAGGACTTTAAACAAAACAGAATTTCAAGCCTCCGGGTGCGAAGTATCTGTAAAAGAGCCGAAGGTGGCCAGCCTACGGATTCCAGGCTCCGGCTTGTTAGGATCCGTAGAAGAGTCTAAGGACTTTAAACAAAACAGAATTTCAAGCCTCCGGGTGCGAAGTATCTGTAAAAGAGCCGAAGGTGGCCAGCCTACGGATTCCAGGCTCCGGCTTGTTAGGATCCGTAGAAGAGTCTAAGGACTTTAAACAAAACAGAATTTCAAGCCTCCGGGTGCGAAGTATCTGTAAAAGAGCCGAAGGTGGCCAGCCTACGGATTCCAGGCTCCGGCTTGTTAGGATCCGTAGAAGAGTCTAAGGACTTTAAACAAAACAGAATTTCAAGCCTCCGGGTGCGAAGTATCTGTAAAAGAGCCGAAGGTGGCCAACCTACGGATTCCAGGCTCCGGCTTGTTAAGATCCGTAGAAGAGTCTAAGGACTTTAAATTTTTTGTCTAAACTATCGAAGGTGACATATGCCAAAATTCGAAGCATACAGGTGCTCGAGCAATCATTGTGCCTACCGAACCATTATATAAGATAAAAGCTCCGCCACCCACAAGAGGGGTAGGAGGATAGGAGTCACACAGTATGCTGTCGAAGCATTCCGCATTAAAATATTATATTCATACATCAGGAAAAATTGCTATCTAGACCCAAATAAAAACGGAGGCCCTTTCGACCCCTAGAGCTACCCCTGCGGCTACTTTGCCCTTCGGAGCTTGAAGTTTTTTTAGGCCGGGTACTTCTCTTTTTCTTCGAGGCCCGCAGCTTCTTCTGCCCCTCTTGAAGTTCAGCCCACGTCAAGAGCCTTTCGGAGCCTGCCTCGGTAGGGTCTCCAGCTTGGTACTCCGAGTCAGACCAGTCAACAGGCTCGGAGGACGAAGACCCCCCTTCCTGTTCTTCCTCTTTAATGTAGGACAAAACATCCCTTCGTACTTCAAGAGTAATTTCCCCCCCGTCTCCGCGAGGAACAGAAAAGCGAGAGCGGCGATAAGGCCTCAAACTCTCAAGAACCGCCCACTCCTTTCGAAGCTCGGCAGTAAGTTCCAAAAGTACGAAGTCAGGGCTCGAAGGGCTTGACAGAACCTAAAAAAAAGAGAAGAACACCCAAGACAAGTACTGTTTATAACTTTCTCATTAATTAAACAAAGTTTACAAGCCCACAGGTACACAACAGCCCTAAGCAGCTAGACCTGCGGGTCGGTTGGCGGAGCTGGGACCGAAGGTGCTGGCGAAGTAGGGAGTGGTGGCTTCGCCTGAGCCTGCTTTTGCCGGCGGGCCTCGTCAATCCAAGCCTTAGCAGCAACCTTGTGATCCGCCTTCCATACTGATCGGAAAGCTTCCCACGCCGAAGCCACCTCCGGAGACGGCCGCAGCAAGTCATCATCCGCGAAGCCTCCAGGAGACGAACCACCAACCGGAGCAAGGGGAACTCGAAGAGTTTCGAGGTGACGAAGAACCCCGATACCAGCACACTGCCCGGAGATCTCTCCGTACCGTACCCCAGAATTCTTCATCAGCGACGAAGCCACCTGGATCCTCGTCAGCTTCCGGTCGAGCGGCTCGAAGGTTGCAGCAGAAGTTGAAGGGCACATGGTGCCAAAGTACTCTAACGTACCCTGAAGAGCTTCCAAGGTACGGTCAGCAGTACTAGAATTCTTTTTATCTACTGCTTCCAGGCTTGCAATCGTTGCGTCCAACGCGGCCACCCGGAGCATCAGGGAACTCTTCTGAGCCATTACCTGGCTAAGAGCCTCTTGAAGTTCAACCATACGGCCGTTCGAAGCAGCCGCATCCTGGCGAAGCTTCTCGACCTCCGCACGGAGAACCACTTGTTCAGCTTCGACTTCTTCGGTGTGAGAGCGGAGGGCTTCAGAGGCTTCGTCAGACGCGGCCTTAGCCTTCCGTTCTTCCGAGAGTTCCTCATTCAGCCGGAGAGACCTCCCGGTGGACTCATCGAGGGCTGTTTGAAGAGCTGTAACCTTCCGATTAAGTCGGTTAATTTCGACCTCACTGGAAGTCGCTGCCGCTCTAGCAAGGGCGAATTGCTGCAAGGAAAACAAAGTAAGTGCTAAAGAAGCTTTGATCATTAAAATACAACAACTGCGGTGTCTTTTTCATACCTGAAGGGCAGCCCTTTCGAGGGCCGTGTTGAGATTCGAAGCCCTGACTTCGCTCAAAGCGGAGATCAACTCCGAATTGGCAATATCCTGGCTTTTCTCAGCCAGGGGCTCCAGTAGCCTTCGAAGGCCGCTCCGATGCTCCAAGAAAGGAGCCAGAAGAGGGAGCCAAGATAAGGCCCGGGCGTCGTCCTCGGCGGCCTCGTCCTCTGAGTTGCCGACGGAGGGCGCTGCTTGATCAACCCGAAGGCCCAAGCTGGAAATACTCTTACCCCTCCCCGGCACGAAAGGGGGAGAGGCAAGAACATCTTGACCTTCGGCCGCCACACCTCCAGCTGGAGCCACGTTGTCGGAGGCGCCGTCAGTAGTCGAGGTCGCCACGGCCGGAGCCAATTCCGTCCCAGGGAGCACATCGTCCGCTCCGAAGGATACGTTCTCCGTCACCGGGCTCGGAGCTCCCAGAGGAGCCGGAGGGTCCATACGGGTGACTGTCTCCGAGGAAGTAGGGACGTCGGGCACCGCCGAGGCCTCGATACCCGAAGAGGTACCTGTTTCAATTATCAAGGTTAATTAATATATTCTGCAGATAGCAAGCGAATGCCGATGAAAAAGAAAGAATTCTGGGAAAATACCTCCAAGAGCCGTCTGAGGAAGGATCGCCGGATCCTCCAGGACTTCATACAACCGGAGGATGTTGTCGAAGTCATCCTCCGAAGTCCTGACCTCGGTCTCGTCCGACGGGGCCACAACCTCCACTGAAACCCCTTCGGGTGCAGGCAAGCCGGAGGGAGAATTGGACTCCACTTGCACGTCGACAGGCGCAGGAGGAGTCAGAAGGGTAGCGTCAACATCCTCCCTGACGGGGAGGGTTGCGGGAACCTCCCCCATGTCTTCATCAATCAGGAGGTAATCTTCGAAAGCCTTCGCTGTGGCGCCTCCGGAGTCTTCTGTCTCTTCGGGAGTGGGGCTCCGCTCGTCCGGCGACGAAGAAGACGAAGCAGGCGTCAAGTGAGAAGGCTGCTTCACCGCCTTCTTCTGAGCGGGTTGCTTGCCAGCCTTTTTGAGGTCTCGGCCGCTGCTTTCCTCTTGCGAGCCGCCGCTCCAGCCGGGGCAAAGTCGGGAAGCGGTGGGGGCTCCATGCCGAGGGCTCTCCACACCCTGTTCGAGCGCTCCCAGCTCCCTACCAGTTCCAACCTCTTCTGCCTCTCGGCTACCGAAGGGGCTCCGAGGATTCGCTCGGTAGCCCGGACTATGTCATCCGGAGACAAGGCCAGAGGCGCCGCTGAAAAGGAAAAGGTATAAGAAGCTTAAGTATAATTAATGTGTTCATATAAAATGATGCCACAGGCAGAAGGACGTACCTATGTTTCGGAGGTCTCCCTCCGAGGCTCGCGGAATGGAGATTGGCCAACTGGCTCCGAGGGGCGAGATCCGAAGGCCTACGAACTCTTCGGCCAGATCTCGCATGCTCATACGACGAGCCACAGAAGCCAGCAATCCTAGCCTCGTCGTGAGCAGGCTAGGATTCGGAGAGATGTCCGCTTCCTTCCGGAACCAAATCTCTTGAAGAGGGCCCGAAAGGGGGGAGTCTTCTCCTACTTCGGCGTAAAACCACCGAAGTATCCAATTTGTATACCATCGATCGTTTATGGCCTTCGCAGGGAAATGAAGAGCGTGCTCCCGCCGTAGCTGAAAATTGACACTGCCGAAAGCCACTGTCACCTTCGAGTCTCCGGGCCCATCTTGAGGCTTCGGCTGGCAGATAGCTTCGTGGGTTGCCGCGAAGATTTCGGAGCGTCCCTCGCACCCTTCAGCTCGAAGGGCCCACTCAAAGACGGCCAGGCGGACAATTGCGTTGGGGGACAACTGAGGCAGAGTAATATGGAACATGTCTAGTACTTCTGCTAGGAAATCCACAGCTGGTAGCCCCAGGCCAGCTTCGAAGAATGCCTCGAAGACTACCACTTCTCCGCGCCGAGGCCGTGGAGTCGACTCTGTCCCGGGAACGCGAGTCCTCATTCCGGCTCCCAACTTCCCATCTACCGCCTCGTCAATGGACTCCGCTGTGCTCACTGACTGACCAATAACGAAGCTCTGGGCCATCTTCTTCTTGGAGGGCGGACGGAGCGCTCGAGGGTTCTTGGGCCATCCGCCGCCCGGGCCCCCCGCCATTGCCGTGACTGCTGATGCCGCCCATGCCTGCCGCTGCGCCGTAGTGTTGGCCGCCAAAGGAGTGGTGTGGCTGGTTCTCGCCATTACGCTCAAGCGCTCGAAGGGGCAGAAGTCTAAGAGGAAAGGTGAATTGCAAGAATGGTGAATGCGGTAAAAAATTTCCGGTAGTCCTTTTCTTCCCCTTTTATAACCGCACAATCCATACTGCTCTTCGAGAAGTTTCACACTGCAGGTTCGGCTTCCGTCGCTGACAGGTGGGGTCGGAAAGTGAAACGGCGTGCAACCGCTGAAGAAATCGACCGTTACTTCTTTTTTACAGAGGGTAACGGCTATTTGCGCCGTAACGGTCGTATTGACGGCACCCCGCGTCGTCCACACTTCGTAACTACCCGCACGACGTTCACGCTCCGTAACTGCTCTCGTAGCACTTGTGCTCCGAAGCCATGCTGCTCCAGGGAGTTTCCCTCACTATGCCAAAATTCGGAGATGGACGTTTTAAAAATATTGGGTTTAATATTCTAGGCTAAATCATAGTATCCTCGCATTCCCTTTAAGTCTCAGAAACTAAAAATGTTCCTTTCGTATACTGCCTTCTTTCTAAAAAATAGATTATCTACAGAAAGGCATATCCGAGGGGCTACTGTTGGGGGAAATTACTTCATTTCCACGACTTAAAGGTTAACCCTCCGAAGGCTCTAAGGAAGTCCCGAAGATGGTCGACTAATGCTCGAAGATACGTCAGCGTGGTCGAAGGGTGCCACGATGCGAAGTCTCGGAGGACCCTTCGAAAGGAGAAAAGAAGCTTCGAAGCAGGACGACGTGACTGATTGGATGCCCTGCTTATCCATCTACCCTGCAGCACTTTACCACGTATAACCTCGTTTATAATACTGAGGGTCATTTGTAATATAAGGGTAAATAGGTCTATTCCTTTAGCTTTTCTTCCTATAAATACCCCCCTTTGTACCTTGTAAGGAGGATCCAGAACCAGTGGTTCAAACACATACATTCGGACCTCTTGAGTTGTTATCCTTTACGGAGGCTCAAGTTTGTCCTAAAAGCACAAACCTCTTGTTTGTTTGTTCTTAACTACTAAGAACCTGTTGGTGTAACTTTTACGCCAACATAAAGTAAAAGTTTAACCCTAATGACCAAAAGCCAAACACAAGCAAGAAAGCGGTCATTATGGTTAACCAAAAATAAAAAGCTCAAAACGAGTGCAATCTCAGAATTATCAACAAGGATATCAAAAGAACAAGGACAAACGGGACAAAAACTCCCCTTGAAACAAATCCTAGAGAAAGCTAAAACTCCCCCTTAAACTCTTCTCCCAAAATTTCTCCCCCTTGTTGACAATTGAACTCATCAAGCGAGACTAAATGCACTCTAAAGAGACACAGACTCCCCCTGAAATGCAACTCCCCCTCAAAATATGCAATGAATGCAACTGGGGTGCAGGTGGAGTGTGGAAAGCATGCTTCTCAGTTATGATTGACTGCAGTTTACAATATCTAGCAGGTATAGCAAAAGACATACTGTCTTAGACACATGGCATGATCAGTGCAACAGATGATATCTAAAGAAAGTCATTAGCACACATTTTCAATTTTTGCAAACAAAAGTATCACCACATTTTCTAGTTGAAAAGCAAGGTAAAGCATGGGATGCAAAAACTAACTGATATCTACCAAGATAAGCTTTGTCCAAAACTGAGTGCTTCAGCAAACTTGTTATTATTTTAATTTTCAGGCATGGAATTTTCATTCAATTTTTGATTTTTCATCATTTTTAGAGCATATTTTCCATGTTAAAGCATAAAGATGTCCAAGTTGCATATCTGCATCTAAGTGAGGAACTAGCTACAAGGCATGTAACAAATAGCAGAAGCATTTAGCCTACACATGCTAGTTACCAGAAGCAATGGTGATCGTTTTTCAATTTTAAAGCATAAAAGCCATGCATATGACAGATATCAGACATATCATGTGAACTGAAACAAAGCATGATCATCGACAAGTAATCAAAAGCATGTACCAGCTAGAATAAGTAAAGCAGTTCAATCATATAACAGAAGCAAGCTCAAAGTGATATGTGGATATGCATGATATGAACACACACAAAAAGACTCAAGAAAAGAGTAAAGAAGAAAGAAAACTGACGCAAAATATCCTAAAAAGGATACACAACACCCAAATCTCCTCGTAAACGATCAAAAGTAGACTGATCTAGGGGTTTGGTGAAAATGTCAGCCAACGGATGATGAGTATCAACAAGAACAAGGTCAATGACACCTTTCTCATATTGATCCCTCAGAAAGTGAAAGCGCACATCAATGTGTTTGGTTTTTGAATGGAGACAAGGGTTTTTCCCTACACTAATAGGACGGGTGCTGTCGCAAAACAAAGGAACTCTGGTAGGAAAGAACAACCCAAAGTCTCGCAAAGTGGAAATCATCCAAACCAACTGTGAGCAGCAGCTAGCAGCAACTACATACTCAGCCTCAGTGGTCGAAAGTGCAACTCCAGACTGCTTTCGAGAAGACCAAGAAACAAGAGACGAACCAAGAAACTGGCATGTACTGAAAGTCGACTTGTGATCCAACCTGCACCCACCAAAGTCAGCGTCCGAAAAGCCAGATAAATCAAGAGATGATGATGCTGAATAGTAAAGACCAAGATCGGGCGCATAAGTAAGATACATGAAAATGCGCTTGACAGCTTGCCGATGAGATGCGCATGGTGAAGACTGGAAGCGCACGCACAGTCCCACGGTGAACTGTATGTCTGGCCTCGTCACCGTCAAGTACAACAGCGAACCGATCATCCCTCGAAACTCTCTCTCGTTGACCTTGACGCCGCTCTCATCCTTGTCCAGGCCCCCCAGATGTGCCCATTGGGGTCATCTGAGGCTTCAGCTCTCCACCAAAGTCGAATTTCTTCAACATGTCCCAAGTGTACTTACCCTGGTGGATGAAGGTGTCGTCCTTGGTCTGCTTGATCTTGAACACCCACTTAGTGCCTATGGGGTTGCATCCGGGTGGCAGCTCAACCGGTGTCCAAACCCGATTGCGGACAAAATTCTCAAGCTCTTCTTGCATAGCATTAATCCAATTCAAATCAGAGAGAGCATGAGAAACATCTTTGGGCTCAAAAGATGCAACAAAAGCATATTCAGCAAACACAGTAAGAGAGTCAATAAAAGAACGCAAAGTCCTTTCAGACAAATCACCGATGATGAGCTCTGAGGGGTGATCACACTAAACTGCTCGGGATCCCTGGTGATCTAAAGTCACCTCACCGGAGTCAGCAGCTGGCACCTCTGGACTCGACTGAGGGGGCTCGATCGAAGTGGAAGAAGTGATCAGAGGTCCGCCCTCGTCCTCAGTCGAAGTCTCAGAAGGTGTGGGTTCTGAAGGCTGTGCAGAAGGCCCACCCTCATCAGCAGCTGGAGTGTAATCATCTTCCTCGAAGATAGACTCTCCGGGCTCACCATCTCCAGAAAGCTCAAAAGAAGGAGTCAAAGAAGGCAAGGACTCATCAAATGAAACCTCACAAGTCTCGACAAGCTGCTGGGAGTCGAGGTTCCAAACACGGAAGCCTCGAGAATGCAAAGCGTAACCAAGAAAAATACCGTCCCAGCAACGAGACTCAAACTTGTCCAAATGCCCTCCCTTCTTGAGCACAAAGCACTTGCAGCCAAACGCTCGCAAGTGGCTCAACTTGGGCTGTCTGCCAAACCGCAACTCATACGAAGTCTTACCTAAGTGAGCTCCAAAAAAGATGTGGTAGGCCAGATAGCAAGCCGTGTTCATGGCCTAGCCCCAAAACACCTAGGAGTCATGTGCTCATCGAGCATTGTCCACAATGCCATTCTATGGGTGAGTGTAAGGAAACGAAAACTGATGATCAAGACCCTGATCACTACAGAAGTTGACGAACTGAGAGTTCTTGAACTCAGAGCCGTTGTCAGAGCGAATTACTCACATCCGACCATTGTTCTCATTCTTCAGCTTCAAAATCAGGTCATGAACAAAATGAAAAGTCTCATCCTTAGACTCAAAGAAGAAAACCCACGAAAATCGAGAAAAATCGTCAATAATCACAAGCGCGTACCACTTCCCACCGATTGAACCCACCCGAGCTGGACCAACAGTGTCCATGTGTAACAATTCTCCCGGGTACGAAGTCATCACCTGAGTCACAGGTGAGTGAGAAGCGGCAACCATTTTCCCGTGACGACAGGGATGGCAAACTAGATCCTTCTCCATCTTAAGCTTGGGCAATCCTCGGATGAGGTCCATAGAGCTCAACCTGACTAGCAGATCAAAACTCAAATGTCCCAACCTCCTATGCCACTTCCAGAGCTCAGAGGAGGATCCAGCAATCAAACATTGAGAAGGGCCAAAAGAACTAGAGAAGTCAATCCAAAAAACCTTACCAAAAGGTAAGATCTGGCAAATCAAAGACCCTATAGAATCAATCACAGAAGAACTGCCCTTCTTAAAACGAACCACCAAACCATCCTCAAGAAGTTGCGAAACAGAAATTAAATTGAAGTTAAAATTTCCAACCAAAGCAACGTTCTTCAAAGAGAAATGGTCTGAGATACGAATTGAGCCAATGCCGTGTATCTTCCCTTGACCACTGTTCCCGAAGGTGATGTATTCCTTGGAGCTTGGGGGAGAGAGACTGGAGAACCATCTGTGATGTCCCGTCATGTGGCAAGAGCATCCTGAGTCCATGATCCAAACGTCCTTCAGTCCCCGATCCTGCACAATTAGTGGTTGTAAGGGGGAGAAAATGGTTCGACACCAGGTTTAGCAAAGGAACTAAACCAGTGTTGAGCCATATGCTCAAAAGACGGAAAGCAGAAATCATCATAAGAGTTTGGACCAAAATGCGGCTCAAAGCGCGGTCCTCGGTTCTGCCTAAAACATTGGCTACGAGGTCCAGGACCGTAACCAAAATGGCTTGGAGCTCTGCCGGCACGAACACCACCATCCGGAGCACGGGCATGAAAGTCGTCTCCTCTACCACCACCTACACGACGCGGCCTGGCCTCCAGCCTCTCCCCGCGTCGAGGAACTCTCAGTCTACCACCATGCTAGTAGAACTGCTCCTGGCCACCACGAGCTCTCTCTGCTCTCTCAACCCGCTTCCTCCTGAAGCAAAACTCCGCAAGATGCCCGTCTCTCTTACAATACTCACAGTGGTAGTTAGGCTTCTTGGGATGTGGTTGAGGCTTGAGGTTCTTGGGCTTAGTGGTGTTAGGTGTTGTCTTCTTGGTGTGAGAGGGTCCAGGAAGAGAGTCTAGAGAAGTGCAGAGGCGTTTGGGCTTCGGAACCCAGATGGGCTTCTTGGGTGGAGTTTCAGGTTGTTCTTGGAACACTCCATCCTTAGGCTGACTAGCATGGAAAGACTCAGTGGAGCGAGTCTTGGGGTATCTCTGCTCAGGAGTCATTTTACTCCACTCCACTGCCCGGCTAATTGCACTCTCAAAGTCAACCTTGGTGTAGGTGTAGCCTACCCCAAACCCATCCTGCCTCTTAAACTGCTGGATCATCATGCCGAGCTGTGCCTCTCTAGCACTCACCTAACCCAGGATTGAACGGAGGTAAAAGTTCTCATTTTGGACATCTGCTAGCTCCTCTCTCAACGAAGCTAGTACCTCTACCTGAGACAAGCAGGTCTCACACTCTCTATCAACCTGGACAGACTTTTCGGCTTTCAGCTTAATCAATTCCAATCTAAGAGACATGAGTTCTCACAGACAGTGTGTGGACCTGATAGTGTCTCAAGCTCTAGCCTAGTCTGCCCCATCTCAGTTCTAACTCCAACTCGCTCAAATGCTCATCACCCATGGCTCTCAGCTCAGCTAGACTAGCTAGATGGGATGGGCAATCAGCACAGGGCACGACTACAGTGGCATGAGCATCTTTCAGCTCCAGCTGAGCGCTTTCAAGCTCAGTGGCCAAAGCATCCCTCTCATCAACCATTTCTGTGTACCTAGACTTCAGAGTCGTTAGGTCACACAGAAGCACCTCACACTTTGGGCACTCACTGCTATCACCCAATCAAGGGGAAGAAGATATACTCTCAATTCTGTCGTTGGCCACGACAAGCTCACTCTCAAGTTCATCTATCCTCTTCTAAGCCCCTCTAAGCAGTTTTTCCTGATATTTTAACTCCTAACGATTTCTTTCAAGTAAATCAACGATTTCACGTTCATAAGATGATACCTTTTCATTGTCGTCATCGTCGGAGTCATCAGAGGAGCCCTTTTCTTACTTATATCCAAGAGCGATTGAGAAGAAGCTCTTGCGGGATCTTCGGCATTGATGTGAGCGGCTCTTCGGCTTGTCCTCGAAGGCCATGAAGTAGAGGCCTGTCGGATCGTCCTTGTCCTTCCCCTTCCTGATGACAATCTCCTCATCGCTTGAGCTCGATGAAGAGGAAGAAGACGTGGACCGCTTGGAGTAGCTCTTCTCCATCTCGGCGAAGAAGGCCTTGTCGCGCTTCTTGTTCTCACGCCAGTAGTCCTTTAGGGCCTTTCTGCAGAAACTGGTTTTTGGCTTGCCCTTTGTGAAGGAAGAGCTGTCATGCTTGCTAGAGTCGTAGAAGCCACCACCGGTGCCCTTCTTGTAACCAGTGCGCTTGGGGCATTCGGTAATGAAGTGACCTGGATCGCCACACTCAAAGCACCCGGATTTCGTGCCGTGTCTTTTGAACATTCTCTTGTCATAAACACGACGCACCCGGTTGTTAAAAAGACACAAGTCATCATCTCCTAACAACTCGAGCTGGTCCTCAGTGATAGACATCAAAGAGAACCCAGCACAACTCACAGAGGAGGGGTCAGTAGAAGGTGTAGCAAGGGCCAGGGTCTTTGATCCAGAGCCAGTGAGATTTGATCTCAACTGGGTATCAACCTCAGTGGCCTTCAGCTTGCTAAATAACTCAGAAATGGTCAAGGTATCATAAGATGTGCTCTCAATGATAGAGGATACCTTGATCTCCCAGATCTTAGGGTCCAAGGTATGGAGAACCTTGAGAGCCTGCTCATGATCTGAGACTAACTGAACACCCTCAGCTTTGTTGTCCCGAAGCTTTTTTATGATCAATTGAAAACGACCAAACAACGCTTCAACAGATTCACCCGGCTTCTGTGTGAAATTCTCATATTCACGCCGGTAGGTCTGATAGAGCCTAGCCTTGACCTGGGCCGTCCCCTCATGGTGTGCCTGAAGGGTAGCCCAGATCTCTCTCGCAGTGGTGAGATGGCTCACACGCTCAAATTCAGTGGGACCTAAACCAGAAAACAAAATATTCACCGCTTTGTTGTTGTTCTAATGCTGGGCAACAATATCTGGAGTAGTGTGCTCAGCAACAGTCAACACTGTGAAAGTAGCATGAATACAAATGTCCCAGATGTCCGAGCTTTGGCTCATGAGATAGGCTCGCATGCGAGTCTTCCAATAATTATAGCCATAAGCTTCCAAGGACGGGACCTTTCTAGGAGACGTCATGATCACTACTCAGTTTTAGAACCGGTTAAGGTATGGAAAAACCCTAACCAGGCTCTGATACCACTTGTAGGACTGAAAGTAGCGACCAGAGGGGGGTGAATGGGTGCCTAAAAAATATTTTCATGCTCAGGGACTTAGAAAAAATTGAAGGCATTGTAACCATTCGAGGTGTCTTCGGCATCAGAGGTACGTCTGATGGAAGCTTCAAACTTGGACTCCCGTGTGAAAGATTCGCAAGGAAACAAACCGTTGTGGAGGCAAAGCATTGCAGAGAGTCGTTAATTTTGAGCCGTTACCCTTCAAGTAGCCATTAGGCTTCCAGGAAAAAGTAACAAACAAAATTTTAACTACGAGTTCACACCTTTTTACTTTTTGGCTCCACCCGTCAGTGATAGAAGTCGAACATGCAATGTGAATGCATACCTGAACCACAGTAACTGGAGGCGGAAGGGTTATAAAAGGGGGACTCGAACCTCAGGAGAATTTTTTACAGAGCCTTAGTTTTAAGCCCTCTTTCTTCAACCTTCAAGCTTTCCCCAATCTCCTGAGCAATCAACTGATGGTGAGAACCAGTGCGACGGTGCCGGCTGTGGCAGGAACCTTGGCGCAGAGGCAAGCTTGTAGGACCGAAAGTAGCGACCAGAGGGGGGTGAATGGGCGCCTAAAAAATTTTCTTTCGAATCAATGGCCTGCTCCCAACACCCAACGCACCTCAAAAGACTTAGCAAGGAAACATAAACAAATCGTCAAGACCTAAAACAAGATCTAGCCTAAAATCAACTAGTGTCCTAAATGATAAGACACCAAAACCGTGCTAATAGGAAGATTAACAAGGCATTTAAAACATGGGCAGATCAGCCTTCACAGAATTAAATCATCACAACATTTTAATCTGAGTGCACGTAAAACGAGAAGTCTTACTGTTCAGAGTTGTCTCCTGTTTGGTATTTAACGAAGCCTGCTTCGAAGTACGCAGTGTCGAAGCCTGTAGTAGACGAGCCGAAGCCTGCTTCGAAGTTGACGTGCGAAGGCTGATGGAGTCGAAGCCGAAGTGTGTAATGACTTTGTCACCCTTCGAAGCCTACTGAAGTTAATAGGTACTCTGACTATCTTCGGTGCTAAACACAAAACACAACCACTTCGAAACCAGCCATACATTTGAAGTTTGTAATGTTGTCGAAGTACACCAAAAACATCGAAGTCTGTATGTTCAGACTATGACCTTCGAAATGAGTGCTACCCAGTTATGCGAACGAAAATATTTCGAAATCAGCAACAGAAACGGAGGGCTTCGCAACAACATTTGCTACGTAATCCAGCGAGGTCTACATCGAACTGAAGTAAGCTTTGAACGAGACCGGAACAAAACGACTGTAGTGATTTCACAGCGAAGTATGAGCCTTGGTGGGACCCACGCACTGACCTTCGAATAGACACTTCGAACAACCAAAAAACCAACACTTCAGAAGCAGACTTCGAACAGTGAAGAAAAACAAAGGAACTCTCAGAGACCGCCGAAGCAAATTTCGGAGCTGCAAGAACGTAGCCTGTAGGATTCTGAAGCTAGCAGTAAAAAAAGAAATCCTCAGGCCATCATGGCGCAAAGTTCTTCCTGTGGGACCTACACTTGTGTAGCTGCTGAGGAGCCATGCTGAATAGCGTGGGCCTCATGGCTCTAGAGGTGATGAGTCATTGTCAACGATAGTCAAAGAGGACAGATGAAGAGAGGAGATTTGCTGTTTCATGGGCCACGTGTGACTCAGGTACACGGGCAGCGAGCGACTGTCGGGCTGAGAGAGCTAAGAAGTCGGGCTGGCCCAATCCAGGTACATGGGCCAGAAGCAGCAGAAGACCCACTGGGCTGTTGACCAGGATTGACTCAGGTACACGGGCGGTGAGCGATTGCCGAGCTGAGAGATCTGCGGAGTCGGGCTGGCCCAATCCGGGTACCTGGTGCAATGTCGGTGGAGGCTTTGTCAGTTTCGGCGCAAAACCGACAACCGTTGATTCTGTATCGGACTGTCCAGAAGAGAAGCCGTAGTCGCTACGAAAGCTTAGCTTTCGGATAAGTCATCTGTATCTCTAGGCCCACAGTCAGTCAGTCGAGTTTGTAAAAATTCCTAAGGGCAGTTGAGTCATTTCCTTTATTTTAGCGTCTGTAAAAACCCTAAGGGGCTGGTGGAATATTCTAGGTCATTGGGCAGCCTATAAATAGGGCCCCAATCCCTAGGGTTGGACTACCCTTTTTGCTGAAATCACTTTTCAATTCATCCCTTGGGTCATTCCTCTTTGTTCCCTGCATCTTTCTCTCTCCTATGCGCCGCCAGGCTTCTATTCTAGACATTTTTGTTTTGCATTTATTTTGGATGTTCTTGATGCAGTAAGCTTCTATTCTCTGTACGTGTGCAGCAAATCTGCAACAATTTTTATGGCAACATTTCACGTGCACAACTATTATTCTTGAGAAGTTTCGTCTCTGTTGCATTTGTTCTTCACGTGAGGAGTACTAGTTCTTGCTGGTTGCAAGTAGTACTACTTCTCTGTAGCAACAGTACACTAGTACTCTAGTCTTGCTTTTTCTTGCGTAGCTTTTTGATCGAGTTGACAGGGCCAAAGTCCCTTTTCTGGATGTTCCTGGCGAAGTCCCTTCTCTCTGTTCGAAGGCCCTCAGCTCCGTGAGGCAGACTTCGATCTGACATCCTTGAGGGCTTCGCTTGAACTTCGACGTCACTTTGTGTACCGTGTTTCTAGCTTCGAAGTACTTTTTGAGCTCTGTCAGCTTGACATACTTCGAACATCTGTGCGAAGGTACTCCGACTTGAGCTATTCGAAGTCCATACTTCGATAGGTTTCGAAGCTTGTTTTTCCTAGTAGACTTCGCTCGACGTGAGTTCCTTCTTGCTGTCATTTTTGAAGGTCACAATGTGTATGTTCGGAGCTTGTCTTTCGAAGTTAATTCTCTGATCGAAGGTCTCAACTTCGGTTGTCACACCTCGACCAGGCTAGCTTCGAAGTTTGAGTGTAGGCTTCGATTTGGTCTTTCTACCGTGTGTTGGGCTTCGCTTCTCTTTCGGTGGTTGCTATTCTGTGAGCTTGTTCGAACCTCTGTTTGAAGTCTTGGCTTTGAACTACATGGTTCGAACCAAGCTTCAATTCTCTCAAACTTCATTTCAAAGCATACTTCGCTCTTTGTCACACTTGAACTAGGCTAGCCAAAACAGACCTTCGGCACTTTCACAATAGTCTTCGCCAGGCTTCGACACTGACCTCCGAAGCAGGCTTTGACACTGACCTCCGAAGCAGGCTTCGACACTGACCTCCGAAGCAGGCTTCGACACAGCGAAGCAGGCTTCGACACAGTGGAGCAGGCTTCGCCAAGTTCTGAACATGAGACAAATTTGAACAGTAAATTCTCATCTCACTTTATATATACTTAGATCATCCATTGAGAAGGTTGACCTGCCATGTCTAGTATATTTTGTTTATCTGCCTAGTAGCACTGCTTTGGTGGTTCTTTGTTTAACATCAGTTGCTTTTGGGCTAGATACCTTTAGACTTAGGCAATCTGTTCATACTCTGCTGCTTAGTCTTTTGAGGTGCGTTGGGTGTTGGGAACAGGCCATATATTCGAAAGAATTTTTAAGGCGCCCATTCACCCCCCTCTGGTCGCTACTTTCGGTCCTACAAGTGGTATCAGAGCCCGGTTAGGGTTTTTTTCCATACCTTAACCGGTTCTAAACCCCAGTAGTGATCATGACTTCTCCTAGCAAGGTCCCGTCCTTGGAAGCCTATGGCTATAACTATTGGAAGACTCGCATGCAAGCCTATCTTATGAGCCAAGGTTCGGACATCTGGGACATTTGTGTTCATGATACATTTGTTATATTGCCAGTTGCTGAGGATGGTACTCCTGGTATCATTGCCCAACATCTGAGCAATAGTAAAGCTGTGAACATTCTGTTTTCTTGTCTAGGTCCCACTGAGTTTGAGCGTGTGAGCCATCTCTCCACTGCGAGAGAGATCTGGGCTACCCTCAAGGCACACCATGAGGGAACAGCCCAGGTCAAGGCTCGGCTCTATCATACCTACCGGCGTGAATATGAAAACTTCACACAAAAGCTGGGTGAATTTGTTGAAGCGTTGTTTGGTCGTTTTCAATCGATCATAAACAAGCTTCGGGACAACAAGGCTGAGGGTGCTCAGTTAGTCTCAGATCACGAGCAGGCGCTCAAGGTTCTCCATACCTTGGACCCAAAGATCTGGGAGATCAAGGTATCCTCTATCGTTGAGAGCACTTCTTATGATACCTTGACCATTTCTAAGTTGTTTAGCAAGCTGAAGGCCACTAAGGTTGATATCCAGCTGAGATCAAATCTCACTGGTTCTGGATCAAAGTCCCTGGCCCTTGCTACACCTTCTGTTGATCCCACCTCTGTGAGCTATGCTAGGTTCTCCTTGATGTCTATCACTAAGGACCAGCTTGAGTCTTTGGGAGATGATGACTTGTGTCTTTTTAACAACCGGGTGTGTCGTGTTTATGACAAGAGAATGATCAAAAGACATGGCACAAAATCTGGGTGCTTTGAGTGTGGTGATCCAGGACACTTCATCGCCGACTGCCCCAAGCGCATTGGCCACAAGAAGGGCACCGGTGGTGGCATCCACGACTCCGGCCAACACGATAGCTCTTCCTTCAACAAGGGCAAGCCGAAGACCAGATTCTTCAAGAAGGCCCTGAAGGACTACCGGCGAGAGAACAAGAAGCGCGACAAGGCCTTCTTCGCCGAGATGGAGAAGAGCTACTCCAAGCAGTCCACGTCTTCTTCCTCTTCATCGAGCTCAAGCGATGAGGAGATCATCATCAGGAAGGGGAAGGACAAGGACGATCCGGCAGGCCTCTGCTTCATGGCTTTCGGGGACAGACCGAAGAGCCACTCACACCTGCGCTGAAGATCCCGCAAGAGCTTCTGTTCAATGGCTCTTGGGGATAAGGAAGGAAAGAGCTTCTCCGATGACTCCGACGATGACAACAAAAAGGTATCATCTTATGAGCGTGAAATTATTGATTTACTTGAGAGCAATCGTCAAGAGTTAAAGTATCGGGAAAAACTGCTTAGGGGGGCCAAGAAGAGGATAGATGAGTTATAGAGTGAGCTTGCCGTAGCCAACGGCAGAATTGAGAGTCTATCTTCTTCCCCTTGCTTGGGTGATAGTAGTGAGTGCCTGAAGTGTGAGGTGCTTCTGTGTGACATATCGTCTCTGAAGTCCAGGTACACAGAAAGGGTTGATGAGAGGGACGCTTTGGCCACTGAGCTTGAAAGCGCTCAGCTGGAGCTGAAAGATGCTCAAGCCACTGTCGTCGCACCCTGTGTTGATTGCCCATCTCATCTAGCTGCCTTAGCTGAGCTGAAATCCAAGGGCGATGAGCATTTGGGTGATTTGGAGAGATTGAGAGCTGAGCTTGCGCAGACTAGGCTAGAGCTTGAGACACTATCAGTTCCACCCACTGTCTGTGAGAACTGTTTGTCTCTTAGAATGGAGTTGATCAAGCTGAAAGCCGAAAAGTCTGTCCAAGTAGAGAGTGAGTGTGAGACCTGCTTGTCTTAGGTGGAGGTTCTAGCTTCCTTGAGAGAGGTGCTAGGTGATTCTCAGAATGAGAACTTTTACCTCCGTTCTATCCTGAGTTGGATCAGTGCCAGAGAGCCACAGCTCGACATGATGATCCAGCAGTTCAAGAGGCAGGATGGGTTTGGGGTAGGTTACACCTACACCAAGGCTGACTTTGAGAGTGCCATTAGCCGGGCAGTGGAGTGGAGTAAAATGACTCCTGAGCAGAGATATCCTAAGACTCACTCCACTGAGTCCTCCCCGGCTTGTCAGCCCAAGGATGGAGTAATCCATGAACCACCAAAAGCTCCACCCAAGAAACCTATCTGGGTTCCAAAGCCCAAACATCTCAGCACTTCTCTAGACTCTCTTCCTGGACCCTCTCAGCCCAAGAAGACAACACCAATCACCACTAAGCCCAAGAATCCCAAGCCTCGACCACATCCCAAGAAGCCCACCTATCATTGTGAGTACTGTTAGAGACACGGGCATCTTGCGGAGTTCTGCTTCAGGAGGAAGCGGGTTGAGAGAGCAGAGAGAGCTCGTAGTGATCAGGAGTAGTTCTACCAGCAGGGTGGTAGAGTGCATGTTCCTTGACGCGGGGAGAGGCTGGAGGCCAGGCCGCGTCGTGTAGGTGGTGGTAGAGGAGACGACTTTCTTGCCCGTGCTACACTACTACAAATCGTCACTGTAGTGGCATTGGGCAAAACCACTGTAGTGGCGGGCCATTAGATGCCCGCCACTACAGTTGCTGGTGCTGACGGCAGCATCGGCGCCCGCCACTATTGTTGGTAAAGTAGTGGCGGTCGGTGCTGACGTCATCCCGGACCGCCACTATTGTACCAATAGCAGTGGCGGGCGGTGGTGCTGCCCGCCACTGCTAATATGGCTGCCACTAAAGTATTGATGACATCACTTGCGACCGCCACTACTATTCTAGCTATAAATGTGCAGCTTCTTCCTCCCCGAGCTCTACCGCAGTTCGCATTTAATTTTGTCCGTACAATGGCGACAAAAATCTAGATAAAGAGGGGGGAGGCTTTGTTTTCGTTTCTTTTGAAGGATTTCATTCTAGGAGGTAAATCCATGCCGAATCTCACATTTATTTTGTATTTAATCATGTATACAATGAGTTATTAGCGTTTTACTAATTTAGGGTTTGTGAATAGAAATTTTCAAATAATCTTCCATTTACAGTGTTACCTTCTCCCAAATGAACAAATATGACCCTCCTCACAATTATTCATCACTTGTATATTGATTTACGTCATTTTAATCTCTTTTTTAATTTGATTTATGATTATAGATCTAGAGTTATGTTGTTTGGAGAGAGAGAGAAACCAATATAGTTAATTTATTTAATAATTTTTTCTGCTTAATAAGTAGTTTTAATTAAAGCATTGAGGATTTTTAATTAATGTTGTTATGAGCGATAATAAATCAATATATTTTCAATTTGTAAATTACTAAAATTACAATAATGATTTTATTAATATTTTTTCAAATAATATATGTTTTAGATGGAGCACAGGTCCTGGATGTACTCGTCCAACGACGGAGATGTGGTGGCATATTTTAACAGAGTAACTGAATTTACTGAAGCTGCCGCACAATATGCTTCCCGTCAGAGTGAAGAGGCAATATATTGTCCTTGTAAAGTTTGTAAAAACGAAGCGATGTATTCGTGTTCTGATCGTGAAACCATACGATTTCACTTGTTGAAAAATGGTTTCGTGAAGAACTATTATATATGGACGAAACAAGGTGAGATGGGCCAAAATCCTCCTGAAGATTCTGATGTGCCGCAAGATGCTCATCAACATAGAAGAGGTTGTGATCATACATCCGACATAACACATGATGATGTTGATCAACATGATGATGATGACGCCTTTGATGTGGAGGAACTGATGCGAAATGTTGCGCCTGAGGTGTTGTTGCAGAGAACTACAACCAAAGCATACGATAACTTTGAAGCACTTGACAAAGCATCAAAAAACCTTCTTTACGAGGAACGCCACGAATGCGATAAGCAGTATACTGTGTTGTACACAATTCTTGAGCTTATGAAACTGAAGGCCAGCAATGGATGGTCTGACACTAGTTTTTCAGATCTTTTACAACTCCTAAAAAAGGTTTTGCCAAAACCAAATGGTTTACCATCTGATACGTACCAAGCAAAGAAGATGATTTGTCCGTTGACTTTGGGCATTCAGAAGATTCATGCATGCCCGAACCACTGTATCCTATATCGAAAAGAGTATGGATTGTTAGAGAGATG
The DNA here is from genome assembly GCA_019279435.1 of Zizania palustris. Lineage (NCBI taxonomy): Eukaryota > Viridiplantae > Streptophyta > Magnoliopsida > Poales > Poaceae > Zizania > Zizania palustris. Next base: position 19,321,952 of record JAAALK010000079.1, read on the forward strand.
TCCGCAGTGCAACGCGAGTCGATACAAACGTCCAAATGACTGTGTGGAGGACTACAATGACCACCAAAAGAAGAATAATAAGAGGTTGCAGAAGAGGAATAAAAATGTTATTGAAGACCATCCTGGAAAAAAGATGGAGAGGAAAGTTCCAGCCTTAGTAATGTGGTACCTACCGGTGATTGATCGCTTGAAACGTATGTTCTCTAATCCTAGAGATGCTGAACTATTAATCTGGCATTTCGCTGGGCGAAAGAAGGACAGAAAACTTCGGCACCCTGCGGATGCTAGGCAGTGGAAATCATTTGACCTGGCCCATCCAGATTTCTCGGACGATCCTAGAAATATTAGGATGGGACTTAGCACGGATGGAATGAATCCCTTCGGTGAGATGAGGAACCCACATAGTACGTGGCCAGTCTTTCTATGCTTGCTCAACATTCCATCATGGTTGTGCCATAAAAGAAAATACCTTATGCTCACTACTCTAATTTCTGGTCCAAAACAACCTGGCAATGACATTGATATCTTTCTAGAACCTTTGATGGAGGATATGAAACGTCTATGGGAACATGGTGTCTGTGTGTGGGATGAGCACAAGAAAGAGCACTTCAATCTAAGAGCCATAATCTTTTGCACCATAGCTGACAACCCAGGACGCATGTCCCTAACAGGACAGGTTAAAGGAAAGACAGCATGTGTAGTGTGTGTGGACCAGACAGAATCTATGCATCTTCCATCATTCGTTAAGACGATATATATGCGACACCGCAGATTTTTACCAAAAAACCACAAATATCGAAGAAATAGGAACCATTTCGACGGTACAATCGAGCTTGGACAGCCTCCACGAAATCGAGATGGCAAATTTCTATTCGAAATGGTAAAGAATATCAAAGTTGTTTTCGGAAAGAAGAGGAAGAAATCTGAAAAAATTTCAAAGGACGCTCCATTTAAAAAGAAGTCGATCTTCTTTAGATATTTGCCCTATTGGAAGGAGTTGGAGATTGGTCATGCTATCGATACAATGCACGTTGAGAAGAATGTCTTCGAAAGCACTATCGGTACTTTGTTAGACATACCGGGCAAATCAAAAGATGGACTCAAAGTACGAAGGGACCTTCAAACTCTCGGAATTAGACCCGAGCTTCACCCACAGGAAAGGGCCAATGGAAAATTTTTCCTTCCAGCTGCTAGCTATAACCTCACAATTGACGAGAAAAGATCAATCTGCAGGTGTCTACATGGAATTAGAGTTCCAACAGGATTCTCAACGAATATAAAGAATATTGTCTCCGTAGCAGATTTGAGGATGAGCGGCTACAACACTCATGATTGTCATGTTATGCTTGGGCTATTCCTCGCCATCGCAGTAAGCGGATTCAAACATTCATTTCTGAAGATGGTGATAACACGCATGTGTCACTTCTTCAATGTCATATCAAAGAAGGTGATCGACACTGAAGAGTTAAATGAATTACGTAAACAAATGAGGGAGACTATGTGTCAGCTTGAGATGTGCTTTCCTCCTTCATATTTTGATATTATGGAGCACTATATGATACATATAGCAGACCAAATCTTTGTTCTCGGTGAGGTTTGCAAATGCGGTAAACATAAGGTACATGATGGTATAGTTTGCAGTTGTTTGGCAAAGAAAGTGATTCTCATAATGGACTCCGACTCGGAGGACGACTCGCGATCGCCGCAACCAGATAGGGTAAGTGTTGGCAGACGGAAGAATGATGAGACAACCGGTGGTAGAGGGAAACATGCCGAGGCTAGCGGTGGAAAAGGGAAGCATGTAGAGCAATGCGACAGCAAGAGGAGGAAGGAGGCAAGATCCTCTTTTTATGCAAATTTTATATTTTTTATCATCCAATTCAATCATTGATAATAAGTTGTTCTCACTATTGCCGTCGCGTGTATTTTCTTGTTCAGGAACATGGAGAGCAGTTTAGACTGCCTGATGATGCCGAGTTGGTTGAGGATTGGCAAGTTGAGGCTTTTAATCTGTTTAACCAGAAATAGGTTGGGTTTGTACCGAGAAAGAAGAAGAAGCTCCAAACCATATCTTTCTTTTGGGTTTGACCAGTAGTGCGTTTCGATGTGTAAGCTGGTTTCCCCAGCCTGGACTTGTGTTTGTTTACTTGCTTTCAAATAAACATGATGTGTCAAAAGCGAGCCCCCGCACCACCGCGCTACAAAGTCTCGATCATATCGTAACAACATGTAATAAAAACACACTTAATGAAATAAAAACAGTAAACTAAGGGAGAAAAATACCAATTTTTGCAATTAGAAAATTGGTGTTGTATTTTTATTGTACAAAAAGTTTCAATTTCAAAGGAAGAATAAACTATAGATAAGTTATGATGTATTTTTATTGTACATGTTTATTAATGAAATAAAAAAAAGTAAAGTGAGGCAGAAAAATACTAAATTTTTAAATTTGATAAGTTATGATGTATTTTTATTGTTAAAAAATCAAGTTCAAACTAGAATTTAAACATGAATAAAAAAGTCATGAAAATGTAAAAAAATGTTTGGATGCTAGCAGCAAGGTTCGAACCTCAAACCGCCTGCCGGTAGCAAGGTTCGAACCTCAAACCGCATGGCACCAAAGCAACCCCCGCACCACTGCGCTACTAAGTGTTTCTCGACATGAGTGGCAACGTATACTAGATAACCCCACCAGCGGCGGATTAGTAGTGGTGGGCATGATGACGTCACCAGCCCGCCACTGCTATCCTTTTAGTAGTGGCGGGCATGCTGACGTCAGCGTATGCCCGCCACTACTATACTTTTTTCCACCCGCCTAGACTAAACCCTAGTAGTGGCGGTCGGTGACGTCAGCGGCCCGCCACTACTATGTCTTTGCCCGCCACTACTAAAAGGATAGCAGTGGCGGGCAGGATGACATGAGCATGCCCGCCACTACTAATCCACCTATATAAAAGTTTTTGCTCCCGCCGTCCGAAAACCTAGTTTCATTTCAAACTCCCGTGCGCCGAACTCTGCCCATTGTCGCCGCTCCCGGAGCCCACGCCGCCCTCGGAGCCCGTCGTTGTCGTCCCCGAAGGCCGTCGCCACCAAACTCCGCACATCGCTCCCACAGCCCACGCCACCCTTGGGGCCCGTCGCCACCGAACTCCGCTCGTCGCTCCTGGAGCCGTCGCCGCCATCCCCGAAGCCCATCGCCGTCGTCCCGGAGCACGCGCCGCCACCGTCCCTGGAGCCCGTCTCCTTCATCCCCGAGCCCACGCCGCCGTCCCAGATCCCGCACTGCCGCCCTCCACACATCACCACCATCCGGAGCCCGTGTCGCCGCCCTCCACTCGTCGCCACCGTGCTGAAAAAAAGGTCAGCTAGTGCCCTTTTTAACATCAATTCACATATGTTAATTAGGTCATGGACGAGAGTAGGCTAAACTCATGTGATGCATATAAAAGCGGACCCGAAATTTTCTAGGCATCTAAAGACAGACAAAAAGTAGAAATAAATTTTGCTGGGCAAAACAGTAGTAAATGTCCCATGTGAGCATCTCACATGAACACTAGCCTAGGATGGCCAAAGCCTTGGGTGGGTCTGCCTATGAATGCTTACGAGATATTTGATAATTTACCACTGAGAAGTGGCTTTATATTTTTGTCACATGGATCTATATTTATTGATATAAATGAGTCTACATGTTAGTCTTAATAATGACATCGTAATTGAAGAAGACATCTTTAGAGTGGCAAATAATCAATTTTTTGGATGAATGGATAAATATACTTGTGCATGTGCCCTTGTTGCGCCCTGTCCTATTTCGCTGCATACACATATACCCTATTGATAGCTGACTTCATCGATCGAGTGTCTCATCGATCTTCCTATATGTTTTGAAAATCAAGGATATATCAAATCAAAGTTGATCAAACATGAAGCACATGTTAATTTTGCTGGGATCAAGATGGCAAATGGCACTAGGATGATGAGAATAGTGAGAAATATATATGTGCTTTATCTGGATGGGAGGAACTAGGAATCCATTACAAACTGAATGATGAATGATCATGTTTGACAAGATGCACAACTACAAATCGTCACTGTAGTGGCGAATCTAGGATTTTAGCATAGTTTCCATTATTTTGCCGATAAAATTTTAATTACATTTTTATTTGTATGGTGCTAAACACAATTTTTGAAGATAGTGTTAATAACATTATTTTCCTAATAAAGTGTTAATTACATTATTATGAATTATGAGCACGCTTAGAGCTTATCCTCAAAATCAACTATAGATGCAGTGTTTGCATTCAATTATGCAGTGTTGTATGGACAAAGGCTTCAAAGATAACTAAACTAACTAAACTAGTTATACTTGTGGTATATTTGAAGAGGGGAGAAGGGACGTCATCATGTCCGCCACTGCTAATCTGCCTATATAAATATTTCGCTCCTACCGTGTGAAAATCCTAAGCCCTAATCTTCTCCCGCCAATTATGAAGTTGAATATGTATGGGATGGTTGACTTGAATGGGATGGTCCTGAATAAGATGGTACAAGTAGGGCATTTGGTTGTTTGTATCAGATGATACATGATTTTGTCGAGGCGCCTATTCACCCCCCTTCTAGTTCTTGAGTGAAGTCTTCTATATCTAAGTTATGCCATGAGAAATATTGCATACCACATTACCACTTTTTTAGAACAACTTTTAGAGGCCTATGATGCAAATAGTAATTGAGTTCTCTCATGTATGTCATCAAGCCGTGGGACACATCCATTCCGGTCAACAACTTCTTCTTTCTCGTGTTGCTGACAGGGAATGGATGTGCTCACGGTTCCATGGCAGCCATGAACATATTTGAAAAACAACACAAAATATGCTGAGGCCTCAACAACACAAGAGAGAGAGAACAACACAATCTCCTAACTTGAGGATTAATATAGTAGCTTCAGAAGTAATAGCTGACGACTGTAACCAAGAAGAGTTTTCATACATTTTCCACCTTTGACAGTGTGATCAGTTTACTACTGCTATTACTTCTGAGGCTATAGTAGTAAACTGATCACAGTGTCAAAGGTGGGAAATGTATGAAAACTCTTCTTGGCTACAGTAGTCAGCTATTACTTCCGAAGCCACTATATTAATTCTCAAGTTAGGAGATTGTGTTGTTCTCTCTCTTTAGTTTTGTTGATACCTCAGCATATTTTGTGTTGTTTTTCCCTCTAATGTTCCATGGAAACAAAATATGCTGAGGCCTCAACAACATTGTGATCAGTTTACTACTGCTATTATTTCTAAGGCTACTATCTACTAATCCTCAAGTTCGTGCATCCGGTTGAAGGCCAACATTAGATTCTACAATTACTTTTACAGGCCTATGATGCAAATTGTTATTGAGTTATCTCATGTATGTCATCAAGCCGTGTGAAACATCCATTCCTGTCAACAACTTCTTCTTTCTCGTGTTGCTGACAGGGAATGGATGTGCTCACGGTTCCATGGCAGCCATGAACATTTTGAAAAGCAACACAAAATATGTTGAGGCCTAAACAACACTGTGATCAGTTTACTACTGCTATTATTTCTAAGGCTACTATATACTAATCCTCAAGTTCATGCATCTGGCTGAAGGCCAACATTAGATTCTGCAATTCCTTTTAGAGGCCTATGATGCAAATTGTTATTTAGTTATCTCATGTATGTCATCAAGCCATGAGACACATCCATTCCTGTCAACAATTTCTTCTTTCTCGTGTTGCTAACAGGGAATGGATGTGCTCATGGTTCCATGGCAGCCATGAACATTTTGAAAAGCTACACAAAATATGCCGAGGCCTAAACAACACTGTGATCAGTTTACTACTGCTATTATTTCTAAGGCTACTATATACTAATCGTCAAGTTCATCCGGCTGAAGGCCAACATTAGATTCCACAATTCCTTTTAGGGGCCTATGATGCAAATTGTTATTGAGTTATCTCATGTATGTCATCAAACCATGTGACACGTCCATTCCTGTCAACAGCTTCTTCTTTCTCGTGTTGCTGATAGGGAATGGATGTGCACATGGTTCTATGGCAGACATGAACATTTTGAAAAACAACACAAAATGTGTTGAGGCCTCAACAACACTAGAGAGAGAACAACACAACATCCTAACTTTAGGATTAATATGACATCAGACCTTTTTTGCATAACCAAAATTCTGATACATTAGCCTCTTAATATGAATAGTTTATCTATGGCGGAAGAAGGACGTTCCATCGAGGAGCTCATCTACGAGTCTCCCGCAAAAACAAATAAAGAGAGTTCATCTGAAGGATCCTCCGATAGCGAATCTTTATACCACTCTCCGGAGAATGAACATCCAATGGAGCCTAGGAAGAAGAGAACGAGAGAAGACACCGATGAGGATTACATTCCTGAAGCTCAAGCGGAGGTAATTATTATGTTAGTAACAAGTCAGAGCAGCTTCTAACCGAGGATTACATTCCTGAAGCTCACATTGTCTATCATCGTAGGATCGTCCAAAGCGAGGAAGCAAGCGTCGATTATTCCAAGTCGAGAAAAGAACAACTATTGTCCCAGCTATTGAGTCAGCTGAGCGAACAGATGTTGAGCCCGCTGCCACAACATCGTCTGCAAATGCGAAGAGGAGAGGGAAACGGGAGAAGAACAAGCTGCATACAACTATCTATGAGGTTGAAGAAGTGCATGTTGATGGGGCTCCAAAGAAGCCAAAAGAAATCACAGCGAAGTGGCGTAACGACTGTGGATGTCTCGCCAGGGAGCGATGTAAGATAGTTTGGAAAAATTGGAAGACTGTCCCTGAAGCTACAAAGAACGAATTGTGGCAGCATATAAAAGCGCATTATAAATTCCCGGAAGACCGCTTAGAAGACGCTAAAGCTGCCACATTGAAGACTATCGGGAAGGCTCTCCGTACATTTTGGACTAAACTGAACACACAATACCTTCAGAAAGATGAGTCGCCACTCAATGACTACGGCTTTATAACGCCAAATGAATGGAACGAATTCAAAATGCAGCATTGCTCAGAAGAAGCCAAACAAGAGAGCATCATGTTCAAAGAACTTAATAAGAAGAATAAGTTCCCCCATAAACTTGGGCCAGGTGGATATAAGGCCAAGGAGGATGAGTGGAGTAGAAAGGAGGAGGAGGACCGTGCGGCTGGGTTACCTGAACAGTTTTCAGGTGCTGATCAGCGCAGTAAGAGATGGCTCCTAGGTCGAGCTAAAAAAACACCCGAGGGCCAATATATGCTCTTCGACTCACGGACTAGTGAAGTATTCCAGAAAGCACAGGAAATCGCTGAGTTGGAGAAGACTGGAAAGTTCAAGCCCGAGGGATGTAATGACCAGCTTACATCTTCTCTCAGAAATGAGGAACATCGAGGGCGCACCCGAGGTGTCTCTTCTATAGCACCCTGGAAAAATACTTTCAAGAAACAGGAGGGTGCCACATACAAGAAGCGTCAAGCACGCACAGACGACACCGCAGAGCGCCGTGCAGAGTGGGAGCGACACTGTTTTGAATTTATTAACGAGAATCCAAACATAATGCAGGCTGCAGCTGGACAAATAATTGTGCCAGAGGTACGACTCGACGTACCAAGCAGTGTTGGCTCAGTACAAGACAAATTTCCTGTAAATTATATTAAAGAGGACACACCATGCAGCCTGCATGTACCGATAGGGCGCAAAGGGCATTCCCAAGAGGCTGCACGAGGCATTGCTATGCCTGGGGATTTATTTCACAATCGGCCTATTCCTGCTGACTATACCAAGGTTCAGGTCAATGAGATCACCAACGACAGATTTATTAATGACCCCTTGGTTCTTCCAATGCCTGATGAGGGGATTGAGACAATCGGAGATGCTCTAAATAACTTTGTCCTATGGGCGAGCCGAGATATCAAATTACTGCAGACAAGTTCTCAGAGTAAATCACCTATTGTCTCATCACAATCCCCCACATATCTTTCATCTCAGGATGTGCAAAATATAGGATCTTTATCACCTGTTGATGAGCGTGAAATAGAGGAAAAGGCAGAGGAAGAGCCAGTGCCCAATAAAGTGGCAGAAGTGACAGAATCGAAAGTGACTTCTGATCCTCAAGTGACAAAGCCAGTGCCAGTGCTTGAGCCCACTGATGAGCCCAACACAAATGTGCCAGAGCCAGATCAAATGCCAGTGCTAGTTCTGGCTGAGACTCAAGTGCTAGTTCCGGCTGAGCCTCAAGTGCCAGTTCCGGCTGAGCCTCAAGTGCCAGTTCCGGCTGATCCTCAAGTGCCGGTGGCCAAGCCCATAACAAAAGTGCCAGTGCTAGTTGCTGCCGAGCCTGAAAAACAAGATGCATGCCCAAAGCCAGCAATCCACAAGATAACTGTTCAAGTTGGGCAGTGTTCTGCGCTGAAATCTGAGATGCATAAATTTTTTACTACTATGGGGCAAACACGTTCTATGCCCGAAGCGGCTCCCATAAAGGCTCCAGTACAAAAGCATGCGGGCTCACTTTCTGTTGATAAGAGGACCTACGGAGACGAGGATTATATCGAATACGAACCAGGCAAACCATTATTACCCCAAGGAGTACTTAATTGTATGCCTTGGACGATGAAAACATTTCATGACTGGTACCTCGAAGCGTCTTCGTTAGGAGTAACACAAATAGAACTGAAGGTTCCACAAGAAATATTCAACTGCCCAGAGTTTAAGCTTGCACTATTTTTCGACGACTTCCATCGGATGTTTCGTCTGAAGCGAACCGACATCACAAGCATGATGCTCTGGTGCATGTAAGTACTTTATACTTTGTCAATACAAAGCAAAAATAAATAATGTCTTATATTGACTATTGTTTTATAACATATGCAATTGTAATTCACGCGGTGACGAGTCTAAATTGTATGGGTACTTAAACTCGTCATTAATAAGCCAAAGTGCGCTGAACCCGACACTAAACCAGAACGATAGCAAGTACTGGACTGCGGGTAAGAAAAAATTTCAAAGAAAGATGTTCAATAAAGACGAAGACAAACTTAAGAAGAACAAAAGGAGTTGTGTCGCGTTGTATATTGCGCGGTGCATGGGTCAATGGAAGGACAGAGAAATGATAAGTGGGGCATATAACTTTAAGTAAGTATACCCACTATATCCACTTAATCACGTTTTATCGATTATGAAACTAACATAATCATATATTACTTCTTTCGATAGTGATCATTAGATTGCACTTCTGATATACCCAAAGAGCTCAAGGGTTTATGTGCTCGACTCGCTCGACAAACCCAAAAAAGAATATCAAGATATATTAAATGTTATTCAGAGTGCATATAGATACTACGTGGAAAAGTTAGGTGGCCCACATGATCCACAGAGGCCGAAAGAAATGCTTATCAGAACCAACTATCCGGTAATATTATATTTTTAAATTTTTTAATTCAATTGATAAAGCCAAACTATATATCGTTCTAACTTTGTCTATTTTGAAGTGTCACAAACAATCTCTTGGTTCCGTGCATTGTGGCTACTATACTTGTGATTTCATGAGCAATAACTTAGGAAAGTTTGAGCGGACAGTATCTGAGGATACTAAAGAAGTAAGTTGATTTCTTGTGTGTTAATCTAATATAACTTGCAGCGTATGTACTTATATTTTACGTATGCAGGCGTCAGGTCCATCAACCGTTGCCCAGAAGAGCCAACTCTCTGAATCACAAATGTACGAAATCGTATCAAGGATGTGCCGCTTCACGATGCATGAGATTCTTCATGAGCTTGGAGTATTTTTCGATCCTGAGAGTGAAGTGGCCAAGCATCCAACTCTGTATGATTGGGCCGGAAGAATGAAAAGGCGAACCAATTAAGATATGAGTTAGCCTTCCAAGAAAACATAAACCGCATGAGCATGTATTTGTGAAACAATGAATTGTGTTGATGGATGGTTATTGTGAAACATAAACCGGAAGAATGTAAACTTTGTAAATTTTTGAAAATTGATGAGATGGATGGTTGTTGTGTTGATGTGTTGTTGTTGTGGATGTGTATGTGGATATGTGGATGTTTTGCTGCTGTGTATGTGGATATGTGGATGTTTTGCTGCTGTGTATGTGGATGGCTGTGTGAAGCATATAATTTCTGTGTTTTGGTTTGGGATCACATCATTCTGTGTTATGGCTTATACACAGCAGTGGCGGGCAGATGAGGTAGCTTGCCCGTTACTGCTGTTGACACAGTGGTGGCGGGCGCGCTGACATCATCTGCCCGCCACTGCTATTGATAACAGCAGTGGCGGGCAGATGAGGTCAGCACGCCCGTTACTGCTGTTGACATAGTGGTGGCGGGCGCGTCGACATCAGCTGCCCGCCACTGCTATTGATAATAGCAATAGCGGGCAGCTGATGTCAGCGCGCCCGCCACCACTGTTGACACATCGGTGGCGGGCGCTCTGACCGCCACTGCTAACCAGCGATAGCAGTGGCGTTAGAGCAGTGGCGGACTGGATGCCCGCCACTATAGGTCGTTTTTGCCCGCCGCTACAGTGTCGCTTTGTAGTAGTGCTAGTCAGCCCAAGGATGGGGTGTTCCAAGAACAACCTGAAACTCCACCCAAGAAGCCCATCTGGGTTCCGAAGCCCAAACACCTCTGCACTTCTCTAGACTCTCTTCCTGGACCCTCTCACACCAAGAAGACAACACCTAACACCACTAAGCCCAAGAACCCCAAGCCTCAACCACATCCCAAGAAGCCTAACTACCACTGTGAGTATTGTAAGAGAGACGGGCATCTTGCGGAGTTTTGCTTCAGGAGGAAGCAGGTTGAGAGAGCAGAGAGAGCTCGTGGTGGCCAGGAGCAGTTCTACTAGCATGGTGGTAGACTGAGAGTTCCTTGACGTGGGGAGAGGCTGGAGGCCAGGCCGCGTCGTGTAGGTGGTGGTAGAGGAGACGACTTTCATGCCCGTGCTCCGGATGGTGGTGTTCGTGCCGGCAGAGCTCCAGGCCATTTTGGCTACGGTCCTGGACCTCGTGGCCGAGGCTTTAGGCAGAACCGAGGACCGTGCTTTGAGCCACGTTTTGGTCCGAACTCTCATGATGATTTTTTCTTTCCATCTTTGAGCAGATGGCTCGACACTGGTTTAGCTCTTTTGCTAAACCTGGTGCCGGACCATTTGCTCCCACTTACAGCCACTAATTGTGCAGGATTGGGGACTGGAGGATGTTTGGATCATGGACTCAGGATGCTCTCGCCACATGACGGGACATCGCAGATGGTTCTCCAGTCTCACTCCCCCGAGCTCCAAAGAGTACATCACATTCGGGAACAGTGGTCAAGGGAAGGTAAGTGGCATAGGCTCAATTCGCATTTTAGACCATTTTTCCTTGAAGAATGTTGCTTTAGTTAAAAATCTGAACTTTAACTTGATTTCGGTTTCGCAACTTCTTGAGGATGGTTTGGAAGTGTGTTTTAAGAAGGGCAATTCTTTTGTGTTTGATTCTAGAGGGTCTTTGGTTTGCCATATTTTACCTTTTGGTAAAGTTTTTCGAATTGGCTTATCTAGTTCTTTTGGCCCTTCTCGGTGTTTGATTGCTGGATCTTCTTTTGAGCTCTGGAAGTGGCATAGGAGGTTAGGTCATTTGAGTTTTGATCTGCTAGTCAGGTTAAGCTCTATGGACCTCATCTGAGGATTGCCCAAGCTTGAAATGGAGAAAGATCTAGTGTGTCATCCCTGTCGTCATGGGAAAATGGTTGCCACATCCCACTCACCTGTGACTCAGGTGATGACTTCGTATCCAGGCGAGCTTTTACATTTGGACACTGTTGGTCCAGCTCGGGTACGTTCAGTTGGTGGGAAGTGGTACGCGCTTGTTATTGTTGACGACTTTTCTCGATTCTCGTGGGTTTTATTTTTGGAGTCTAAGGATGAAACATTTCAGTTTGTTCATGACCTGATTTTGAAGCTGAAGAATGAGAACAATGGTCGGATGCGAGCAATTCGCTCCAACAACGGCTCTGAGTTCAAGAACTCTCAGTTCGTCAGCTTCTGTAGTGATCAGGGTCTGGACCATCAGTTTTCTTCTCCTTATACTCCCCCACAGAACGGCGTTGTGGAACGAAAGAACCGCACGCTAGCCGAGATGGCTAGGACGATGCTCGATGAGCACAGGACTCCTAGGCGTTTTTGGGCTGAAGCCATGAACACGGCGTGCTATCTGGCCAACCGCATCTTTCTTCGAGCTTACTTAGGTAAGACTTCGTATGAGTTGCGGTTTGGCAGACAACCCAAGTTGAGCCACTTGTGAGCGTTTGGCTGCAAGTGCTTTGTGCTCAAGAAGGGAGGGCATTTGGACAAGTTTGAGTCTCGTTGCTGGGACGATATTTTTCTTGGTTACGCTTTGCATTCTCGACTTCCGTGTTTGGAATCTCGACTCCCAGCAGCTTGTTGAGACTTGCGAAGTTTCATTTGACGAGTCCTTGCCTTCTTTAACTCCTTCTTTTGAGCTTTCTGGGGATGATGAGCTCGGAGAGTCCATCTTCGAGGAAGATGAGGATACTCCAGCTGCTGATGAGGGTGGTCCTTCTGCACCCCCGGCAGAGCCCACACCTTTTGAGACTTCGAATGAGGATGAGAGCGGACCTCTGATCACTTCTTCCACTTCGATCGAGCCCCCTCAGTCGAGTCCAGAGGTACCAACCGCTGACTCCGGTGAGGTGACTTCAGATCACCAGGGAACCCGAGCAGTTCAGCGTGATCACCCCTCAGAGCTCATCATCGGTGATTTGACTGAGAGAACTTTGCGTTCATCTACCTCTCTTGTTGTGTTTGCTGAATCTGCTTTTGTTGCATCTTTTGAGCCCAAAGATGTTTCTCGTGCTCTTTCTGATTCAAATTGGATTAATGCTATGCAAGAAGAGCTTGAGAATTTTGTCCGTAATCGGGTTTGGACACTAGTTGAGCTGCCACCAGGATGCAACCCCATAGGCACCAAGTGGGTGTTCAAGAACAAACAAGGTGAAGATGGGGTTGTGGTGCACAACAAAGCTCGATTAGTTGCCCAGGGTTTTTGCCAGAAAGAGGGTATTGATTTTGAAGAAACTTTCGCCCCTGTTGCCCATCTTGAGTCCATTCGCATTCTCTTAGCTTTTGCCGCTTCGAAGGGTTTTAAGCTTTTTCAAATGGACGTCAAGAGTGCTTTTCTGAACGGGTACATAGAGGAGGAGGTTTATGTTAGGCAGCCCCCCGGTTTTGAGAACCCCAAGTTTCCTCGACATGTTTTTAAATTGCAAAAAGCTTTATACGGGTTGAAGCAAGCCCCCAAGGCTTGGTATGACCGGTTGAAGCAGTTTTTGTTGGGGAAGGGCTTTGTGATGGGTTCTGTGGATAAAACTCTTTTCCTGCTCAGAGATGCTTCAGATTTCTTAGTCGCTCGGATTTACGTGGACGATATTATCTTTGGCGGTACTACTAATGATCTAGTGTCCAAGTTTTCTGAGCAGATGCACAGTGAGTTTGAGATGAGCCTCATGGGTGAGCTCAAGTACTTCCTAGGGCTCCAAATCAAGCAGACCAAGGACGACACCTTCATCCACCAGGGTAAGTACACTCGGGACATGTTGAAGAAATTCGACTTTGGTGGAGAGCTGAAGCCTCAGATGACCCCAATGGGCACATCTGGGGGCTTGGAAAAGGACGAGAGCGGTGTCAAGGTCAACGAGAGAGAGTTTCGAGGGATGATCGGTTCGCTGCTGTACTTGACGGCGATGAGGCCAGACATACAGTTCGTTGTGGGACTGTGCGCGCGCTTCCAGTCTTCACCACGCGCGTCTCATCGGCAAGCTGTCAAGCGCATCTTCAGGTATCTTACCTATGCGCCTGATCCTGGTCTTTTCTACTCAGCATCATCATCTCTTGATTTATCTGGATTTTCGGACGCTGACTTTGGTGGGTGCCGGTTGGATCGCAAGTCGACTTCCGGTACTTGCCAGTTTCTTGGTTCTTCTCTTGTGTCTTGGTCTTCTCGAAAGCAATCTAGAGTTGCTCTTTCGACCACTGAGGCTGAGTATGTAGCTGCTGCTAGCTGCTGCTCACAGTTAGTTTGGATGATTTCCACTCTGCGAGATTTTGGGTTGTTCTTTCCTACCAGGGTTCCATTGTTTTGCGACAGCACCAGTGCTATTAGTGTAGGGAAAAACCCTGTCTCCATTTAAAAACCAAACATATTGATGTGCGCTTTCATTTTCTGCGGGATCAATATGAGAAAGGTGTCATTGACCTTGTTTATGTTGATACCCATCATCAGTTGGCTGACATTTTCACCAAACCCCTAGATCAGTATACCTTTGAGCGTTTATGAGGGGATTTGGGTGTTGTGTATCCTTTCTAGGATATTTTGCGTCGGTTTTCTTTCTTCTTTACTCTTTTCTTGAGTCTTTTTGTGTGTGTTCATACCTTGCATATTCACATATCACACTTTATAGCTGCTTCTGTTATATGATTGAACTGTTTTACTTATTCTAGCTGGTACATGCTTTTGAATACTTGTCATTGATCATGCTTTGGTTCAGTTCACTTGATATGTTTGATATCTATCATATGCATGGCTTTTATGCTTTAAAAATTGAAAAATGATCACCATTGCTTCTGGTAACTAGCATGTGTAGGCTGAATGTTTTTGCTACCTGTTACATACCTTGTAGCTAGTTCCTGACTTAGATATACCATGCAACTTGGACATCCTTCTGTTTTAAAACATGGAAATGTGCTATAAAAATCAAGAAAAATGAAAATTTCATGCCTCTTTATGCATAACTTGCAAAGATCCAGGTGGGTTTGCTTTGTCGCATTGCATTGTTCTGGACTGCATACCATAGCACTTTGGTATGAACTAGGACAATGTAGTGTATGCCAAGACCAATGTCTTAAGCTTCTGATGGTCCAGATCTGGCCTAGGCTTGACTTGGTCGGTCAACATAAGGTTTGACATGCAAATAACCCCTGGCATAAATGAAAAAGAGAAAAGAAAAAGCCTGAAAATTGAAATGATAACAAGTTTGCTGAAGCACTTTGTTTTGGACAATGCTTATCTTGGTAGATATCAGTTAGCTTTTGCATCTCATGCTTTACCTTGCTTGTCAACTGGAAAATGTGGTGATGCTTTTAATTTGCAAAAACTGAAAAATGCGTGCTAATGACTTTCTTTAGATATCAACTGTTGCACTGATCATGCCATGTATCTTAGACAGTATGTCTTTTGCTGTATCTGTTAGTTGTTGTAATTACAGTCCATCATATCTAAGAAGCATGCTTTATCACTCCACCTGCACTCCAGTTGCATTCATTACATATTTTGAGGGGGAGTTGCGTTTCAGGGGGAGTCTGTGTCCTTTTCGAGTGCTTGATGAGTTCACTTGTCAACAAGGGGGAGAAATCTTGGGATATGAGTTTAAGGGGGAGTTTTTGTCCCGTTTGTCCTTACTCTTTTGCTATCCTTGTTCATGACTCTGAGATCACACTCATTTTGAGCTTTTACCTTTGGTTAACCATAATGACCGCTTCTTGCTTTTGTTTGGCTTTTGGTCATTAGGGTTAAACTTTTACTTTATTTTTCTTCTTCTTTGTTTTCTTGTGTTTTGTGTTCGTGTTTCCACAGTTGTTCGTAGGATCTGAAGAGCTGAAGAAATGAAGTGTTGACAATGCACTCATCAAGGGGGAGATTGAGGAGCCATGCTGAATAGCGTGCGCCTCATGGCTCCAGAGGTGATGAGTCATTGTCAATGATAGTCAAAGAGGACAGATGAAGAGAGGAGATCTATTGTTTCATGGGCCGCGTGTGACTCAGGTACACGGGCAGAATGCGACTGTTGGGCTGAGAGAGCTGCGAAGTCGGGCTAGCCCAATCCGGGTACATGGGCCAGAAGTAGCAGAAGACCCACTGGGCTGTTGACCAGGATTGACTCAGGTACACGGGCGGTGAGCGATTGCCGGGCTGAGAGAGCTGCGGAGTCGGGCCGGCCCAATCCGGGTACCTGGTGCAAAGTCGGTGGAGGCTTTGTCAGTTTCGGCGCAAAACTGACAACTGTTGATTCTGTATCGGACTGTCCAGAAGAGAAGCCGTAGTCACTACGAAAGCTTAGCTTTCGGATAAGTCATCTGTATATCTAGGCCCACAGTCAATCAGTCGAGTCTGTAAAAATTCCTAAGGGCAGTTGAGTCATTTCCTTTATTTTAGCGTCTGTAAAAACCCTAAGGGGCTGGTGGAATATTCTAGGTCATTGGGCAGCCTATAAATAGTGCCCCAATCCCTAGGGTTGGACTACCCTTTTTGCTGAAATCACTTTTCAATTCATCCCTTGGGTCATTCCTCTTTGTTCCCTGCATCTTTCTCTCTCCTGTGCGCCACCAGGCTTCTGTTCTAGACATTTTTGTCTTGCATTTATTTCGGATGTTCTTGATGCAGTAAGCTTCTATTCTCTGTACGTGTGCAGCAAATCTGCAACAATTTTTATGGCATCGTTTCACGCGCACAGCTATTATTCTTGAGAAGTTTCGTCTCTGTTGCATTTGTTCTTCACGTGAGGAGTACTAGTTCTTGCTGGTTGCAACTAGTACTACTTCTCTATAGCAACAGTACACTAGTACTCTAGTCTTGCTTTTTCCTGCGTAGCTTTTTGATCGAGTTGACAGGGCCAAAGTCCCTTTTCTGGTTGTTCCTGGCGAAGTCTCTTCTCTCTTTTCGAAGTCCCTCAGCTCCATGAGGCAGACTTCGATCTGACATCCTTGAGGGCTTTGCTTGAACTTCGACGTCACTTTATGTACTGTGTTTCTAGCTTCGAAGTACTTTTTGAGCTCTGTCAGCTTGACATACTTCGAACGTCTGTGCGAAGGTACTCCGACTTGAGCTATTCGAAGTCCATACTTCGATAGGTTTCGAAGCTGGCTTCGAAGCTTGTTTTTCCTAGTAGACTTCGCTAGACGTGAGTTCCTTCTTGCTGTCATTTTTGAAGGTCACAATGTGTATGTTCGGAGCTTGTCTTTCGAAGTTAATTCTCCGATCGAAGGTCTCAACTTCGGTTGTCACACCTTGACCAGGCTAGCTTCGAAGTTTGAGTGTAGGCTTCGATTTGGTCTTTCTGCCGTGTGTTGGGCTTCGCTTCTCTTTCGGAGGTTGTTATTATGTGAGCTTGTTCGAACCTCTGTTCGAAGTCTTGGCTTTGAACTACATGGTTCGAACCAAGCTTCGATTCTCTCAAACTTTGTTTCAAAGCATACTTCGCTCTTTGTCACACTTGAACTAGGCTAGCCAAAACAGACCTTCGGCACTTTCACAACAGTCTTCGCCAGGCTTCGACACTGACCTCCGAAGCAGGCTTCGACACAGCGAAGCAGGCTTCGATACAGTGGAGCAGGCTTCGCCAAGTTCCGAACAGGAGACAAATCTGAACAGTAACTTCTTATCTCACTTTATATATACTTAGATCATCCATTGAGAAGGTTGACCTGCCATGTCTAGTATATTTTGTTTATCTACCTAGTAGCACTGCTTTGGTGGTTCTTTGTTTAACATCAGTTGCTTCTGGGCCAGATACCTTTAGACTTAGGCAATCTATTCATACTATGCTGCTTAGTCTTTTGAGGTGCGTTGGGTGTTGGGAACAGGCCATATATTCGAAAGAATTTTTAAGGCGCCCATTCACCCCCCCCTCTGGTCGCTACTTTCGGTCCTACAGCTGCAGATACTAAAATTTGCCGTGCACTTTTGCTTCCTGTATGTGGCTGAGCAAGCATAGGCTGAAGGCGATGAGTAGCCTGACATGCAGCGCTGCACCAAACATCAACGGGAGCAAAGCATGAAATTAGTACCTATGCTGTCACTGTGCACAGCTATTCCTGCCATGCTATACTACTGCAATAAAACTGCTTGCCTTGCAAAAATTCCTGCGCACCATTACTCATGCAGTGACAGCACGAAGAGCTAGAAAGCCCCCCTTACTAGACTTAGAGAAAAATAGACAGCAGCTACACAAACCTAGGGGCTAGCAACAGATAGGCAACAAAGTAGAGACAAGTTAAACTCACGAAACGAGATCATTAGGCTTCGAAAACACGCCAACAGGAAAAAACCATGCAGGAGTAAAAATCTAGACGAAAGAACACCATATCATCAGATTCGCTACGGAGATCAAGATACTCCACATGAAGAATAAACTAGCAGAAATATGTGAAGAACTGTAGCAGAATAAAACAATCGTCGCACATAGACAACCAATTTGGGCACGTAAAACGAGGCCACAATAAATGACTCCACATCGAGACTACCGAAAGCTGAGAATGGGAGAATAACACCTGGTGAAGCAAATCGCACGAGACGAACAGCAGCAGCAGCAATTCTAGAGCACAAACGAATAACACGCTTGCTAGCGGCGCAAAACAGGAGAGACAATGACCCAAAATTGATTAGTAAAGTGATTTCAGAAAAGGGTACCCTAACCTTAGGGATTGGGGCCCTATTTATAGGCAGCCCAATAGCCTAGGAATATTCCAACAGACCCTTAGGGTTTTTTACAGACGTAGAAATAAATGGAAAAGACCGAACTGCCCTTAGGATATTTACAGACTCAACTGACTGACTGTGGGCCTAAGAAAAAAATAGTAAACTCCTATTTACAGATGACTTATCCGGAAGCGGAGCTTTCGTAGCGACTACGGCTTCGCCTCTGAACAGTCCGATACGAGATCAGCGGTTGTTAGTTTTGCGCTGAAACTGACAAAGCGTCCACCAACTTTGCACCAGGTACCCGGATTGGGCCGACCCGATTCCGCAGCTCTCTCAGCCCGGCAATTGCTCGCTGCCCATGTACCTGAGTCAATCCTGGTAAACAGCCCAGTGGATCCTCTGCTGCTCCTAGCCCATGTACCCGGATTGGGCCAGCCCGACTTCGCGGCCCCTCTGCCCGACAGTCGCTCGCTGCTCGTGTACCTGAGTCACCAGCGGCCCAGACGCAGCAGGTCTTCTCCTCTCTTTTTTCCTCTTTGACTTCCGTTGACAATGACTCATCACATCTGGAGCCATGAGGCCCACGCTCTTCAGCATGGCTCCTCAAAGCTTGGGACGCATCAACAGCGGCTACAATGGCGGGATCCCTAGGGGGTTCTTGGCCCGAGAACCCACGAGAACTCCGCCCACCGTCCAAGAAGCCATTGAGGCAAAGCTTCCTCCTTGGGCAGTCAGCGAGTACGGTGGACTCCATCGAAGAAGCGGTGAACGATAAGTTGGGCCCAGGGATGAGAACTCGGGTCCCCAGGACGGAAGTGACCCCAGCACCTCGGAGCGGAGAAGTAGTGGTCTTCGAGGCCTTCTTCGAGGCTAGGTTGGGGCTGCCTGCAATCAATTTTCTAACTGAGGTATTAGACTTGTTTCATATCATTTTACCTCAGTTGTCACCGAATGCCATCGCAAGATTGGCCATCTTTGAATGGGCCCTTCGGGCAGAGGGGTGCGAAGGGAGATCTGAAGTCTTCGCAGCCACCCACGAGGCGTCCTGCCAACCGAAGCCGCAAGATAGACTAGGAGACTCCAAGGTACTGGTAGCCTTCAGAAGTGTGAACTTCCAACTTCAGAAGGAGTACTCGCAGCACTTCCCGGCGAAGGCCATCAACGATCGGTGGTACACCAACCGGATACTCTGATGGTTCTATGCCGAAGTCGGAGAAGGTTCTAGCCTCGCGGGGCCCCTAAAAGAAATTTGGTACCAGAAGGAAGCCGAAGCCACTCCGGACCCTAGCCTGCTTTTGACGCGGCTGGGGTTGCTTTCTTCGGTGGCCAGCCGCATGAGCATGCAGGACCTCACGGAGGAATTCATCTCCCTCCGAATCCCTCCTCTTGAAGCGGAGTGGCTAATAGCATTTCAAAATGCTTCGGAAGGAGAGCTTCGAAGCTTGGGTAAGCCTTCACACTTCTGCATTAACGTTGATTAGAAAATAGATAACATACTCAATAGAATGCTACCTTTTTGAGCGGCTCCTTTGGCGCTAGCTTCGGAGCAGATTGCTAGAGCCACAGAACGGGTGCTCAGAGCCCCTACAGTGGTAGAGAAGCAACGAAGGATAGAAATGGTGGGAAGCTGGGAACGCTTCAACCGGGTGTGGAGCGCTCTTGGAATGGAGCCTCCTCCCCTACCGGACTTCGTCTCAATGGGAGTGGTCCCCCGGAAAAGGAAAACCACCGCCGAGTCCTCCAAAAGGGTTGCTAATACCCCCGTCAAGAAGGGGAAGAAGACAGCGAAGCCTCCTCCTCCGGCATCTCCGGTGTCTTCACCTTCCTCCCTGGACATTCGAAGCTCCTCTTCGGAGGAAACAAAAGAGAAGGAATCGAACGCCCAGATGGGGAAAGCACTCGAAGACTATCTGCTGCAAGATGATGAGGGTGACTCCCAAGTCGTAGCTGGAGACCCTCTCCGGGAGGGTGTAGAAGTTGATGCAACAGCCCCTTTCGGACCTGGCACGGGTGACTTAGAACTGGAGTTAGAAAATCCTAACTCACCCGTGGCCGGAGTGGTAGTAACGGAGGTCAGGGCATCGACTGCGACTACTCCGGAGCAAACTTCGGGGGATGACCTCTGTGGGATCAGAATGGTGACTAGAGGGGGGGTGAATAGGCGCCTCGAAGTGATGGCCTAATCAAATCACCCAACGCACCTCTAAAAACACAAATTCAAAATTCAAATCAATCAGTACAAAAGTTGAGCTCAAACAGATTCAAAAAATCAAAAACAACTTTGTTTCAAGTTTTTAATCAACTAATAACAATTCACTTCACACAACCAATCAATTCAAGTTTATAGAAATGAATCAGCTTATATCAAATCAATCACAATTTAAATTCAATCACTTCTGAAATTTTTCGTATGATTAATAGTAAAGTAATGTCAATAAAGTGCATTTGTCATAATCTGAAACAGATAGCCTATTTCAATTTCAAAACAGTTTTAGATCAGTATACAATAATTCAAAATCTGTCCACAAAGCTTGAATCTGAATATTCAACAAGTAGAGCAATAAATTCAGAATTCTTGTATAGTAATCAGGATTGTCGTACGGTGAATAGTATTATAAAGTTTTAGATTGCACATTTCATTCTCAAATCAGCACAAAACATTATTCAATGATTCACAGCTTGACAGCCATGCAGGAGAATGAATTTAAACAGCAGAACACTGATCTCAGAATGCAGTAGAGTACTCAACACAGCAAATACTGTAGTTGTTCCGACAAAACAGAGATGACTGATTTCAGAATAAATAACAATGAAGCAGTTTCTGTTTTTAGATTAGACTCAATGCTGATCAAAGTAGTTTCCTCCACAATTGACACAGTTCTGAAACAGTTTAGAGTAAAACAGCAACCACTGTTCAATATCTGACAATAGCCAGGAAATCAGATTCAGTTTGAATGTTTTCTTCAAAATGCAACTCATGCAACTAGATTGAATATCCTGAACAGAATACTGTTTGAAAAATAAAACTGATTCTGAAATGAATTTGCTGCTCAACCAATTCAACCAATGCTGAACATAAACATTCACTTTCAGGAAGCTTTACATCACATAACCAGATTTCATTGCAAGAGATAATTTCTAGTGATTCAATTCAAAGAGCTGCACAATATTTGGTCCATCTCAAACACTAGAGAATTGCAATCAGGCACAACAAGCTACTACAGAACAGTGTAAAAACTTTTTCAGAACACTTAACTCAAATCTGAAGCAAATTAATTCTCCCTGGATATCAAACAGTAGGACAGATTCAGGATTGATAATTGACATGCAGTTTTCATATTATAGTTTCAAAACTAGAACCCAAAAGATGTACAAGCATTTAATTCAAAAACCAGTCCAAACAATAGAATTCAGAAACTAGAGCAATCTGCAAAACTCTGAAACCAGTGTATGTTTGATTCAAAGATGATTTGGAAAGGGTTAACACAGAGTTGATTCATCCAAGAGAGAAAAGCTTAAAATCAGAATCAACTAGAACAACCACTAGCTATTCAGATGAGTGTTACCCAATTCAGCAGGAAAACAAACTCAGAATACTCTAAAACTTCTAAAACAGCAAGAGTTAAAATCAATTTTACCTAGTCCAATTCAATCATCTCAACAAACAAATTCACTCAAACCAATTCCAAACAGATATCCATGTGTAATCAGAAAGGATAAAACAACATACACATGACTTCTTGGTCAACCTATAATCTGAGAGACCAATCAACAAAATTCAGAATAAACTAGACACTTTGAACACAAAGATTCAGGATTCAAAACATGTGAATCAATTAAAACCTGAACTATTTCTAGTACAAAATTACTCAGCATGAATTCCTCTTACACTCAGATGATATCATCCAGTGAATATACACCAAAACATCAGGGAAAGCTAATGAAAACATATGGATAAACTTACCTATTCAAAACACTGAAGAAACCTTGTCGGCAGACACAATCAGGTGCGCTGGATGGTGAATAGTCCCGCCGAAACAAACTGTTGTTGATCTGAAAAGCATTTAAACTCTGTTGTTCATTGTCAAGCGATTGCAGGAAGGAAGCTCTCGGTTGATCAAACCAAATAGCAGAGGAAAAAATAAATTTGATTTCTGTTTACTCGAATGTTCCCCACTGTTCGGCCAAGGGAGGAGATAAATATCTCCTACCTGCCCACATTCTAGAAGGGCCTCTTTTACAATCAGCCCCCTAGGAATACTCAAATTACAATTCTGAAAAATTAAAACTGAAAATACTCTATTACAATAGACCTCTCTTTAGAATATTTTCAGAATATATATACTCCAAAAATACTCTAAAAAGTACACAATATGACACTAAAAAATTTAAACTAAAACTTGACACTATTTTATTGAAATAGTAAAAACGTTTAAAGTTTCGATGGTTTTCAGCAAAAACCGACAAAGCCTCTCAGCCCTTCGACTCGTGACACTGCTTCGCGACTCTGAGCACCAGCAAGCAACTTCCACTCTCGATCCCCTCGAGCCGCTGGAATGCTTGCCGTGGCCTCCCTCTCGCGAACCCGGTCGACATGCCGTCACAGTCAGCCATCCGTCCAAGTCTTGCTCCGTCTCTTCGTGCATTCTTGAGATCTTCCCAAACTTCGCCCGACCTCCCTGATCCTCCGGCATCAAGCTCCCCGCTTGACCCTCGATCACCCACCGTCGATAGTCGGTCAGCATCTCCACCCTGTACAAACAAGACAAGCCAAAACAAGGACGTGACGCACCGCCGAAACCCTCGGCAGCCAAACCTCAAATCCACGTCGAAACCCTCGATGTACTCAACCCACTCTCAACTACTCATCTGCTCAGACGCTCATCCATGTCAATCACTCATCATCTAAACCGAAACCACCCTTGGTTTCTCAACCTCGGGGAATATCTTCGGATGTATGAATTTCTAGGGGACCCCAAAATTCTCCCTCAAAGCGCAGACTGAGGTAAATCTTGGAACTTTACCTTTGAATTTCCTAAAAAGACTTTATTATACAATTAGTATTTAACAAATACCTTGACTTTGTATATGCTTCGAAGAGCGGCGTGGCTCCAGCAACTGGTGGAGCTTTGGCTTCACTCGGAGTTGAGGCTCCGGTCGAGGTAGTGGCTCTGACGACTGAAGCTGTCTTGGGTGGAGTAACTCCACCCGAGGTAGCAACGATCGAAGGAGGATCCACTCCGGTCGAAGCAGCAACTCTAATTTTCATAACAGGGAGGGGCAAGAACACGAAAGGCTTCAGCCCTCTTCCTTCTTTGACGACAACACCTACCTCCAACGACCCTTCAGCGAGCGGTTCGGAGGAAGACACCGCTATGGATGACCGATGGGCCCTGTCCTGGCTTCCTCTTCTAACTCCATTCTTGGAGCAGTGGACGGGGCTCTGAGCGCTCCTGGAACCCTTGGCAGATAAGTGCCAAGAGGTAGGGAGCTCCGAACTGGTTTCCATCTTGAGTGAAGCCAGGGCACCGGAGCTCGATTTGGCCCTCGAAAGGGCTGCCCTTTAGGTATGCAACATACAACAAATGTATTTAATTAATGAAATTGCTTTGTACTCACTTTGCTTTTTTGCAGCAATTCGTCCTCGCTAGAGTGGCAGTGACTTCCAACGAGCTCGAAACTAATCGGCTCAAAAGGAAGGTTACCACCCTCTAGACTGTCCTCAAAAGCCCCGAAGACAAAACATTGCAACTAGAGGAGGAGCTCCTCGAGGAGCGGAGGGCCAAATCCATTATGGACGAAGCACTTTGGGTCGAGCAATAGAGCAACACTAGACTCAAGGCTTCGGTCCAAGAAATCAAAGCCGAGCGTGTGGTGCTTAGGGCTGAAGTTGAGAGGCTTCGGCGACAAGAGGCGAACTCCAGTGCACAACTTGTAGAGCTCCAAGACTCACTCAAACAAGCGCTGGCTTAAAAGAGTACTCTGCTATCAAGGATAGCCAAGGTTTTTACTTTTGCTTCAGAGCTGACGGAGGCCGAGACGAAGAATGTCGCCATTGCTGATCAGACTATGGATACCCTCCGGGGTACCCTAGAATACTTTGGTACGATGTGCCCTTCGTCTTCAACTGCAGTGAGCGAGCCCCTCGAGCGAAAGCTAAAGATGATCCAGGCGACAACGAAGATGATGAAGGGCTCCGGGATTCGCTATGGAGAGATCTTCGGGCAGGGAGCTAGAATCAGAGTTCTTCGACATCTTGAAACCCTTGGGATTTCTGTTGCTCCGGTGGGGGGTTCGACGCCTGCAGGCTTCGCTGATGAAGACTTGTTGTGTCCTTCTTTGGATGTGGCTTCTGCCTGGGAAGCCTTCTGGGCGACCTGGAAAAAAGATCACAAAGCTGCAGCCAAAACCTAGATTGATGAGGCTCGTCGTCAGAAGCATGCTCAGATGAAGCCTCCAGCTCCGACTCCATCGGCTCTGTCTCTGCCGGCCCCACCTCTGCCGGCTCCGCCAACTGACCCGCAGGTTTAGCTTCATAGGGCATTTAAGCATGTATAAGAAATCTTGTAAAGCCCTTTATCTTAATGAATGAAAAGTTTATAAACGGAGAGTCTTTGTTTGGATGTTTATTTTTAGGTTTTGTTATGCACTTCGGAACCTGACTTCGAAGCGTTGGAGTCTAATGAAGGGCTTCGCCAGAAGTGGGCTATCCTCGAGAGCTTAAGGCCTTATCGGCGCTCAGAGTTCTCTATTCCTCGAGGGGAGCAACGGGAAATAGTCCTCGAAGTTCAATGCGAAGTCTTAGCTTATGTTAAAGAAGAGGATAAGGAAGTAGTATCTTCGTCCTCAGAATATGTAGACTGGTCTGACTCAGAATACCAAGTCGGAGATCCAACGGAGGCTAGTTCCGAAAGACTTCTGTCATGGGCTGAACGTCAAGAAGAGCAGACAAAGCTACAAACATCGAAGAAGAAAGGCGCTCGAACTAAGAGAAAAGTTTAAGAACTTAGGGCTCCGAAGACCGAAGCAGTCTGAGAAGTTGTTCTAGAGGTCGGAGGGGTCTCCGCTTTTATTTAGGCTTAGACCAAAATTTATCTTAATGTAAAATGATTACCCGATTAATATAACATGTTTAAGAAGCATCACTTGACTGTTCCTTACTCCCCTGCCCCTCCTTGTGGGTGGGGGACCGTACGCATTGCGATAGGGTCCGTCGAACACAATGATTGATATAACAACCTGATGCTTCGCATAACACTTGGTAATCATATTTTACTGTTTCATAGAGTTCTTCGAACTGTACATTCGTATTATGATGTTTATAAGTTTTGGAACTAAGTTTATACTTGTAAGCTCCAATAACAGTCACTTAGGACTTTAAAAAGTGTTTCATTGGGTCGGAGCCTCGAAACCTTTTTGCTTGGTTGCCTACGACTCTTTTACAGATGCTTTGAACCCAGAGGCCAGAAATATGTTCTTCTAAAGTCCTTAGACTCTTCTACGGATCCTAACAAGTTGGAGCCTGGAATCCGTAGGCTGGCCACCTACGGCTCTTTTACAAATGCTTCGAACCTAGAGGCCAGAATCTGTTCTTTTAAAGTCCTTGGACTCTTATACGGATCCTAACAAGCCGGAGCCTGGAATCCGTAGGCTGGACACCTTCGGCTCTTTTACAGATGCTTCGAACCCGGCGGCCGGAATCTGTTCTTTTAAATTCCTTGGAATCTTCTACGGATCGTAACAAGCTGGAGTCTGGAATCCGTAGGCTGGCCACCTTCGGCTCTTTTATAGATGGTTCAAACCTGGAGGCTAGAATCTGTTCTTTTAAAGTTCTTAGACTTTTCTACGGATCCTAACAAGCCGAAGCCTGGAATACATAGGTTGGCCACCTTCGTCTCTTTTACGGAATCCTTGAACCAATGGTTCAAAGGCCATTTTCTGGGTTCCTTGAAAGATGCTTACCTCCGCAAGCTTCTCCGTTCTCCTGATGCGTCCACCAGGAGTAAGGAATATTTGAAGAGTAAGCATAATTATAACCTCCATCTTTATTTAGCTTAGAAAGGTACGTTTAAGGTTCTCTGCATGCCATGCATGCTTCAACTCTTCTCCTTCTAAATTAGCTAGCTTAAACGACTCGGGATGCCCTGAGCGTAGGATAATAAATGGTCCTTCCCATTTGTTTCCTAGCTTCCCCGGAGCAATTACACTTCGCAACACCAATGACCTTGTCTAAGCTCATTCACTTTTATCTTCGGGTCATACCATGCCTTCGTTTGGTCTTGGTACTTCATCAGATTGGCGACGGCTCGAAGCCTTGTCTCTTCTGACAAGTCCAGCGAAGTGTTTCTTTCATCGTCATTCCCAGGCTCCGTTATGCGGAGGGATCCACCTTTGAGCTCTGTAGGAGTCATGGCCTCGTCTCCGAATAGCAGCCTAAATGGGGTGAAGCCCATGGACCTAGCTTGAGTGGTCCGAATGGACCATAAAATCTTGGGGAGCTCTTCGGTCCACAGTCCCTTAGCTAACCTGACAATCCTTCGATTCAAACCGGAGAGAATATTTCCATTGGCCCGCTCGACGGCTCCGTTGGATTGGGGGTGGCGAACAGCTGCGAAGCATAATTTGATGCCCAGTCCTTCGCAAAATTCTCTAAAGGGCTCGGCTTCGAATTGAGTGTCGTTATCAATAGTTAACTCCCTGGGAACTTTGAACCTGCATATGATATTCTGCCAAAATAATTTTTGCACATTTCTTGAAGTGATAGCAGTTAGGGGTTCAACTTCGACCCAATTAGAAAAATATTCGGTTGCTACCACCGCAAACTTCAAGCTGCATTTTGCTATTGGAAAAGGGCCGATGAGATCCATTCCCCATCGCGCCATTGGCCATACCGGAGCAATAACTTGAAGAGGTGTTGGTGGATGGTGGCTCTGCCTACCCATCCACTGGCACCCTTGACAGGTTCGAACCAATTCTTCCGCATCTCTTACAATTGTTGGACAATAGAGCCCTTGTCGGAGTGTCTTTCCTGCTTGAGCACGGAGGGCTAGATGGCTGCCGCATAAGCCTTCGTGAATCTCCCGAAGTATATCTTGGCCTTCGGGTTGTGAGATGCACAGGAGTAGGGGAGAACAAACTCCGGCTTTATACAATATTCTGTTGACAAGCTCATAATTTCATGTCCTTGCTTGTAGCCTTCAGAAATCCGGACTTTCTGACAAGATGCGTTGTTTTGCAAAACATCCATTATCGGAGTCTGCCAATCATCGACTGGGATGCAAAGGACTTCTGTGGAGGATAGTTGATGCACCGTAGGCTTGATGAGTTCTTCATAGAAAGCATTCTCTGGGACGTCCAATGCTCTGGCTGTAGCCTTCGCTAGAATATCTGCAAGTTGATTATCTGTTCGGGGGATACTTCGAACAGAAAATCATTAAATATTGCTTCAGTCTTACGAATTTCTTCTAAATACTTTGCAAGATGTGGATTCATGGCTTGGAAGCTCTTGTCAACATGCCCTGCGATGACTTGGGAATCTGTTTTTATTATAATCCTTGCTGCTCCAAGTGCCTTTGACTTTCAGAGGCCTAGCAGGATCCCTTCGTACTCTGTGATATTGTTGGTGGTCTTAAAGTTGAGTCTCGCAGAATACATAGCTTTTTTCCTTGATGGCGATATTATCACAGCTCTAGATCTGGCACCAGATGCCTGATAGGCTCCATCAGAAAAAATTGTCCACAAACCTTCGAAGGGTTCTTCCGGAGCCCAAACTGCGGATGGGGTCCATTTGGCCACAAAGTCAGCTATGACTTGGGACTTGATAGTTGTTCTTTCCGTGAAGGAAATACCAAAGGGGGCTAGCTCGACAGCCCATTTTCCGATCCTACCCGTGGAATCTTTGCTCTGAAGCATATCACTAAGGGGATACGAGGTAGGAACGATGAGATTATATGCTAAGAAGTAATGCCTTAGCTTTCGCGAGGCCATTACCAAAGCATAAGCAAATTTTTCGAGCTCAGAGTATCTTGTCTTTGCTCCGGACAAAGCTTTTGAGATGAAGTAGACTAGGTTCTGCACCAGTTTTCCTTTAAGTTCAACTTCCCTGACCAGTACTACACTTACTACGGAGCCCGTTGCTGTAAGATAAAGAAGAGTTTCTTCTGGGAGGGGCACAGTAAGTGTTGACAGATTTCCGAGATAATCTTTAATGTCATCGAAGATCTTTTGGCACTCCGGTGTCCACTTGAAACTTTCAGATCCCTTTAGAGCTTTAAAAATTGGAAGGCTTCGTTCGGCTGATCTGGCCAGGAATCTACTGAGGGCTGTAAGCCGTCCTGTCAGCTTCTGTACCTGCTTTAGATTTTCTAGTGGAGACATTCTTTGCAATGCGCTTATCTGCGTCGAGCTAGCTTCGATTCCTCTACTCGAAACTAAGTACCCTAGCAGTTTTCCTACTTGCGCCTTGAATATACATTTTTTAGGGCTGATGCGAACTCCACATGCTCGGAGGCTCTCAAAGGTTTCAGCTAAGTCTAGGATATGATGGTGCTTTACAGCACTCTTTATTATAATGTCATCCATATAGGCTTCCACATTTCGGCCTATCTGGTGACCTAGAGCCTTAGCTATAACATGTGAGAAGGTGGCTCTGGCATTCCGCAAGCCAAAAGGCATTCGAACATAACAAAATACTTTGGAGGGAGTTATAAAACTCGTCTTGGCTTCGTCTTCGTACTTTAGACAGACCTGATGATATCCGGAGTATGCGTCCATGAAGCTTAACAACTCGGAGCCACCCGTAGAATCCACAAGTTGGTCTATTCGGGGCATAGGGTAGGGGTCTCGCGGGCATGCTTTATTCAATGACGTGAAATCAATGCACATGCACCACTTACCGGAGCCTTTTTATGGAAAAAACGGGGTTAGCCAACCACTCCGTGTGGGCTACTTCCCTGATAATTACTGCCCTCAGCAATTTCTCCACCTCTACCTTGGCGAGGTCTGCCCTTTCTGCTGATAACTTACGGAGCCCCTGGCGCACTGGCCTAGCCTTCGGGTTGACAAGCAAATTGTGCTCGATGATGCTCCGGTCAACTCCGGTGATATCTTCATCAGTCCAGGTCAAGATATCTAAGTTTTCTTTAACTACTTCATCCAGCGAAGTAGCTATTTCCAAAGGTAGCCCCTTGCCAAATTGTATTGGGTACTCCTTGCCATCTTTCAGGATCATCTTCATGATCACATCACCTTCCTGGCTTGGCTTTAGGGAAGGGCCCTTCGAAGAGCCTGAAGACTCTAAAGCCTCCTCCATGTGCTCCAACACACTATTCACCTGCCGAGGGTCCAGAGGTGCACCATGGTCATACTCCACTCTTCGGGCTGCAGCTTGGTCTCCTGAAATAGTGAGGACTCCACCTTGCGTGGGCATTTTGACACATAAATAGTTATGATGTGCTATAGCTCCGAATTGGTTTAGCATTCCCCTCCCGAAGATTGTATTATAGGCATACGGGGCATCGATGACATCGATGATAACCTCCTTAATTCTAGCCAGGGGCCCTTGTCCGAAGGCAACCTCGAGACCTATCTGGCCAAGGGCATCGAGAGGAGGACCTGCAAAACCTTGTAGTGGGTGTGCTACCAGAAGTAGGTGTCTTCGGGGAATGCACATATGGTCGAAGTCCTGGATGAAGAGTATATCTGCAGAGCTTCCATCGTCCACCAATATCCTTCAGACTTCAACTCTTGCTATATCGACTGAAATAACAAGGGGGTCAGCATGGGGGAATTTTACCCCCGTAGCATCATTGGTAGTAAAAGAAATAGGTACATGAGACCACTCGGGCATTTCTGCCGCCGAACTCGAGGTACCTATGTGCCCTACTTCACGGACATAGTCTCATCGCTGCCATTTCAACATGTTACTGAGGGTCCCTCCCTCCGGAGATGGCAAGACCACTCGCTTGCCGCGATATTGGGGATCCTCCTCCTTCGATGGTGGCATAATGTTGGCCACCAGGAGTTGCATCGGTGCTTAATGGTTGCTGGCCCGCGCCACGGCTTGTACAGGCTTCGAACGCACTGCTGGAGGGGCTCGATCCGAAGTACCTCTCCCTGAGCTTCGTCCTAAGTATTCGCCCCGAAGGGTCAATACGGACTTGCAATCTTTCGTGTCATGGCTTCTATTTTCGCCATGCACACAACAGAAGAAAGTTTGGTGCCTACCAACTATTTTCTCTTGGGGCTTCAAGGTACCAGCCTTATTAGCTTGCACCTATTGAAAGTTGAAAGGCATCTTCGGGATGGAGGGTGCAATATTTAATACCTTGAAGCGGAAGTGCTTCTTTCCTCGTCTATGATCATTGAAGCGATTATCAAGGGGGGCTTGCGGAGGAGTCGAGACTTCTGGCTCCATCTTCACTTCTCGAAGGACTGGTGCAGGCATTACAATTCTTCGGAGGCAGCCTTCCTCTGACTTGGCATACTGTTCGAAGTATGCCATCAGCTGGGCTATAGACGACACCGGCTTCTGGTGAAGTTTGCTGAGGAGGTCTGGGTTCAACACCCCTTCGCATGCCGCATCCACTACCAAAGAGGTAGACAAGCCTTTGATCTGAGACTTGGTGTGGGCGAAGCGTGTATACTCCTGAAGGGTCTCCCCTTCTTGCTGCTTCACTTGGAACAAACTTCCGGTTGACATTGGGGCTACGAACGTACCCTAGAAGTTACTCACGAACTTCCTCTTCAGCTGCTCCCATGACTTGATCGATCCTGGCTTTAGAGACCAGAACCATCGGAGAGCCACACCTTCCAAAGCGAGCGGGAAGCACTTCACCATTGTGTTCCGCACCCCTCCGCTGGCTTCTATTGCCAAGGCATACGAACGAGAGACCTCTCTGGGGTTGGACTCACCGGAGTATTTGTGCAACTTCGAGGCCTTGAACCTGGGGTCGAAGGGCACTTTCTGCAAGTCCAGATGCAGTGGGGACTCATCGTCGAAGGATGCATTCTCGACTTCCTCCAGGACTTGAAGAGCTTTAGGATAATTACCAGGACCGTCGTCTTGGGGCACCTCCGGAGAAAGAGTGAAGGCTTGAGGGCAAAGTCTATCTACAACTTCTTGCCTCCACCTTGCTACTTCTTCCTGAAGCCGCGCTACCTGGGTAGCCGCATCATCAGAAAGGTCTTCATCTCCTCCGGAGGGGATCTCCGGGTCTTCGGAACTAGGGTAATCAGTTCGAAGCACTGAGGGAGCTGCATGGGGACCTCTGGGTGCTCGAGGTCTGATGACCCCTTCGGGAGTTGGTGGAATGACTGAGGGTCTTGCATCGTTGGTCCGAGGGGACCTTCGGGGAGGATTAGTGGCTAGACTCCGCTTGGGTGGCATGGCTAACGAAGTTAAGGTCCGAAGACCGAAGACTTCAGATGATTTGGGAAGGCGAGAAGAAGCCTTCGAGCTACACTAGGAAGCCCCTTACCGAAGGGTGCGCAGGATCTTGAGACTCCGAAGCTCCCTCTGCAAGTGCTCTTCAAAGTGCAGTCAGCGGCGGAGAACTACATTTTAGAACTAAGTTCCCCACAGACAGCGCCAACTGTTGCCGTAAAAGATTACGCTAACATGTTCTCTAAGATTAAGAACTAACAAACAAGGAGTTTGTGAAGTGAACTATCTCAAGCCTCCCAATAGGATAATAGCTCAAAGTAGTTCGAAGTTGTGTATTGAATATCTGAATATTCGATGCCTATTACAGGGTGAGAAAGGGGGTATTTATAGGTAAAAACACTAAGGAAAAGACCTTTTTACCCCCTCAATTACAACCGACATAGTGGAAACTATTCGGCACCCCGAATAGGGCAAAAATAGTAAAATATGTCCAAAGAGGACAGATAAGGCAGACGTCCCGTCAGTCTTGTTATTTCCCACTGTAGAGACGGAGCCTTCGGAGGGTATCTTCAAACTGGGGTTCGGAGGACCCTTCGGCTTGGAAACTTCATCAACTTGGGGACAAGCTTCTGTCTTAAAACTACATGAGTTGTCCTTGTCTCTTGATCTTGAAGATCCTGAGGATGAAGTATTTTCCCCCAACAATAGGAATGGTACAACGGTGTTCCTAAACCACACAAAAACCCATAATGTGAAATCTGGACAACAACAGTTAAAATTGGAGAAGAAGGATTCGGGTGCAGCTTCTATTGAGCCTTATAGGTATGATCAAGATGCTTCTTTGCGGAAATTTTATTTAGCAATTATCATGCACGCATATCCTTTTAATATTGCTGATCATGAGTATTTTGTGGACTTAATCAAATCATTGCGACCTACCTTTCCTATCACGAGTCGCATAACTATTAGGAAGGATTTACTTAATCTATTTTCAGAAGAATGGAAAAGGTTGTATGGTCATCTGAAAACTGTTAATGCCCGCTTTAGTGCAACCATGGATATGTGGACCTCAAACCAAAACAAAGGTTATATGTGTGTCACAATTCATTGGATTGATGAAAATTGGAGTATTCAGAAAAGGATTATTAAGTTCATGCATATATAAGAGCATCATACAGATGTTAACTTAGCTAATGCATTGACCTCATGCTTACATAAGTGGTTTATAGAGAAGAAAATGTTTTCTTTAACATTGGACAATGCCGCAACAAATGATGTTTGTGTTAAATATTTTATTGATGTGCTAAATAAGAAGTCCCCTCTAGTATGTGGTGGTGCTTTTTTCATGTGAGATGTGCTAATCATATACTTAATCTAGTTGCTAGAGATGGATTGACATAAATTAGTGATGCAATTTTAAATATTCGGTCATTTGTATTACTTGTCAAGTGCTCTCCCTTGCAAATGGAGGAATGTTTAAAATGTGCAACCGAGTGTGAGTTAGACACAAAGATGGGACTCTCATTGGATGTTACAACTAGATGAACTCAACATACCACATGTTGTCATATGCGATATATTATAGAGCTGCATTTGAAAGGCTTTATGAAATTGAAAAGAAAAAGTATGAGAAAATAGCACCAACAAACAAGGAATGGGATATGTCAGCTACATTATGTACATGCTTAAAGATGTTTGATGATGTCACAAAGCTATTCTCAGGTACTTTATATCCAACTGCAAATCTCATTTATCAAAGCTTTTCTAGAATCAAGTCACAAATTTATGAATGGTGTAAAAGTAATGACAAGACTATCAAAGTCATGGCCAACTCTATGTATAAAAAATTTGACAAGTATAGGAAGAGGTCAAATCTTGCTCTTGTTGTGGCATATTTTCTTGATCTTAGATATAGGCAAAAGGCAGTGGAATATAGGTTGAAAAAGTTGTATGGGAAGGTATATCTTGCAGCTTTAGAAGAGTTTATGTCTATTATTAGAGAAATGTATGTAGAATATGCTGCTTCAAACACTACTACTACTCCTATTCTGTGGGATCAGAATGGCGACTAGAGGGGGTGAATAGGCGCCTCGACAAATTCTTGATAATATGATGGCCTTTTCAAATCACCCAACGCACCACTAAATGAACAAGCGGAAGCAGATGTAGTAAAGACTCCGATAAAAACAGATGATATCACCCTCCTATCTGATATTATGTCAAATGATAGATTGAGGGATCACCAGCACTGAATTTGCACACATGGTGAAAAGCATCACTGCATACGGCAACACATGATCGGCAAGCTGGGAAAGAAAAATAAGGGAGAAAAATATTTCTAGATTCAACTTTGAGCCTTCAAGATTTTCAGGAAATGACCACCTTCCAGAATTTTTATAGCATATAGATGAGCCAAAAACAATATGTAGCTCTATTCAGAACCTTTTACAAACATCAAACATGGAACCCTTGTACCTTGGACAACAAGAGTTATTTAGAACTCAGGTCCAAAAACAGAACAAAAACTGATCAAAAATCGCCTTAAAGATTGAATCCACACTAAAAACAGAACACAAAACTTGGCAAAAATCAGCAGTTTTCAGAAGTGGTCAAAACCTTCTGCAAATTTCAAACATGAAACCCTTGAAACTTGGATAACAAAAGTTATGTAGAACTCAGGTCCAAGAACAGTACCAAAATAGATCAAGACTTGCCTCAAAGATTGAATCCAGACTGAAGACAACTCAATCAGCAGAAATAATAAGTTTCTAGAACTGTTTAGGCACATTATTGGTCAGAAAAATATATGTAGAAGTGGTCAAAAACTCTTGCAAATTCCCAAAATGGAACCCTGGAAACTTGATCTTCAAAGGCTATGAAGAACTTGGATCCAAAAATAGTACCAAAACAGATCAAACATTTCCTCAAAGATTGAATCTAGACTGAAAACAGAACACTGTACTCAGCAGAAATTACAAGTGTTCAGAATCATTTAGGTACTTTGTTGGGCAGAAAAATACATTCAGAAGTGATCAAAAACTTTTGAGAACTTCACAAATGGAACCCTGGAAACTTGAACATCAAAAGCTATGAAGAACTCGGATCCAAAATCAGCACAAAAACTGCTCAAAAATCGTATTCAAAAGTGATCACACAAGAAAACTAATCTGGTATCAAAACTCTGCAGGAACAAAACAAAATGGTAGAAAGGATTAATTCTCAATTCTACAAAAAGGGTTATGGAATACCTTTCAATCCCTTCAACCATGATATTACTCAAGAAACAATCTAAGAATCAGCCAAGATGATGATGAAAAGTTGAAGCAACAATTCATCAAACATGTAGAGGGCTACACAAACACTTGACCATTTCACTAGAGTTAAATTCCACAACTGTGATGCCTTGTTTGATCAGCAAAAGAATTAAGAAGGAATCACAGAAATCACATGCAACTTTCGAAACTGGAACAATCAAATCATCCTCAACAAAAGATGTATAAACATCAACAACAAGTTCCGTAGTAGATTCATCAGAAAACTGCTCTCAAAATCGATCACAACCACAAAGTGTACCTGCGCCCAGGAGATCTGATCACGCTGGAACTGTTCCTTTTTCAAATGATGAACATTGACGCCTGATTTGATTAAAAACAGCAAAAGCACTGCAAAATTTGATGGATTTGATATTTGGTTCAGCCCAAAAGAATGGCAAAAAATCTTTCACCTGCCCATGGATATGGTCCCCTATTTATAGGCCAACCATGGGGTTTTTTTTTCTAAAAAGAACCCTTAAGAATTGAAAATTACACAAAAGTCCTATTCCTTGCAATATATATTTTCAGAATTAGAAAATTCTGAAAAATATACTAAAGGAGTACACTAACTCTACTCACAACCTTTTATTACACATTGACTCAAAGTAAAAGGACTCCAAACTATTAAAATTAACAAAACTAGATATGCGACGGTTTTCAGCAAAACTGACAAAGCCTCTCAACCCTTCGACTCGTGACACTGTTGACACTAATTTTGGCTCCTTAAATATATATATAGTCATGAGGCATAATAAAAAATCTCATATTAAATATATATTAAATATGTGTGATTGTTTACTGATATAAAATATTATCCAATACCTAGCACATATCATAGAAACGTATAAAAAAATATGTAAGAACAACACCCTCGACAGACATGAAACATTCTATTTATATAAATGAATGACAACTGATCTGCCTAATGGCATGAAAATCTAAATAAAAAGAATATAATAAATGTCTCACAATGTGAGATATCATGTTTATTATCACGACTGCATGCACGTGTGATATAAATAATTATATAGATACACACATATATAAAATAGATAATATATGTAATAATAGTGCCTCTCTAAATATAATATGTATTAATATGGCACTGTACATATGTCATTAAAAATATGCAACAATAAAAAATACAATATTTATGGGCATGACACCATACACACATGTCAGAAAAGAAGAAATGTATGTACGCAATGATAATAGAGAAATAGATATTCATTAAGCGATGTAAAATACTAAATACCAAATATGCATCAATAGAGAGACATATATAAATTTTGTTAAAGAAAATATATTGTGGTGTGGCAATCATACAGTCAGCTATAATACATTTTTTTAAAATAAAAATAAGGATGTACATAATGATAAATAATTTATACAACTTACAAATAAAATTGATCACAAATTTTAAATATGGACCAAAATGTCAACCATATATAAATTGATAAATTCATATATTGTTTGAGTGCAAAAGAAATGAGTGATTTCTTGCATGAATGGCGTGGCAACTTTTCCCTTCAAGATAAACAAAAAATTAGAGTTTGCATGCAGATTTTTGCTAACCATAAATAAAAGAAAAGGAAACAAATGAGACATGCATTCGCAGGAAGCCATGAGCGCACTCTCCAACGTTTGATTAGTGTTTACTAATTATATTCATTAGTTTCATTCTAATTAATCAAAGGGAAAATTAAACATGCATACCGCACATGCTATCATCGCAAGGGACCACTGCATGCACCTGGCTTCCACTACGCGAGAAAACGCAGTCAACAGCCACTCTTCACGTCGCAGTACACGTTCTGCACCCACGTTCAGCGCATTTCTCTCCTCATGAGCGCACGCACAGGAGGCTGCCTCCACTATAAATAGCACACGCACAGGGTCAGGACGGGAGGTCATTTTTTCCACTGGAGAGCACCACACACACGCGCTGCTGGTTTTTTTGGAGAGATCCTGGAGAATCAGCGAGCACACGCTGCTGCGGCCACACACATATAGAGTTTTCAGAGTGCATACGTTCCTATCGGCTGAAGACTCATCAGCTACTTCACACGCAAGAAGGAAAGGAGGTGCTGCAAAGGTAAAGAGAAATCATGTTCTTTATCTACATCTCCTTCCTTCTTTTGAATTAAATGCATCATCTCATAATCTTAGGCTCGGCCTTTTGGTACAAGCCTAAGAATGCATCTCCTAAAAACATACATATCATAATCCTAAACTCGGCCTTTTGGTACAAGTTTAGGAATACATATACATATCACAGTCCTAGGCTCGGCCTTTTGGTACAAGTCTAGGAATGCACATCATAATCCTAAACTTGGCCTTTTGGTACAAGTTTAGGAATAGATATACATATCATAGTCCTAGGCTCGGCCTTTTGGTACAAGCCTAGGAATGCACATCATAATCCTAAACTTGGCCTTTTTGGTACAAGTTTAGGAATGCATATACATATCATAGTCCTAGGCTCGGCCTTTTGGTACAAGCCTAGGAATGCACATCATAATCCTAAACTCGGCCTTTTGGTACAAGTTCAGGAATGCACATACATATCATACTCCTAGGCTCTTCCCTTTGGTACAAGCCTAGGAATGCATATCATAATTTGTAGGCTCTACTTTCTATTATGAGTCTAAGAATATTTTCTCATAGGAATGCACATCATAATCCTAAACTCGGCCTTTTGGTACAAGTTTAGGAATGCATATACATAGCATAGTCCTAGGCTCGGCCTTTTTGTACAAGCCTAGGAATGCATATCATAATTTGTAGGCTCTACTTTCTAGTATGAGTCTAAAATGTTTTCTCAACATATGTTAAATGTATAAGGGTCAACTAAAATTTTCACATAGGCTTTATGGTTAAGGTCAAAAATACCTACAAATGACTCATAAGCACGTTATGATAAATACTTGTGTTTCTCACATACATATATGAATAGTGCGAATTGCATACATATGCATAAGTAACTCATGCGACGGTATCATAAATAGTTAAGCCTCAATATTCAAGGCATGATCAAAATAAAAAATATGTAGTTGAACTAAATTATAATTGGGATATCAAAATAAGCAAATAGCCTAATGGCACCATACTAAAGGATATAAATCATGGCATACATATACATGTCAGAATGCTAGCATCAATAGAAGAGCTAGGTGGTCATTTACAGCTGCATCATGCAAGTTATAGAAATATATGCCATATTTCATTGCCTCACGCTCCGTACATGAGTTCTGTAAAAAAACATGGCATGATCTCAATAAAAAAATCAAATATAAAACAAACTTATAAGAGCCGACTATACATTGAACAATTTTTGTACACCCGTTTCAGGTTACGTTTCATACCACATGCTGCACTAGCATTAGGCGGAGCAGTAAATTAAATCATTCATGTTCTAAATATACGTCAAACATATACACGTAGTTTAAATGAGATTAAATAATATATATACACAAATTATGCCACACAACTCTCCGAATAATTAGTATTATGGCATGAACGTGATGACCTCAAATATATTGAAGCCTATTACGCTAGTTACTTCCTTGCAAATAGTCATTCATTTTCTCTATATGTGTACAAAAGTTAATGGACATGTCAAAATACACACCATATACAAGAAAAATAGCACAACCATAAAGGAGATAAATTGTGGCATATACGTATATATGGTGTGGTCATGATGTTCACGCTAACAAAGACGACAAGCACTTATGTTCTACACATACTTAAACAAAAATCAATATGGAGAAAAATCAAGACACCTCTTCAACGACGCTGGAGCTAGGATAGAATTTTATTTTCATTTCTTCTTTTAGCTTCATATCAACATGCATTGTAATTTTATTTTAGTCGGAACTCTTAATCAGGGGTTTTCTCTACGGAGATGTAATTAACAGAATTATTATGTAAGCGTATTAATTCTGGAAGTAATGGATTCACAATGTCTGATATTTCATTTTTTGCATTTAAATCAAACTAACTTGTATCTAACGATTTGTGGATAAGGCCCTTTCTACATCACAATATTTCTAAAAGGGTTCCCGTTTTCCCGTCGTCAGATTCTGGCACGCCCAGTGGGACATACTTCTTCCCTCATCTTTGAGTTCCGACATGAATTACAATGATATAAACAAGTGAAATAATTTTTTTTTGCTATTTTACGTTGATCATGGTGCAACATAAAAATGTGTTCAATCATGCTAAATATTTCATGATGCATCTGCATAGCCAAATATAATATGTGCATAAGAAAACTGACATATAGTTTTCTTTATGATAAGGATGGAGGGGCGAGTTCAACCTTTCATCACGCTGTGCTTTGGTTCGTTTTGGGTGGACGTCCCTATGGGTCCCTTCCAAGCGGCCAATAGCAGTAGTTCACTCGAGACAACCGCTGCATCACCAACCCCAGCAGGCTGGGACCAAGAAGTGGACTCCAAACAATATGATGAGTTTGTCCCTGTCATGTCCAAGTCTGCTAAGAGAAGGCAAAGGGCAGCTGCGAAGGCACGTGAGGCCTCCTCACAAGAGTTGATCATTACTGTTCATGAAGCAGTTTCCTCAGACGTGCTATCTCCTGGGTTTACTAGGAGTACACGTGGCAAGGCGGGGATCCACAAGCCCTCACCAAGGTTTTGTTACACAACACTTGGGGAGTGGCCTATTCATAAAAAGAAGACACGCCCGTCAAAGGCGAAGCCAACTAACCCAATGTCAAGTTCTCCATTGGTTCATGTAGTTGGAAAAGAGGATGTGATGACAAAGCATAATGAAGCTCCAACGGTGGTTGCACCATCGAAGCCCACAGTGGCAACATCTTCATCTACAAAGGTTATGCTGAATCAAACTTAGCGTTTGCAACCACTTGATAAAGGCAAAGATGTGATGGTGGATGAAACTCACCACCAACAACCCTTGAACAAAGTCAAGAGCAACACGATGGTGCAAGAAGCTTCACCATCCCATGACATAACATACAAGACAACAAGCCAACTTCGAGCTGATGTGCCAGAGTTCATCCCTATGTTGGTCAATAAATCTAGCAAGGCACATTGCAAGTCAAAAAAGAAGCGCACACTCCAATGGCAAGGGGTTTATCTCACGCCCGAGGAGGTTAAATTGGGCTATATAGATCCAACAGCGGCGCCTTCTGATCCAGAGTCATCACTATCACCAATACAATGTCCTTCCTTTGAAGGGTCATTCTCTCCGTCTCGACACCATCGACGACGGCGCAACACTCGCCAAGCTTGGATTAATTTCCCTATGGCGATTGAAACCAAGGAGACAACTCGCCAACGTAAGAAGGTGGGCCATACCATCTACAATAGAACAAGGGGGAATCGCCCAAGGATTCAAGGAGGAAGGATTGATGATTCAAATGCATTTCTAGAAAGAAGTATCTACCAAACGATGAGAGGATTGCTCCCAGGTGCTTCCACATCTGAAAATAGTGTGGGTGGTGCCATGATGAGACGAGTTGAGGCATTGGCCAACTGGCCAGAATATCAAGAATTCGTAAAGCAAGACCCTTGGCGGCAAGTCTACATCGAGCAAGCTGCAAATGTTCGTGCGAAGTGAGCAGATTACAAGCGAAGAGAATTGTCCGTGCGAACAAAATCAGCATGTAGTGCAATTCAGGGACCGGCTTCTCTGCTGCCTAATCATGACCAGAGGGTGACAGTAAAGAAGAGAGTGCCAAGCACATCCAAGAAAACAACAACACCATTATTTCCATGGCCGACTAGAAAAGAGACTTCAAATAAATCAGTTGAGGTGTTTTCATCAATGTCGGTTGAGGTCAGAGAAACAGGGGATAGCACAAGTGAAGCATCCTCTACCTCGATGCATTTCAAAAGAAAGAAAGCTAGAAAAAATGGTGTAATATGTCATCGTCATGTAACACGGAGTCTTACAAATTCTTACGACTCAAGTTATTCAGAGTCTCATAATCCCTTGTATGATGATGCAACTTATCCTGAAAATAATGCACCGGATGCTATAGAGTCCATCGAGCCAAATTCTCTTAGACCTCAACGACCGTGTGTTGAGCAAGTTCTAGCAACGAATGAGACCCTATCGGTAGAAGAATGGCTAGCTCAGCTCACAGCATCATTGCAACAAAAAGAAGATGAGTTAGCTGCTCTTCGGCACCAAGTAGCAAATGGTGCGGGGCTAAAAAATAAAGGACAAGCCTCTACCAGCCAGGAGGACCACCAAGTGATGCCCGGTGTTAGCTTGGAAGCTATTCAACGAATGATCACTGAAGGGGTTAAGGCACAATATATGCAATCACACTACTCTATGCGTCCGGGGTATGTTAAACCGTACCCTCCGGATGTTGACATGGTGCCTTTTCCGAGCAACTATCGACAGCCACAATTTAGTAAGTTTAATGGAACTTGGTCGCCGCATGAGCATATAGCTCATTTTCTAGCAGCTTGCCAAGATACAGCTCATAATGGAGCTCTCCTCCTACGACAGTTTGTACAAACACTGTCGGGGCCTGCCTTCACTTGGTATAGCAAGTTGCCACCAAGCTCTATGAAAACTTGGGAACAGATGCAAGATGCTTTTCTTGAGCGTTTTTATAGTACACAAAGGACTGTTGGCATCACAGAACTGACACAAACAGAGCAGGGGCCGAATGAAAAGGCTGCTGACTTCATAAATAGATGGAGGAACCTTAGTCTACATTGTCCTCAGCCCATTACAGAACATGAGGCCGTACGGATGTGTATGAACAACCTACGGCCTGATATGGCCGTTTATTACAAGGTGTACGTCCCATAACTTTTTAAGAGTTGGCGTCCAAGGCAACTGATATTGAAAATTATGCTCAATATGTGGCTCATCGTTCAAAGACGGTCGTAAAGCCAATAGATAAGAATGTTCCAAGAGATAAAGTTCCATTCAAGCCAAAGCAAGTTCAGGCTATGGAAGCAACAACGGTGATCCCATCGTTGCAAATAGATGGAGCAGCTCCGAGGAACAAAGAACTAAAAGAACCTCAAGCTGTCAGAAGGCCAACTCTTAGTGAGCGCCAGAGTAAAGAATACTCCTTCCCTGCAGAAGAGGTGCCAGATCTTTTTGCCGGTTTGCAAGAGTTGGACCTTATAGAACTTCCAAGGTCAAAAAGACCAGAAGAAGCTTCTAAGTTCAATGAACCAAATTTCTGCCATTACCATCGCGTCTTGGGTCATACACTAAAAGATTGTTTTGTGGTAAAAAATATCATCTAGAAATGGATAGATGAGGGAACAATCAATACAGACCTTCTGAAGAGTTTCAAGAAAGGAAAGAGGATGGCAGCCAACATCGCTACCATTCAAAATGATCTGGTGAGTTGTGCATATTCCAATATGATTCCAAATTATGATCCACAAATGATGATGCCAATGTCTGAGTTTGCTCCCATGGTTGTCTCAGGCGATGCACCATATCTCGATGAGCAACGAGCTGTAACACCCCAGAAATTAAAAAGGATTAAAATAAAAGAAAATATTATTTAAATCATTTCTGGATTTATTATTAAAGGAAAATCCATAAAAGAACCCAAACAAAGCCAAACAGGGAGAAATACTCAAAATCTGGACTTGAAAATTTTATGAGATGAACTAGAGACCAAAATATAATTTTAGGAATTTTTACAAATTTTTACCAACAGTGATTCAACCCTTAACCAAATATATGAATTTCTGGAATTATTTTAAATCGGAAAAGTAATTATATTCAAACTGGGCCTTAACCCTCAATCTGCCTCAGCCCAGCCCAGCCCAGGCCGCCAGCCACCGACAGGTGGGACCGACCTGTCGGCGCTCGCGTCCTCCCTCTCTCTCCCGCCCGCACCCCGCCTGGCCCACCCGTCAGCCACCCGTGCCCTGTCCACGCTCTCTGATCAACTGGCCCCGCATGTCGGCGCCCTCCCTCCCGCACTCGCACACCGACAGGTGGGGGCCACCTGTCGGATCCATCTTCCCCGATGGAAATCCCCCTCCCCTTTCCTTTCCGGCGAGATCCCCTTCCGAATCCCGCCGCCGGCCACCCGCGTTAGCCCGGATTAACCCCGGATCACTTTCCCCGGACATGGCCGCCCCCTTTCCATCTATATCCGACGCGTATGCACGAGTATGGGAGGTTATCCGAGGAATTGGAAACCTCACCAGAGAGATTAGGAACCCTCTCGGGTTTCCACCGTTTCCCTTGCCAAAAACCCTCGCCGGCGACCCCTATTTATACCCCTCGGTTCACCGCACTCCACCCACACCCCTAACGCCCTAGCCGAAGCAATCCCGAGCGCCCCGCTCCATTTCTTCGGTTTCACCTCCTGCTCCACCTCCGGCAAGTCACCGTCGTCGACCTCGGCCTCCTCCGCCCTAGCCACCGCCACCAGAGTGACCGTCGACGACCCCCCGTCCCCGGCCACCCCTCCGTTGGCCTTGGAAACCGCCGGATCGTCGTCGCCGTCGAGCCCCCGAACCCCCTCCGCCGTCTACCCCATCGTCGGTCACCGTCCGTTGATCACCGTCGCCACTTAAGGTACGAACGTGACCGCCAGCTCATCCTCATTCCATTTTTGGCAAAGAATAGGGCCTTCGGCCATCGCCGTCGCCGGTGGGGGCTCGCCGTTGTTCGGCCGGCGCTGGGGACGAAGCCCTCGGCTTCCCCCGTGCCGCGCGCGTGCCGAACGGCGCCTCTGCCGTTCGATCCAGACTGAACGGCCAGGATTAGATCCTGAAACTGAGCGCCCTGATGCGTTTGACTAAGGTTGACCGGTATCGGTCGATCTCAGCCGTTGGATCTCACTTAAACTCCCCGCCCAGCCACAGATCGTTGGATCTGGATCCAACGGTCCAGATCCGATCGGTCCACGCGCACAGTCGCGCGGTCCACCGTGGGCTTGGCTCACCGTGGACCAGAACCCATTTCTGGTTTTAAATAAAATTCAGAAAATAGTTTAAACTTTGAAAATTCATATCTTGCTCATTTTAACTCCAAATTTCACCATTCAAATTTTGTTAAAACCAGAATATTATTCTCTACACATTAATGCCATAAAAACAGTATGTTTCTGTTACCCAAAATATTATTAATAAATAAATGAATAAAAATCCCGTAGGATTAAAATTAATAATACAGAAAATAAATTAGGAAAAACCCTAAAAAGTTAAACTTTACAGTTTTATGCAAAAACTCAGAATAATAAAATATTACTTCACATAAAAACACTCACAACTATGTATGTTCTTTTATTTGGTGAATTTTTATCTGTTTATTGAATGTATTATTTATTTTTCCGTATCGAGAAGACTACGAGTTCGTTGAGGAGCAGGAGTTCTACCCCGAGGTTCCTCCATCCCCCTTTGCTGATCAAGGCAAGTCATCGACCACCTCTGTGGAAACAGTTGATCATAATTGAGCCCATGTTTTAATAAATTATCGCTATAACTCATAGGTTAATATTGCATTAGTCCAATATTCAAGACTTACACTTATTTTTATTAGCTCCCCGTCCCTGTGTGCAAACCCAAGCCATGCTTATTGAGCCTTAACTCCTTGTTACTCTACTATAAAAATATTAGCTAGTGCCCAATGTACCGGCACAACTGCTATAGGATAAAAAGAATGAGTCGTAGATAGCTGGATTCTGTATATGAATTTCCCCGTTATTCTCGTCTCTGGACTCTGTTGGAGTTGGCTAAGTTATAAGTATGGTGGGTTCCGGGTGCAAGCTCGGGCACTAGTTTGTCG
Organism: Zizania palustris; assembly: GCA_019279435.1. Lineage (NCBI taxonomy): Eukaryota > Viridiplantae > Streptophyta > Magnoliopsida > Poales > Poaceae > Zizania > Zizania palustris. The sequence continues at coordinate 19,366,928 of JAAALK010000079.1, forward strand.
CACCCGGGGCACTATAAGGACCGGTCTGCGGGATCTGTTGCAAAGCACTTCCGTACCAACCACAAGTCTAATGGGTAAGTCCTAACTGGAAGTATGGAATACTTCGGCTCGATGCACCATAGAGGAGGGGGCAAGGGGCTAGCCTGCGGGCGACTTGTACCGACGAGGCTCAAGGGGGGTATGGTGGGGCTCCGATGCGTCGGGACACCATATGAAACCCATAAGAGGGTGCTATTGAGTCGGGGAGGACTATATGGAAGGTTTTGGCACGAGTTCCCGTGTGATGGGTCATCTCGTTACACTTCGGTGTAGGTGATGAGTGCGTGCCTTGTGGGTACAGTGGTACATCTCTGATCAGAGTAATTTAATCTTTTCAAAAGCCGAGCCCACGGTCAAGGGCGGGTTGTGTGACTACTCGCAGTTAGTTTACAATTGTTTGAATGTTCGAGTTATTCATGGCACGTAAGGACTGTTGAGCGAGGTGGGGCTGACTGTACCCCTCGAGTTAGAAGATGATGATGCACACACACATGTTTACTTTTCCGTACTGATAAACTGCTCACATTTAAAGCTTTACAATTATGTTGCTTCCGCTAAACTAGCCACTATCTCCCTTGTTATTACCTTGCATTATATTTGCATTCGGTGGCTTGCTGAGTACATCTGTACTCACCCCGTTGACTTACAACATCAGAGCCCGTCTACTATGAGGAGGATGAAGGTCTGGAGTAGCGACCCAGTCAAGGCGAGACTGGAAGGAGGCGTTCATCTAGGACCCTTGTTTATTAGTTTCTCTTCACCTTTATTCACTTTTGTATTAATGCGGTCTACGAACCGTGAATGATTGTCCGTATTGTACGTGGTTGCATGATGAACGTCTTGTTTTATTGATGTTCTATGGAATTTCAATAAAGTCCTGATTTATTAAATCGGGGCGCGACAAGATGGTATCAGAGCCGACTTGACTGTAGGAAGCCAAACAGACCTGACCTTAGGATTTAAACTTACTATATTTTCTTACAAACACTACTTATCCTCTCATCTTCCGAGGTTTTCACAAAAAATTTTCTCTCTTTTGTAGATGCCGGTTCATACCATGAGCGGGACTCTTCGTGACGATGCCGGATTCATCCGCGAGCTTCGCGTGCTCGTCGACTTTTTGGGGTTTCCCCATGAGCCTGCGTTCCACGGGATCTTTCCCGATGCGAACGAGAGTTACTGCGAGGTCACGGTTGTGATCCGCCCCTCTTCCACGCAGCCACCCTTCTACACCCATGGAGTTGGAGGGCCTTCATTCGTGGTGGCCAGCCAGCGAGCCGCTCTTCAGTCCCTCGCCGAGCTTCGACTGGTATACGACTGCCACCTCCGCGACACCGTCTACCGCTTCATGCCCATGCGCACACCCGGTAGTCACCGCAGCATCTACATCAGTCCCCTCACGCAGAGCAGCTCCGCCATCACCCGCACGATGAGACTCTTGGAGGCCATGGACAACCTCCACACAGAGGCCGTCCTCGACGCAGACAGCCAGCACGACACCATCGACTTCTACCGCCACACTTCGGAGAACCTGACCCGTGAGAATGCCGAGCTCCATCGACAGCTTGAGCAGAACCCTCTGTTGACCCTTGAGGTGGAGGAGTTGAGGCGTCAGAACGAGCTCCTACGCCAGGGCGCCATGGTCCACACCCAGCTCCGTCAGCAGCTTAGAGAGTTGAAGAAGGACATAGAGGAGATCGCGCCTCTTCCGCCTCGCAAGAAGAAACCCCTTCAGATCCCCACTATGAGACCCAAGAGGATCTCCCGCAGCGCACCGCCCGCCGGACCATCCAGCTCCTCGACCCCGACCGTCTCCCACGAGCCCGAGATCGAGCCGTCCCCCGAGCTACAGTAGACGTAGTTTACGGTTGATTGTTATTTTCAGTTTTGCTTGCTTGTATTAGCGTTCATGTCAAAACATAAGGCATGAATGAAGAATTAAATAAGTGTAACCGCAAGAACGGTAACTTTTGAAATAAAATATGAAGAAGTTCACTAAAAACAAATGTGTCTACTTTGAAAACTCCAGGATGACCAACACCCAGGGCTGCGACGCTCCTCAGAACGGAGGAGAGAGTGGCAACTTGCCACAATGGGGAGCCCACCGGGCAAAGGCAAGCCCCGGTTGCCAATAATCCCACACTAGCTGAGATGATGGCTACCCAGAACCAGCTGGTCTCAGCCCTTTTGCACCAGATGCAGCAGCAACAGCAGCAGATGCAAGAGCAGCAGGCTCATCTTTTCCGCATCCACCAACAGCCCGAGCTGCCCCGACCCGCCACACCAGCTCCCGCTCCCGCGTCCCAGCTTTCGGAGTTCCTCCGAGTCCGTCCCCCGACCTTCTCAAGCACCACCAACCCCATGGAGGCTGGGGATTGGTGCGAGCTGTCGAGAAGAAGCTTGACCTGCTGACCTGCACCGAGCAAGAGAGGGTGGCCTTCGCCACCCACCAGCTTCATGGTCCCGCCGCAGAGTGGTGGGACAATCACCGCGAGACTCTGCCCGAGGGCCACACCCCTACTTGGGCAGAGTTCTCGGCCGCCTTTCGTGCCGCCCACATCCCCGACGGCATCATTGCCCAGAAGCAACAAGAGTTTCGGGACCTGCAGCAGGGGAGCAGGTCGTAACAGAATATCTGCATGAGTTCAACAGGTTGGCCAGGTACGCACCTGAAGAGGTTCGTACGGATGCAGCCAGACAGGCTAAGTTCCTTAAGGGACTGAAGGACGAGTTGTCCCTACAAACTCATCTCTGGAGACTTCGCCAACTTCCAAAAGTTGGTGAACAAGGCTATCATGCAGGAGACCCAGCAAAACAAGGTCGACCTGAAGAAAAAGCGAATGATGGCCTTCAGGCAAAACCAGGGCATGGCCCAGAGACCCCGTTTTGTTCCACCTCCACCAGCACAGCAGTACCACCCCTGCCCAGTGTATCGTCCGGCGCCACCAGCCGCTAATGCCGGAGCCAGCCAACCTCGTTCCGCTCCCGCCACCACCAACCGTCCCAGCTGCCCCGGCCAAGAAGCCGGAAGTTTTGAGAGACAGGCATGGCAAGCCTGTGGTATGCTTCAACTGCCGCCAGGAGGGACACTACTCCCATCTGTGCCCTCATCCCAAGCGTGCTCAAGGCGTCGCCTCCAACCCCGCCGTCCGCGCCAAGGTGAACCACGTCACCGCCGAGGAAGCCCAGGCCGCACCAGAGATTGTCATGGGTAAGTTTATGGTTCATTCATCGCTTGCAGTGGTATTATTTGACACCGGAGCTACCCACTCCTTTATATCAACTGCTTTTGTGGAAAATAATGCCCTGGACATAAGTGAACTACCCAGGCCAGTATTGATAGCTACCCCAGGCAAGCAAACCCTCGCCTGTTCCTTTAGTCCAAGGGTATGGGTAGAAATCCAAGGCACAATATTTTGGGCCGACCCCATTCTAATAGAATGTCAAGGTTTGGATCTCATTCTAGGGATGGATTGGCTAATAAAACATCAT
>JAAALK010000079.1:19371458-19464423 GCA_019279435.1 Zizania palustris
AAAATCCATTCTGGATTATTCTTAAGGAAAATCCATAAAAGAACCCAAACAAAGCCAAACAGGGAGAAATACTCAAAATCTGGACTTGAAAATTTTATGAGATGAACTAGAGACCAAAATATAATTTTAGGAATTTTTACAAATTTTTACCAACAGTGATTCAACCCTTAACCAAATATATGAATTTCTGGAATTATTTTAAATCGGAAAAGTAATTATATTCAAACTGGGCCTTAACCCTCAATCTGCCTCAGCCCAGCCCAGCCCAGGCCGCCAGCCACCGACAGGTGGGACCGACCTGTCGGCGCTCGCGTCCTCCCTCTCTCTCCCGCCCGCACCCCGCCTGGCCCACCCGTCAGCCACCCGTGCCCTGTCCACGCTCTCTGATCAACTGGCCCCGCATGTCGGCGCCCCTCCCTCCCGCACTCGCACACCGACATGTGCGGGCCACCTGTCGGATCCATCTTCCCCGATGAAATCCCCCTCCCCTTTCCTTTCCGGCGAGATCCCCTTCCGAATCCCACCGCCGGCCACCCGCGTTAGCCCGGATTAACCCCGGATCACTTTCCCCGGACATGGCCGCCCCCTTTCCATCTATATCCGACGCGTATGCACGAGTATGGGAGGTTATCCGAGGAATTGGAAACCTCGCCGGAGAGATTAGGAACCCTCTCGGGTTTCCACCATTACCCTTGCCAAAAACCCTCGCCGGCGACCCCTATTTATACCCTCGGTTCACCGCACTCCACCCACACCCCTAACGCCCTAGCCGAAGCAATCCCGAGCGCCCCGCTCCATTTCTTCGGTTTCACCTCCTGCTCCACCTCCGGCAAGTCGCCGTCGTCGACCTCGGCCTCCTCCGCCCTAGACACCGCCACCAGAGTCACCGTCGACGACCCCCCGTCCCCGGCCACCCCTCCGTTGGCCTTGGAAACCGCCGGATCGTCGTCGCCGTCGAGCCCCCGAACCCCCTCCGCCATCTACCCCATCGTCGGTCACCGTCCGTTGATCACCGTCGCCACTTAAGGTATGAACGTGACCGCCAGCTCCTCCTCATTCCATTTTTGGCAAAGAATAGGGCCTTCGGCCATCGCCGTCGCCGGTGGGGGCTCGCCGTTGTTCGGCCGGCGCTGGGGACGAAGCCCTCGGCTTCCCCCGTGCCGCGCGCGTGCCGGACGGCGCCTCTGCCGTTCGATCCAGACTGAACGGCCAGGATTAGATCCTGAAACCGAGCGCCCTGATGCGTTTGACTAAGGTTGACCGGTATCGGTCGATCTCAGCCGTTGGATCTCACTTAAACTCCCCGCCCAGCCACAGATCGTTGGATCTGGATCCAACGGTCCAGATCCGATCGGTCCACGCGCACAGTAGCGCGGTCCACCGTGGGCTTGGCTCACCGTGGACCGGAACCCATTGCTGGTTTTAAATAAATTCAGAAAATAGTTTAAACTTTGAAAATTCATATCTTGCTCATTTTAACTCCAAATTTCACCATTCAAATTTTGTTAAAACCAGAATATTATTCTCTACACATTAATGCCATAAAAACAGTATGTTTTTGTTACCCAAATATTATTAATAAATAAATGAATAAAAATCCCTTAGGATTAAAATTAATAATACAGAAAATAAATTAGGAAAAACCCTAAAAAGTTAAACTTTACAGTTTTATGCAAAAACTCAGAATAATAAAATATTACTTCACATAAAAACACTCACAACTATGTATGTTCTTTTATTTGGTGAATTTTATCTGTTTATTGAATGTATTATTTATTTTTCCGTATCGAGAAGACTACGAGTTCGTTGAGGAGCAGGAGTTCTACCCCGAGGTTCCTCCATCCCCCTTTGCTGATCAAGGCAAGTCATCGACCACCTCTGTGGAAACAGTTGATCATAATTGAGCCCATGTTTTAATAAATTATCGCTATAACTCATAGGTTAATATTGCATTAGTCCAATATTCAAGCCTTACACTTATATTTATTAGCTCCCCGTCCCTGTGTGCAAACCCAAGCCATGCTTATTGAGCCTTAACTCCTTGTCACTCTACTATAAAAATATTAGCTAGTGCCCAATGTACCGGCACAACTGCTATAGGATAAAAAGAATGAGTCGTAGATAGCTGGATTCTGTATATGAATTTCCCCGTTATTCTCGTCTCTGGACTCTGTTGGAGTTGGCTAAGTTATAAGTACGGTGGGTTCCGGGTGCAAGCTCGGGCACTGGTTTGTCGCACCCGGGGCACTATAAGGACCGGTCTGCGGGATCTGTTGCAAAGCACTTCCGTACCAACCACAAGTCTAATGGGTAAGTCCTAACTGGAAGTATGGAATACTCCGGCTCGATGCACCATAGAGGAGGGGGCAAGGGGCTAGCCTGCGGGCGACTTGTACCGACGAGGCTCAAGGGGGGGGTATGGTGGGGCTCCGATGCGTCGGGACACCATATGAAACCCATAAGAGGGTGCTATTGAGTCGAGGAGGACTATATGGAAGGTTTTGGCACGAGTTCCCGTGTGATGGGTCATCTCGTTACACTTCGGTGTAGGTGATGAGTGCGTGCCTTGTGGGTACAGTGGTACATCTCTGATCAGAGTAATTTAATCTTTTCGAAAAGCCGAGCCCACGGTCAAGGGCGGGTTGTGTGACTACTCGCAGTTAGTTTACAATTGTTTGAATGTTCGAGTTATTCATGGCACGTAAGGACTGTTGAGCGAGGTGGGGCTGACTGTACCCCTCGAGTTAGAAGATGATGATGCACACACACATGTTTACTTTTCCGTACTGATAAACTGCTCACATTTAAAGCTTTACAATTATGCTGCTTCCGCTAAACTAGCCACTATCTCCCTTGTTATTACCTTGCATTATATTTGCATTCGGTGGCTTGCTGAGTACATCTGTACTCACCCCGTTGACTTACAACATCAGAGCCCGTCTACTATGAGGAGGATGAAGGTCTGGAGTAGCGACCCAGTCAAGGCGAGACTGGAAGGAGGCGTTCATCTAGGACCCTTGTTTTATTAGTTTCTCTTCACCTTTATTCACTTTTGTATTAATGCGGTCTATGAACCGTGAATGATTGTCCGTATTGTACGTGGTCGCATGATGAACGTCTTGTTTTATTGATTTTCTATGGAATTTCAATAAAGTCCTGATTTATTAAATCGGGGCGTGACACGAGCACACGTCAGAGGGACGCATGCCAACAAGTCCAACTCATCAGATTGTGGAAAATCAGAAGAGCGTGGACAACCCCGAAAAAGGCGAAGCGTGCTCGAAAGACTAACGCTCAAAGGCGAAATCCCTCACTTCATGCCAACAAGTTCCAAAAAATTGGCACGGCGTGAGGACGGCACACATGAAGACTTCAATGCTTTCATAGTCGGAGTCTTTGAAGAAGATGATGAACCATTGTACTTCCCGGAGGAAGAACCCCTAGAAGTAGACCAAGTTCAACTTAGATCGGGCCGTCAGCTGGCTGACGTTCGCCCCCCTCCTAAAAATCCTAGAAGCAAGGATGTAGCTTCAGATGAAACAACTGACCCCACTTCTAATGTGTCAGTTAAGTATGATGTAATTGCTCATTTGAAGAAAATACCAGCCATGCTTTCAGTGTATGATGCTCTGTGTCTATCTTCTGATCTGCGAAAGGCTTTTATTACAGCACTTTCATTTCTCGAGGATTATAGGGTGGAAGTGTCTCACACCGAAGCAAAATTAGCTGAGGTTCTAAACATGACATTCACAGATGAAGACCTACTATTAGGAGATAAGAAGCATAATCGCCCTCTCCTTATGTATGGTGAAATTGATGATTTGTCCATAAATAGAATTATGATAGATGGGGGATCTGCTATAAATTTATTGCCTTTACGTACTCTGAAAAGGATTGGGTATTCTAAGAAAGATCTCAATCGATCAAATGTAATTATTCATGGCTTCAACCAGTCAGGCCAAGAGGCTATGGGCACTATAGCTTTGGTGTGTAAAATGGAAGCATTGTCTACTTATGTGACTTTCCATGTGATTGATGCTGCTACTTCATACAATGCCTTACTTGGTCGTCCATGGCTTCATGAAAATCAAGTGGTGCCTTCTACACTTCATCAATGCATCAAATACAAAGATGCTGAAGGAGAAACAACAACATTTTTTGCTGATAAAAGGCCATTTACAGTGGCCGAATCTTTCTATGCTGATGCTAAATTTTACATTGAGCCTGTGGGTAAAATAGAAAAGTCAAAGAAAAAAGCAACATTGGAACAAAGGTTCGCAAAAATAGAAGAAAGAGAAGCCTCGTCGACTCGAAAATATATCAATATATACCAGCTGATTTGAGAAAGAAGGGGGAACCAATATTTTAGGTGGTGAATGAGCTGTCCCTTGATAAAGGTATAGAATTAACAATGCCTCCACCTTCTCTGATACAACACAAAATAAGACATGCACGAAATGAATTGCGCAAATTTGTTCCAGCCAAAAATAAAGCTAGAACATCCGCACATATTACTTTATCAAATGAAGATAATGAGTCTTTGCCCATTTCTTTATATGATAACAAGGTGTTGTATATAATGCAGCAAATGGGTTATGACACCCTCACAGGACCGTCTTTATGTGGTGGCCGGGGGCAGCTTGCACCATTTATGAAGCTGCTATCACAAGCACAGTTGAACGCTCTGCATGAGGACAAGAAATTAATGGAAGAGAATATGGTTTGGGTTATGAAGTTTGTATGACTTCAGCCGAGTTTATAGATACGACAGAAGCATCTCCACAAATGGAAGATGGAAACCAATCAATAGTTGATGAGTTGGAAGAAATTGATATTGGGACGCCTGATGATCCTCGTCCAATCTACATTAGCAAATATATGTCTCAAGAGAGTAAGAAAGAATACCATAAATTTCTTTCCTCAAATAAAGATGTATTTGCTTGGTCTTATGATGAAATGCCAGGTTTAGACCCCACGGTTGCAATGCATCGGTTAGCCATACAAGAGGATGTTTCACCGGTAAAACAACCGCAAAGAAGGTTCCGCCCAGATGTCCTCCCAAAAATTGAAGCTGAGGTCGATAAACTCATAGCTGCAGGGTTTATTAGGGAAGTTAAGTACCCCAAGTGGGTTTCTAATATTGTCCCCGTCAAAAAAAAGAATGGACAAACTCGTGTATGTGTTGATTTCAGAGATTTGAATAAAGCATGTCCAAAAGATGATTTTCCTATTCCTATTTCTGAAATTCTTATGGATGCCACTATGGGATATGAAATATTTTCTTTTATGGATGGTTTTTCATGATATAATCAAATAAGAATGGCACCAGAAGATGAGGAGTTAACCGCTTTTCGAACACCAAAAGGGATATATTGTTATAAAGTTATGCCCTTTGGATTAAAAAATGCGGGCGCCGCATACCAACGAGCCATGACAGTCGTCCTAGATGGGCTGCTACATGACATGGTAGAATGCTACATAGATGATATCGTCGTAAAATCAAGAAAAGAGAATGATCATTTACAACATTTACACGTTGTATTCAACCACCTTAGAAAACATGAATTAAAGATGAATCCAATGAAATGTGCATTCGGAGTATCATCGGGAAAATTTCTAGGATTTATTGTCACAAAACAGGGTATCCAAGTTGACCCATCCAAAATAAAGGCCATAGTTAGGATGCCACCACCAGCGAACCTGCATAAGCTAAAGAGCCTTCAAGGCCACTTGGCATATATAAGACGATTTATTTCAAATTTGTCAGGTCGATGCAAGCCTTTTTCTTGACTTATGAAAAAGGGATCCCCTTCGAGTGGGATCAAGCGTGTCAAAATGCGTTTAAGGAGATTAAGAAATACTTGATAAATCCACCTGTCCTAAATGCCCCAATTAAAGGGCGACCTCTTATATTATATATAGCAGCAATGCCAACATCCTTAGGCGCACTTTTAGCACAAAATAATGACATGGGAAAGGAAATGTCATTATACTACCTTAGTCGCACATTAGTGGGGGCAGAGTGTAATTATCCAGACATGGAAAAAATATGTCTAGCACTTGTATTCGCAGCCCAAAAACTTCGACACTACATGTTGGAGCATATTGTGCACCTCGTTTCAAGAGCAGACCCTCTAAGATATATATTGAATAAAATGGTCCTCTCAGGAAGACTAGCTAAGTGGGCAATGTTCTTGTCACAATTTGACATCACTTTTGTCCCACAAAAATCAGTAAAAGGACAAGCTTTGGCTGATTTTCTCGCAGCACATCCTGTGCCAGACGATTTTCCTATCGACGATGATTTACCTGATGAGGAGGTACTTGCTACGTCGGTTACAAGTTCATCATGGAAAATGTATTTTGATGCTGCCTGTCGTCAATCAGGGGCTGGTGCAGGAGTAGTGTTCATCACGCCCGACGAAGGCATAATACCATATTCATTTACATTAACAACAGCTGTCTCCAATAATGCTGCTGAGTATGAAGCATTGATAATTGGGCTTGAGATAGCCTTAAATATGAGGCTTGACACGCTATCCGTCTACGGAGATTCCCAACTGATAATTAATCAACTCTTGGGTATATATACGGTAAAGAAAGAAGGGTTGTTACCATATTTCGCTAGAGCAAAATACCTAATGACCATGTTCGTCGAATTAAATATTGAACATATTGTAAGAAGTCAAAATGAAAAAGCTGATGCGTTAGCAAGCTTAGCTGCTAGCATGTCACTAAGGGCTTACCAAACGATGGATATTCGAGTGGAGGAACATAGAGTGTTACCGATACTCACTGAAAATGAAGAAGCAACTGACACGGCAATGACGACACATGTGTGTCAGATTGAAACAGGAGACTGGAGGTCACCCTTCCTCGATTATCTACGCCATGGATATCTACCTTTAGAGTCAGTTGAACGAGCAAGAATTCGAAAAAGAGTAACACGGTATACATGTATAAATGACACGCTTTATGGACGTTCATATGACGGCATATTGTTGCGTTGTATAGCTCACAATGAAGTGGTAGATGTCTTGAATGAAGTACATGCTGGAGTTTGTGGGTCACATCAATCGGGGCCCAAGCTATATTATCAATTAAAGCATTTAGGCTATTATTGGCCAACCATGTTCGAGGATTCCATAAAATTCTCAAAGAAATGTCATGAATGTCAAATACACGCTGATTTTATCCATCAGCCTCATGAGCCATTACATCCAACGACCATGTCATGGCCGTTTGAAATGTGGGGAATGGATGTAGTAGGACCGGTACAACCTCCATCATCCAAAGGCCATAAATTCATTTTGGCTGCAACCGATTACTTCTCCAAATGGTCAGAAGTCGTACCACTGAGAGAAGTCAAGGCTAGAAATGTAGAAAACTTTATAAGAACACATCTCATATATAGATTTGGCGTACCGGCCAAAATTATGACCGATAATGGTTCCCCATTTAAAAACAAGCTTATACGGAAGTTGTGCGCCAAGTTTAAAATTAAGCATAATTTTTCTACAGCATATAATGCCGCAGCTAATGGACAAGCAGAAGCATTTAACAAAACTCTATGTAAAATTTTAAAGAAAGTCGTTGCCAAAAACAAACGAGAGTGGCATGATAAGCTTCTCGAGGCATTATGGGCATATAGAACGACAACACGTACCCCAACTGGGATGACCCCTTATTCATTAGTATTTGGTGGTGAAGCAGTACTACCTATAGAAGTACAAATCCCATCGCTAAGGGTTGCTATTCATGAAAATATAGCAGAGGTTGAAGCTGCAAAGTTACGCCTTAATGAGCTAGAAAAGTTGGAAGGAAAACGACTACAAGCACTACAAAATCTAGAGGCTTATCAAGCTAGAGTGTCACGCGCCTTCGATAAATGGCTCAAGAGAAGGTCATTTAAAAAAGGAGACTTAGTCCTTGCGGTCATCCGTCCTATGAATATTACACATCGAATGCAAGGAAAATTCGAGCCTAAATGGGAGGGTCCTTATGTCGTGAAAGAAGTATATTCTAGTGGAGCATATAGAATCATTTCTCCTGATGGTGAGTACTACCCAGCTCCGATAAATGGAAAATTCTTAAAACGTTATTATGCATAAAAATAATAATAATAATAATAATAATAATAATAAAAACTTTTAAAGATGTGCGATAATGAGTAATTAAAAAAATACTCTCATTTGCACAAATTCGATTAGTCAAATACAAATGACAATTTGGGTACATAAATGAAATGCTCCATCCCTCATGAGCCTAAACTGTGGACACATAAAAAAACAAAATGATTAATGTACAATGCTCCATCCCTCATGAGCCTAAACTGTGGACACATAAAAAAAACAAAATGATTAATGTACAATGCTCCATCCCTCATGAGCCTAAACTGTGGACACATAAAAAAACAAAATGATTAATGTACAATGCTCCATCCCTCATGAGCCTAAACTGTGGGCACATAAAAAAAGGAGAACAAAAGGATTAAGGTACAATCCTCCATTTCATGAGGTTGCATACCTTATCCCATGGAATATATATGTATATACAACCTGAAAAATGGAATAATACTCCAAACCTCATAAGTCTGAAATAAATCAGAATTATACCATAAGGCTCTTTAGCCTAAAATAAATATGGTGTGTGGGCGGTAAAAACAAAACTCCAAAATAATGGCAATGTTTGTTACAATACGAAGCGAGGATCGATTACATAATTAATAAACACTTGCATCCAAAGAAATATAAATAATTTGATGCCACATTAAATAAAACAACTACCAACACACATACATATAAAGTACAAATTTCACAACCGAGCATGCTGATTGAATATAACAACGGTCCAAATAAAATAATAATAAGGATCAGTGAACAATGAAAGTACGTAAGTAAAATGAAAATGACTAGTCTGAGCTATCAGACCATGTCTTCACACTCCCCACAAGAGCAAGGATGTTGGTCCCAGATACAAAAATCCCTCTCAAGTATCTCACTAAATATTCAAAAGCTAGCAAATTTGGTAAGATATTGAACCCACATATGGTTTCCCATGTCTCAAAATGCAATATATACATCGCCTGATAGGATTGTATTAGCAGAAAATACCATGATATATATAGCCGCAAGAAAATCTGTACGAAGAAACAAAATGTATAATCATATGCATATAAACTTATATTTCGAGCTTCGGATGCAAAAAAAAACACACACATTTTTTGCATCCACAGCTCGAGGGGGCATCTGTTGACACTAATTTTAGCTCCTTAAATATATATATAGTCATGAGGCATAATAAAAAATCTCATATTAAATATATATTAAATATGTGTGATTGTTTACTGATATAAAATATTATCCAATACCTAGCACATATCATAGAAACGTATAAAAAAATATGTAAGAACAACACCCTCGACAGCATGAAACATTCTATTTATATAAATGAATGACAACTGATCTGCCTAATGGCATGAAAATCTAAATAAAAAGAATATAATAAATGTCTCACAATGTGAGATATCATGTTTATTATCACGACTGCATGCACGTGTGATATAAATAATTATATAGATACACACATATATAAAATAGATAATATATGTAATAATAGTGCCTCTCTAAATATAATATGTATTAATATGGCACTGTACATATGTCATTAAAAATATGCAACAATAAAAAATACAATATTTATGGGCATGACACCATACACACATGTCAGAAAAGAAGAAATGTATGTACGCAATGATAATAGAGAAATAGATATTCATTAAGCGATGTAAAATACTAAATACCAAATATGCATCAATAGAGAGACATATATAAATTTTGTTAAAGAAAATATATTGTGGTGTGGCAATCATACAGTCAGCTATAATACATTTTTTTAAAATAAAAATAAGGATGTACATAATGATAAATAATTTATACAACTTACAAATAAAATTGATCACAAATTTTAAATATGGACCAAAATGTCAACCATATATAAATTGATAAATTCATATATTGTTTGAGTGCAAAAGAAATGAGTGATTTCTTGCATGAATGGCGTGGCAACTTTTCCCTTCAAGATAAACAAAAATTAGAGTTTGCATGCAGATTTTTGCTAACCATAAATAAAAGAAAAGGAAACAAATGAGACATGCATGCGCAGGAAGCCATGAGCGCACTCTCCAACGTTTGATTAGTGTTTACTAATTATATTCATTAGTTTCATTCTAATTAATCAAAGGGAAAATTAAACATGCATACCGCACATGCTATCATCGCAAGGGACCACTGCATGCACCTGGCTTCCACTACGCGAGAAAACGCAGTCAACAGCCACTCTTCACGTCGCAGTACACGTTCTGCACCCACGTCCAGCGCATTTCTCTCCTCACGAGCGCACGCACAGGAGGCTGCCTCCACTATAAATAGCACACGCACAGGGTCAGGACGGGAGGTCATTTTTTCCACTGGAGAGCACCACACACACGCGCTGCTGGTTTTTTTGGAGAGATCCTGGAGAATCAGCGAGCACACGCTGCTGCGGCCACACGCATATAGAGTTTTCGGAGTGCATACGTTGCTGTCGGCTGAAGACTCATCAGCTACTTCACACGCAAGAAGGAAAGGAGGTGCTGCAAAGGTAAAGAGAAATCATGTTCTTTATCTACATATCCTTCCTTCTTTTGAATTAAATGCATCATCTCATAATCTTAGGCTTGGCCTTTTGGTACAAGCCTAAGAATGCATCTCCTAAAAACATACATATCATAATCCTAAACTCGGCCTTTTGGTCAAAGTTTAGGAATACATATACATATCATAGTCCTAGGCTCGGCCTTTTGGTACAAGTCTAGGAATGCACATCATAATCTTAAACTTGGCCTTTTGGTACAAGTTTAGGAATAGATATACATATCATAGTCCTAGGGTCGGCCTTTTGGTACAAGCCTAGGAATGCACATCATAATCCTAAACTTGGCCTTTTTGGTACAAGTTTAGGAATGCATATACATATCATAGTCCTAGGCTCGGCCTTTTGGTACAAGCCTAGGAATGCACATCATAATCCTAAACTCGGCCTTTTGGTACAAGTTCAGGAATGCACATACATATCATACTCTTAGGCTTGTCCCTTTGGTACAAGCCTAGGAATCCATATCATAATTTGTAGGCTCTACTTTCTATTATGAGTCTAAGAATATTTTCTCATAGGAATGCACATCATAATCCTAAACTCGGCCTTTTGGTACAAGTTTAGGAATGCATATACATAGTATAGTCCTAGGCTCAGCCTTTTGGTACAAGCCTAGGAATGCATATCATAATTTGTAGGCTCTACTTTCTAGTATGAGTCTAAAAATGTTTTCTCAACATATGTTAAATGTATAAGGGTCAACTAAAATTTTCACATAGGCTTTATGGTATAAGGTCAAAAATACCTACAAATGACTCATAAGCACGTTATGATAAATACTTGTGTTTCTCACATACATATATGAATAGTGCGAATTGCATACATATGCATAAGTAACTCATGCGACAGTATCATAAATAGTTAAGCCTCAATATTCAAGGCATGATCAAAATAAAAATATGTAGTTGAACTAAATTATAATTGGGATATCAAAATAAGCAAATAGCCTAATGGCACCATACTAAAGGATATAAATCATGGCATACATATACATGTCAGAATGCTAGCATCAATAGAAGAGCTAGGTGGTCATTTACAGCTGCATCATGCAAGTTATAGAAATATATGCCATATTTCATTGCCTCACGCTCCTTACATGAGTTCTGTAAAAAAACATGGCATGATCTCAATAAAAAAATCAAATATAAAACAAGCTTATAAGAGCCGACTATACATTGAACAATTTTTGTACACCCGTTTCGGGTTACGTTTCATACCACATGCTGCACTAGCATTAGGCGGAGCAGTAAATTAAATCATTCATGTTCTAAATATACGTCAAACATATACACGTAGTTTAAATGAGATTAAATAATATATATACACAAATTATGCCACACAACTCTCCGAATAATGAGTATTATGGCATGAACGTGATGACCTCAAATATATTGAAGCCTATTACGCTAGTTACTTCCTTGCAAATAGTCATTCATTTTCTCTATATGTGTACAAAAGTTAATGGACATGTCAAAATACACACCATATACAAGAAAAATAGCACAACCATAAAGGAGATAAATTGTGGCATATACGTATATATGGTGTGGTCATGATGTTCACGCTAACAAAGACGACAAGCACTTATGTTCTACACATACTTAAACAAAAATCAATATGGAGAAAAATCAAGACACCTCTTCAACGACGCTGGAGCTAGGATAGAATTTTATTTTCATTTCTTCTTTTAGCTTCATATCAACATGCATTGTAATTTTCTTTTAGTCGGAACTCTTAATCAGGGGTTTTCTCTACGGAGATGTAATTAACAGAATTATTATGTAAGCGTATTAATTCTGGAAGTAATGGATTCACAATGTCTGATATTTCATTTTTTGCATTTAAATCAAACTAACTCGTATCTAACGATTTGTGGATAAGGCCCTTTCTACATCATAATATTTCTAAAAGGGTTGTTGTTTTCCCGTCGTCAGACACCACTTCGCGACTCCGAGCGCCAGCAAGCCACTTTCTCTCTCGATCCCCTCGAGCCACCTGAATACTTATCCTGGCCTCCCTCTCGCAAACTCGGTCGTCACGCCATCGCAGTCAGCTGTCCGTCTAAGTCTTGCTCGGTCTCTTCGTGCACTCTTGAGATATTCTCCAACATCGCTCGTCCTCTCTGATCCTCTGGCATCAAGCTCCCCGCTCGACCCTCGATCACCCATCATCGATAATTGGTCAGCATCTCCTCCCTGCACATACAAGACAAGCCAAAACAAGAACATGACGCACCACTGATACCCTCGACAGCCAAACCGCCATTTCACACTGAACCCCTCGATGCACTCAACCCACTCTCAACCACTCAACCGCTCATCCTTGTCAATCACTGATCATCTAGTCCAAAACCACCATTGGTTTCACATATTCCTAATGTCAGTACTGAAACAAATGAAAGTAATGTGATTGGTGATGAAGATGTTGATTTTCGAAGATACATGTATGCTTCGCGGGTTAGTAGCACAAACAATATAAGTGACTTGGATAAATACTTGGCAGAAGATCCCTTATTTGTTCCTGTTAGTGAACAATTTGATGTATTGTCATGGTGGAAAGCTCATAAGGATGTATATCCTATTCTAGCTCTTTTTGCTCGTGATGTCTTTGCCATGCAAGTTTCTACTGTTGCTCCAGAATCTGCTTTTAGTGCGAGGGGGGGTTGTTATTGATCCTTTCTGTAGTCGTCTTGAACCTGAAATTGTGGAAGCACTAGTGTGTACTAAAGATTGGGTGTCTTCATCTAGGATAGGTGACTACTCATATACTTGTCATTTTTAGATCCATTCATTTAACATTTAGAATTCTATGTTATCTACTAATATCTCTTGTTTATAATTTTTAGATTCTCGTAAACAGATTGAATGTATTCTCAATGACTTGGAGGTTTCAGAGACCATGGTTTCCAACTTGACACTTGAAGATCTCAATGAGATGGTATGAACTTAAATTTATATATTATCAACAAATACGCATGCTGAAATTATATATTGTCATTAAACATGTTTGCTAAAATTTGCTTGCTATTATTTCATTATGTACATACTAACTGAAAGTGGTTGATATTATTTGATTATGTAAATGCTTGCTGAAATTTGTAGGAAGAACAACCTTCTAGTGATGAAGACAATTAGAGGAACATCGGAACAACCTTCAAGTTTTATAAAGTTGTGTGCTGAAGTGTTGAACTGCTGATATTGATCAAGATTAAAGTTCTACTCATATTTTGTCACAAACTAACAGACTATGTTGTGTCATGTGTGATGTAATTTGAGATTTCTGAACTCTAAACTGCTGCATTTTGTTCTTATCTGAACTCTGAAGTTCTGAAGAAAATGAGGAGCTCTTGCTGCATTATGTTTTTATGTTGGGTTGCAGCTGCTAGTGCCTACATGTGGAGTTCTGCTGTTGTTTATTTTTGCAAGTTTTGATTGGTTAGTTTGAACTTTGAAATGGAAACAATGCAAGCAGGTGAAAAAATGATTATTGTCCTGTTTTTTGTCTCATTGATCTAAGATGACACTATGTGTTGGGGAAAATACTTCATCCTCAACATCGTTGAAAATCTCTGCATCAACACTGCCTGAAGATAAAAAGAAGTTAGAAGCCCTAATCTCCGGAGGTCCTAACAGCCATCAAGGCTCCACTACCTCTGGAGCATTCCGAGATAGAGGTTTCCACTAAGGCTTCGGCATGACAAAGATTCCCGAAGCATCTTCACCTGAAGGGGCACTGCCAGCAAGGATGGAACAAATACTTTCTTACTATTGGCTCGATCTTTTACCCTTTTAACCCTACAATGTATACTAAATAGTATCCACTAGGTCGGTTATAATTAGAGGGTAAAGAGATATTTTCTCAATATATCTTGTGTATAAATAACCCTTTTCGTTATGTAAGGGGTATTGAATATTCAGGTATTCAATACACACTTCGAACTGTCTCGAGCTATTATCCAATTCAGAGGATTGGAACGGTCCGTAGTAACAAACACTACATTTGTCAATTCTTCAACTTTACTAAAACCCGTTAGCGTAATCTTTTACGCCAACAGTTGACGCCATCCGTGGGGAACCTAGTACAAAAACTTCATTCTCTACCAATCCTTTCCTGAAGCCATGCCTCCTAAGAAGAGTCTAGGCACCAGTCCCCTCCGAAGGTCCCCTCGGACCTCCGAATTAGGATTTCCAAACACCCCCGAGGCCGCGGAACCCTCCACGGTCCCCCCACCTCAAACTCCCGAAGTGACCACTAACCCTCGAGCATGCGGAGCCCCTCCTACAGCTCCGTCTGTGCTCCGAACTAACTACATTAGTTCTCAAGATCAAGAGGGCCCCTCTAGAGGAAGTGAAAGCCGTCTAGATGATGTGGTTGCCTAGATGGCCCAACTTCAGTCGGAGGTAGAGAGGTGGAGGCAAGAAGCTGCTGATAGGCTTCACCCTCAAGCTTGCCCCGTCATCCCAGAGACGCCTCAAGACGACGACCCCATCTACTATCCCGAAGCTTTTGAGGTCCGGAGAGGCATCGAGAATGCCTCCTTCGATGACGAATCTCCACTACACCCTGACCTGCAGAAGGTGCGCTTCGACTCCAAGTTTCAAGCTTCGAAGCTACACAAATACTCTGGAGAGGCCGACCCCGGAGAGTTCTCCCGCTCCTATGCTCTTGCAATTGAAGCTAGCGGAGGAGTTCAAGACACGATGGCCAAGTATTTCCCCCTTGCGCTCGAAGGGGTGGCTCTCTGTTGGTTCTAGTCCCTAAAATCAGGATCAATCAAGTCTTGGGAGAAGCTGAAGAGAAGGTTCGTGAGCAATTTTCAAGGGATCTTTGTGGCCCCAATGTCTACAGGGAGTCTTTTCAAGGTGAAGCAGCAACCCGGAGAAACCCTGTGACAGTTCTTCAAGTGCTTCGCCCATATGAAGTCCCAGATAAAGGGGTTGTCTACATCATCCATTGTCGACGCAGTGTGCGAAGGTGTCACAAACCTAGGCCTCCTCGTCAAGCTTCACTGGAAACCTATTTCCTCGGTGGCACAGTTAATGGCCTACTTCGATCAATATAACAAGTCAGAAGAAGGATGGATTCAGAGGACTGCTTCATCTTCATAGACCTTCCTCCAAGAAGTCAAAACTGAACCGAAGGCCTCAAGTCCACCATGTGCGTCTCCCTTCGAAAATCGTCCACACGATGCACGAAGAGGACGGAGGCATCCCGCTCCGAGGTTCTAAATATTGAACATTCTACTTAGAAATTGCCTCCTAAATATCAACAGGCTCACGGCAACAAGACCAGCGGCTCAAGGTCGCCAGGGAAGCCAGCTGGTCAAGGCCAGGCCTTTTGCTGCGTGCATGGAGAAAATCGAAGCCACACCACCGATGCGTCCAAGTCCATATTAGCTCTGTGGAGCGAATATCTCGAGAGGAGTTCTGGTCGAAGCACTACTGACCGAGCCCCTCCCGTGAAACATTCAGAGCCAATGTAGGTTGTTGGGCGTGTGGACAGTTTCGAAGCCCTAAGACAGCCTCCAGTGGCCAACGTTATGCCACCACCAAAGCAAGAAGACACCCAAGATCGCGGGAAAAAGGTGGTCCTGCCCATCTCCGGAGGGGGACCCTAATTATTATGTAGAAGCATCAGCGGAGAGAATACGTACATGAAGTGGGACACATTTGGACCTCGTCGTCAGCGGCAGATATGCCCGAGTAGTCTCATGTGCCTATATCTTTCTCCGCAGTTGATGCGACTGGAATTAAGTTCCCCCATGCATACCCTCTTGTTATTATAGCTGACATTGTTGGGACCGAGGTCTGGCGAGTGTTGGTTGATGGTGGAAGCTCCGTGGACATCATCTTCATCCAAGCCTCCGATCAACTATGCATCCCGTGGAGGCATTTACTCCCAGCAGCCCATCCGATACAAGGCTTCACAGGCCCTCCTCTCGATGCCCTCGGCCAAATGGGCCTCAAGGTCACTTTCGGAGAGGGGCACCTGGCCAGATTGGAGGAAGTTATCTTCAACGTCGCCAACGCCCCTTATGCTTACAATGATATCTTTGGAAGGGGAATGTTGAACCAGTTTGGGGCTGTAGCACATCATAATTATTTGTGCCTGAAAATGCCCACGCAAGGAGTACTTGCAGTCCTCAGTGACCAAGCTGCAATGCGGATGGCGGAGTCCGGCCACGGCCCACCCCTCGATTTCCGGCAAGTAAATAATGTGTAGGAGCATTCGGAGGATGCTTCGGTGTCAAGAGACCCTTCGAAGGTCCCCTACCTCAAGCCGAGCCTAGAGGGCGAAGTTGTTACAAAGATCATCGTCAAGGAGGGCAGGGACTATCCCATCCAATTCAGCAAGGAGCTGCTCTCGGAAATTGCCACTTCGCTGGAAGAAGTGGTTCGAGATAATCTGGATGTCTTCGCCTGGTCAGACTAAGATATCCCCGGAGTCGACCGAAGCATCATCGAGCACAACCTGCTCATCAACCCCAAGGTTTGACATGTTCACCAGGGGCTCCGCAAGTTGTCAACAGAAAGAGTAGACCTCGCCAAGGCGGAGGTAGAAAAATTAGTAAGAGTCGGGATCACTAGGGAAGTGGCTCACACGGAGTGGTTAGCCAACACCGTCTTCGTCAAGAAAAAGGCCTTCGGCAAGTGGATCATGTGCATTGACTTCACATCTCTGAATAAAGCATGCTCGCGTGACCCCTACCCCATGCCCCGCATTGATCATCTCGTTGATTCTATAGATGGCTCCGAGCTCTTGTGTTTCCTTGATGTGTACACCAGATACCATCAAATATGGTTAAAACGTGAAGACGAAGACAAGCTTCATAACTCCTTCTAGAGTCTTTTGTTATGTCCGAATGCTCGTCGGCTTAAGTAATGCCGGGGCAACTTTTTCAAGATTAATTGCTAAAGCTCTAGGTCACTAGATAGGATGCAATTGCGAGGCCTATATGGATGACATTGTAATAAAGAGTGCTTTGAAGCACCAGCATAGTCTAGACTTAACAGAAACTTTTGAGAGCCTCCGAGCATGTGGAGTTCGCCTCAACCCTGAGAAATGTATCTTCGTGGCTCAATTAGGAAAATTGCTAGGGTATTTAGTTTCGAGCAGAGGAATCGAAGCTAGCCCAACACAGATAAGTGCACTACAAAGGATGGCTCCGCTAGAAAATTTAAAGCAAGTCCATAAGCTTGCCGGACGCCTGGCAGCCCTTAGTAGATTTTTGGAAAGGTCCACGGAGCAGAGCCTCTCGATATTCAAAGCTTTGAAGGGGTACGAAAGTTTCGTCGAGCCACCAGAGTGCCAGAAGAACTTTGATGAAATTAAGGACTACCTCGACAATCTTGCAACGCTTACTGTGCCCCTTGCAGATGAAACTCTCCTTCTTTATCTTGTGGCAACAGGCTCCGCTGTTAGTGCAGTACTTGTTCAAGAACTGGACTTCAATGGAAATCTGGTGTAGAATCCAGTATACTTTGTATCAGAAGCTTTGTCCGGGGCCAAAACACGGTACTCCGAGCTCGAGAAATTCACTTACGCCTTGCTAATGGCCTAACGAAAGCTGCGGCATTACTTTCTGGCATGCAATGTAATTGTTCCAACCTCATACCCCCTTGGAGACATGCTCCGAAGCAAAGATTCGACGAGGAGAATTGGGAAATGGGTTGTCGAGCTAGACACTTTAGGCATTTCTTTCACAGCAAGAACAACCATTAAGTCACAGGTGGTGGCTGACTTCGTAGCAGAGTGGACCCCGTCCGCAGTATTGGCTCCGGAAGAATCAAGTGATGGTGTGTGGACCGTATACTCTAACGGGGCTTTACAGGCATCCAGAGCAAGCGACGGAGCAGTCACTACCCCCCATCGGTTGACTCCGATGGTGTCAACCCCACTGTGGGGAGAGGCATTGGCCATGACTTGCCTTTTCCCTTCCCAGGGGCCGTCACCCGTGCTAGAGCCTTATTTTGCACCGAATCCATTTCCTTTGTCAGAGCCGCCTCCTTTATTAGAGTTGACTCTGTTGTCGGAGCATCTGTAAACATGAAGGTATGTACCATTATGTAAATGTTGTAGGTAAAAAATGAATCCAAGCTCGATTTGAAAAGGTGTACCTCAACCACTCAGTTGCCAAACGAGCACCAGACTACTCGGATGTACGAACATCAGAGTGAAGTCCTCGTCGGACTCCTCAGGAGATTGGACTGGAGCAGTGCTCGCAGGGATCCCCTCGACCGCTGCAACTACCATGTCATCCGAGGCGGGACCCTCCGTTTCTAGGGTCCGAATCCCTTTGGCCTCAACTCCGCCTTCATCGTGAACCAGGACCTCCGTCTAGTTCGAGGGAGCATCTTCGGCATCTGCCTGCCCAAGATTGCACCCCTCTTCATTCAACGTGACTTTCATGCCATCTTGGACGAGAGTCTCAGTTTCCATCTAAGAACCCCCTTCATCATCCCCCACAAGCAGAGCCTCGAACTCTTCGGCCATCTGGACCTCCGCGTCCTCATCCTCCTCGGACCACTCTAACGATGAAGCTGGAGACTTCGAAGGAGTACAAGCCTTCGGCTTGCGGGCCACCTTCTTCATCAGAGTCTTCACCGGGCCAGAGGCCCCGGCCTTGGCTTTCCTCTTCCTCGGCACCGGGTCTGCCGTGGACCAATCTGGAAGGGCTAGGGGCTCAACTCCGAGTGCACTCCACACTCTGTTCAACCGCTCCTAGCTCCCAACCAGCTTCACCCTTCGCTCCTTCTCCTCAAATGAAGGAGCTCCAAGAACATTCTCCGCTGCTCAGACTATTTGATCTGGAGTCAGCATCATCCATGGAGCTAAAATAATAAGGTATCATTTATTAGTTTAATGAAATTAAAACCAATGTATATGCAAAATAATTTGATGCAGGATACATGGAAAGCTTACCTATGGAGTTTGAGGTGCTTTCCCGAAGTCCCCCCTCTGGGTTCTCCTTGGAGATGATAGGCCAGTTAGCCATCAGAGGAGGAATCCGGAGGGCTATGAATTCTGTTGGCGTAAAAGATTACGCTAACAGGTTTCTGTAGATTAGAAACTGACAAACGAAGTGTTTGCGAAGTGAACTGTTCTAAGCCTCCGAAAGGATAATAACTTAGAATAGTTCGAATGTGTGTATTGAATAACTTGTATTCGGTCCCTATTACAGGGTGAAATGGGGAGTATTTATAGGCCCAAATATTAAGGAAAAGACCTATTTACCCCTCTATTACAACCGACATAGTGGATACTATTCGGTACTCTTGATAGGGCTAAAATGGTAAAAAACTAATCTAATAAAATAAAAGATAAATCTTCCATCTTAGCTAGCAAAAAATATCTCAAAGAGCCTTCGTTCGAAGATATACTCCGAACCAAGGCCCATCTTCATACTTCGAACTTGACTCAGGACATCTTCGAAGATGGACGTCTGGAAACCTTCGAATCCATTATCTGCCTTTGTGCTGTTACGGCAATAACCCTGAGTATGGAATATTTTCCCCCAACAGTAGCCCCTCGAATACGCTTCTCCGTTAAACCTGTAATGTTAGGAGAGCAGTATACGGAAGAAAAAATAACTAGGTGTAGGGGTTATTGGATTTTAATTTATCTCCGAAATATACGAAGATATTAAACTCCGAATCAGTTTTAAGACAATTACTTTCGAACTATCTTAGAACTGACGCAGGAAGCTCGAAAGCCTTTTAGACTTAGAAGAAATAGCCGTTAGCTTCCTTCTTTTAATGGAAACTACGGAATGCGTTAATTTCGGAGAGAAGTAACGGGCAAGAATGCGAAACGGCACAGACTAACGGTAAATAATGTAAAGTCTAGGCTATAAATAGAGGGCCTAGAACTTTCCTGAGTACCTTTCCACCGCTCTCTTGCAAACAAACACCCTTTGAGCCCTAGCCTCCATTCTTCCTCCAAAGCAGCCCAGTAGCTTCAATGGCGAAAACTAAGAGTATTGGAGCCCCTTCAGCCTTGGCTCGGTAGCAAGCGGCTGCAGCAGTGGCGGCTGCGGCATTGGCGACAGTAACTCCAACACCCGCAACGGCATCCATGGCGGCAGGAGGGGGAAATCCCCAAAATGTTGATGATCAAGGTCTCTGCCCGCCTTCAACGAAGTACTTGGACCAATCCTTCCAACTGGGACCTTCTACCTGCAAAAGAGAATCACTGGTGGTCGCAGTAGAAGGGAAGATTAGTACCGGAGTCATGATTCGCAAACCTGGAAAGGAACTCATCCCGTCACTAAGGCCCGGAGAAGTGGTCGTCTTCGAAGCCTTCTTCGAAGCTGGCTTAGGCCTTCCAGCAGTGGACTTTTTGGCCGAGGTACTTGATTTGTTTCACGTCACCCTTCCTCAACTTTCTCCGAACGCAGTAGCTCGTTTAGCTATCTTTGAATGGGCGTTGAGAGCCGAAGGCTGTGAGGGGAGGGCAGAGATCTTCGCTGCGCTACATAGAGCTTCGTGCCAGCCAAAAACCTTCGTAGGCCCCGGAGGTGAAAAAGTGGTAGTAGCCTTCGGAAGTATTAACTTCAGGCTTCGGGATGAATACGCCCTTCAATTTCCTGCTAAGGCCATCAATGCAAGATGGTATACCGACTGGGTCATGAGATGGTTTTATGCCGAAGTTTGGGCAAGCAA
The DNA here is from genome assembly GCA_019279435.1 of Zizania palustris. Taxonomy (NCBI): domain Eukaryota; kingdom Viridiplantae; phylum Streptophyta; class Magnoliopsida; order Poales; family Poaceae; genus Zizania; species Zizania palustris. Next base: position 19,392,815 of record JAAALK010000079.1, read on the forward strand.
TCCTTTGGCCGGACCTCTGAAAGACATTCAATTTCGGAAGGAAGCCCTAGTACATCCAGACCAAGGTCAGCTCGAAGCTCGCCTTAGCTTACTTCAGAAGATCAGTCGAAGGTTGAGCATGCGAGACTTAGCCGAAGAATTCCTCGGATTACAAATCTCTCCGCTGATGGCCAACTGGCCTATCATCTTCGAAGAGGATTCGGAAGGCGGTCTCCGAAAAATCACTTCGACTTCGAGCCCTGCAGGTAACTTCGAAAACAACATATATTATGCATATTCATTCGAAGAAGTAACTAACTTAATTCATTTTTTAGCTTCTTCAGCCCCTATTACTTCGGAGCAAATCGTGCGGGCTTCGGAGAAGACTTTGGGCGCTCCGACTTCGACCGAAAAGGAATGGAGAATCAAGTTGGTCGGGAGTTGGGAAAGATTTAACAGAGTGTGGGGAATGCTGGAAATCACTCCGCCCCCTTTGATGGATTGGGTGCCTTCGGAGAAAGGACCCAAAAAGAGGAAAGCCGAAGCTGGGACTTCGAGCTCCGCCAAGACTCCGGTCAAGAAGGTGGCTCGAAAACCAAAGAATCCAGCACCTTCGAGCCCAAGGGCTTCAGTCTCTGACTCCCAAGAGGACGAAGGGAGGTTGCTTGTGCGTCTGATAGACGAAGATGCATCTCAAAGGACTGCACAAGCCGAAGTACCTGCGAACATGCCGGAGTCTCAAGATAACCTTGAGCAACCAAGGACTTCGGCAGTTCAAGAGGATTTACCTCATGACGAATTTCCTGTGGATGAAAGCGGAGTCGAAGTCACTATGGCTTCGATTCCTGAAGAAGCAACAAGGAGTGCCTAGGAAAATATTCCTGCAGTCGAAGATTTAACGGCTGATTCGGATGAAGATCTCACCTTCGATCCGCCAAACAGCCCAGTGATTACCCCTCGCCAGAATGTCGAAGGTAAACTTCGAATAATTCTTTTATGTTTATTTTGTGTATTTATACAATGTATAATACTTTTGTTCTTTACAGAGTCTACTTCTGTGGAAGAGGTCTGCCAGGAAGAAATAATCCCTGGACCTTCGACGACTTCGGAGCCAATCCCAAGTGCCACTCAAATGGGACCTGGAAGAGGCAAAAAGAATATAGAACCCCTCCCTGCTGCGAGTTCCAGATCAACTCCATCTGATTCAACAGACGAGAGTCAATCTACCGAGGGGGGCCAGTCTCCAGGGGCTCCGAAGGCTACAGGCCAACACTCCGGCCCTTCGCTGGACGAGGATGACCAACAAGCGATAAGTATGCTCCCCCTTCTAGCTCCTTTCTTAGGGCAAACAACTGTTCTTCAGACTTTGCTCGAGCCTTTGGATCGAGCTAGTCACGACATAGGGGAGACCAACTTAGTGGCCATTCTGAGCAAAGCGGACAGGTCGGAGCTTAACGCTGCTATGGAACGCGCAGCTTACCAGGTACGAAGCATCTGCGAAATAACATAGAATTCGTCTACAAATAAATTTTTACCTTGGTTTTTCTTTTCGCAGCAAACAGTCTTGGCCCGAGCTGCGAATATATCGAATGATCAAGAAATCGCTCGTCTTCGAGAGGAAAATAACATCCTTCAATGGAATCTTACCATCTCCGAAAGCCGAGTGGTTCAGATGGACAGTATAGTGTCAACGGAGCGCAGGGCCAGACAAGGTTTGGAGGCTGCGAATAAAGAGCTCGAAGTAGAAAGAATTGTGCTTCGAGCTGAAATTGAAAGAATGCGGGCGGAGCACGCTACTGCGGGGACCGAGCTTGTCAGACTCCAAGAGGAAGCTAGCCAGCTTTTGAACCAAAAGAATATCTTGACTACTGAAGCTGCTAGACTTTCTGGGGTTCTGGGAGAGGTAACTTCGATGAAGGACGTACTGATCGAAGATAAACTGAAATCCGAGAAGGTAGCTGCGGAAGTTATGAATCAACTGCTAGGTGTTCTAGAGTACTTCGGTACTACTGGGACACTTCCTTCTGATGATAACATTTCTCTTCTGCGCCGGTTGAAAAGGATTCAAGGAGTGGCGAAGCAGATGAAGACAGCAGGCATTCGATACGGAGAACTCTCCGGACAAGTGGCTGTTGTTGGCCTACTTCGCTACTACGAAGATCTGGGCCGATCGATAACTCCGAGCGCAGGAGAGGGCCCAATTACCTTCAACGACGAGCGGCTTCTGACTCCTTCCGAAGGTGTGGCCGCTGCCTGGCGAGCCTTCCAGACTTCATGGAGAGCCGAAGGTCGTTCTGCGATCAAGGCCTGGATCGACGAAGGACAACGCCAGAAACAAGCTCAGACCCAAGCTTCAAGCAGTCAGCCTCCTCCGAACCCGCAGGTTTAGAAATACCTTAGGATTTTTGGCTATGTAAAGCTTTATGCTTATGAACATTTATCAATGAAAATTTGTTTATCATACTTTTAGGCTTTGCCTCATACGGAAGATATCGAAGTGTTAGACATTAACGATGAACTTCGCTCATTATGGACCACCTTTGATCTTCTAAAAGCTTATAAGCGCCCCCGATTTTTAGTTCCTCGAGATAGCTCTGGTGTAATTGCGCCCGAAGTAAGCAAAGATATACTATCTTATATTAAAGAGGAAGAAAAAGAGGTTAACTTGAACACTTCGTCTTCTGAAGACGTTATATGGTCTGAAGACGAAGATGAAGTTCGAAGTAAAAAACTTGAAGAACTTGGAAGCTGGGAAAGGAGACCCGAACGGCTTCGAACTTGGGCCGAGCTTCAACAAGAACAGAAGGACTTTAGAGCTTCGAAGGGAGGCAAGAGAGTTAAACGTAAAGTTGTTAGAACTCCCGGTGCTGGAACTAGTCATTCCAATCCTAGCTCTAGAGATCGAAGAGGTCTTCGATTCCTTCTTGGTATAGATACCAATTTTTCATGATGTAATCTGTAAACATATTCGTTCGAATAATGAATACTGATTTAAAATTGTCTCCATATTTACTAGCCCCTCTTTGGGGATAAGCAACTTCGAACTGTATTCAAAGATGGTTATGCGCAAAGAAAAACTTCGGAGTACAATTTTTTGGGGTTCGGAGCCCCTCTGCAATTTAAAGATCTTTTAAAATCTTATAAAATGTCTTCGACTATTTGTAGTCTGAAGAATGGCAACTTAGTACCCTTGTTTTTTGAAAGAAATCACTTGAGATAACTTTCATGACACCTTAGTGTCTTAAATAATTTGTCACTTTGGACTATGTTAACAGACATTCGAAGCTCATGGCTCAAACTCTGTTTTGCTTTGGCCACCTTCGGCTCTTTTTTGCGAACTCTGTCAAACCAATGATTCAGAGTTTGCAATGGTCTCTTTGGACTCTTTTTACGGATGTCTACCAGCCAATGTCTTGGACTCCGCATATTTTGGCCACCTTCGGCTCTTTTTACGGAAGTCTACCAGCCAATGGCTTGGACTCCGCATATTTTGGCCACCTTCGGCTCTTTTAACGGAAGTCTACCAGCCAATGGCTTGGACTCCGCATATTTTGGCCACCTTCGGCTCTTTTAACGGAAGTCTACCAGCCAATGGCTTGGACTCCGCATGATGTGGTTTTGGGCTCTTTTACGGATCCCTACAAGCCGGTGGCTTGGACTCCGGATTATGTCAGCCCCCACGTCGGAAGCTTCGAACCAATGATTCGAAGTCCGAAAATATGATTCAGCTTCATGACACTTCCCTCTCGGTCAACCCCGCGGTTCCAGTGCGTCCACTTGGAAGCTGGAGGTTTATGAGGGGAAGGCACTATCTGGACCATATGCTTTATTAATTCAGAAGATGATTACAAGTGATTTACAAGAAGCCCTTATGTGAAGTATCGCTTTAGGTGCTCCGCATGCCAAGTATGTGTTAACTCTTCACCTTCTAAATTAGCTAATTTAAAAGAGCCAGGGCGTCCTGAACGAACAATTAGGTATGGACCTTCCCATTTATTTCCTAACTTCCCTGGCGCTATAATGCTTCGTAGAACAAGATGACCCGGTCTTAGTTCATTGAGCTTAACCTTCGGGTCAAACCAAGCCTTCGCCTGCTGATGATACTTTGATAAATTTGCCACAGCTCGAAGTCTTGTTTCTTCTGATAAATCTAGCGAAGCTTGTCCTTCTTCTTCAATCTCTAGTTCGGTGCTGCGAAGTGATCCTCCTTTGAGCTCCGTTGGAGTCATAGCTTCATCTCCGAATAGTAATCTGAATGGAGTAAAACCTGTGGACCTTGTTTGCGTAGTCCGAATGGACCATAAAATCTTTGGAAGCTCTTCGGTCCACAGTCCTTTTGCTAATCCTACTATCCTTCGATTTAGCCCTGACAAAATATTTCCATTGGCTCTTTCTACAGCTCCATTAGACTGAGGATGTCTCACTGCAGCAAAACATAACTGAATGCCTAGATCTTCGCAAAACTTCCTGAAAGGTTCTGCATCGAACTGTGTTCCATTATCAACTGTGAGTTGTCTAGGCACTCCGAACCGGCAAGTGATATTCTTCCAAAAGAATTTCTGTACATTGTTCGAAGTGATAGCTGTTAAGGGCTCTGCTTCTACCCACTTAGAAAAATATTCAATAGCTACCACTACGAACTTTAGATTTCCCTTGGCTACTGGAAAGGGACCAATTAAATCCATACCCCATCTGGCCATAGGCCATACCGGAGCAATAACTTGAAGAGCTGTTGGTGGGCGAGGACTTCGTCGACCCATCCACTGACATCCTTGACAAGTGCGGACTAAGCTCTCCGCATCAACTTTTATTGTAGGCCAATAAAGCCCCTGGCGAAGTGTTTTTCCTGCCAAAGCTCGAGGGGCTAAATGGCTACCACAAAGGCCTTCATGAATTTCTCGAAGAATTTCTTGACCTTCGGCCTGAGATATACATCGGAGTAGAGGGGAACATACTCCGGCCTTATATAAAATACCGTTGATTATTTGATAATTTCTAGCCCTAAGCTTCAATCTTGAAAGCTGTGACTCTTCAGGCAAATTTGTTCCTCCCTGTAAAAGTTCCATGATTGAATTTTTCCAATCTACACTAGGAATGCAAAGAATCTCTGCAGAGGGAATTTGTGGCACCGAAGGTGTACTGAGCTCCTCATAAAAAGCTTCTTCTGGTACATCCACAGCTCCGGCTGCAGCTTTTGCTAAGATGTCCGCTTGCACATTTTCTGCTCTTGGTATACTCCGAATGGAAATACCCTTGAAGTGTGCTTCGATCTTACGGATTTCTTCTAAGTACTTTGCAAGCTGCGGATGCCGAACCTGAAAACTTTTATCTACGTGCCCTGCTACTATCTGAGAATCTGTCTTTATAACAACTCTTGTAGCCCCTAGAGCACGTGCTTTTCGGAGTCCCAGTAAAATCCCGTCATACTCCGCTATATTATTGGTAGACTTAAAGTTGAGTCTTGCGGAGTACATTGCTCTTTGTCCTGAAGGCGAAATTAATACTGCTCCAATGCCTGCTCCGGATGCTTGGAAAGCCCCATCAGAATAAACAGTCCAAACTCCGTCACTTGACTTCTCCAGAACCAAAGCTGCAGGTGGAGTCCATTCTGCTACAAAATATGCTAAGAATTGCGATTTTATTGCTGTCCTTGCCAGAAAAGATATGCCGAAGGGTGCTAGCTCAACTGCTGTAGGATCGATGTACCGACTAGAGGGGGGGTGAATAGGCGGTTTTTAAAACTAATTCGATTTCAGTTAAACAGAGATTAAGGACCTAAAACAATGATGGCAAAAAGCTAGAGCAAACAGTGCAACCTAAGGTGAAAAGTAAATTACTCTAGAAAAGTAAGCTTGCACAATTATACTTGCACAAAGTAAAGGGGACAAGAGACAACCGAATTTTATCCCGAGGTTCGGAAATTTGCCAATTTCCTACGTCCTCGTTGAGGCGAGTTTCACTTGACCGCTCTCTTCACCAAGCCTCGGATTTCTCAGAGAGAAATTAGCTTGAAGATGAGCCGGCACCGGAAGTGCAACTCTCGGGCCTCGATCACTAGTGGTAGCTCTTCTCCACTCCGGATAGGCGAGCTCCAACCTTCACAACCTCCCGGGTCTCCTCCACAACCTTCTAGGAGAGATCACCGGTTTCTTCTCCAAGCCGTCTAGGAGATGGCAATCTCCAAGAGTAACAAGCTGCAATCAAAGCTAGGAGAAGAGGATCAAGTGCCAAAATGCCAATGCAATGCAATTCACTCAATCACTTGATCACCCCTTTTTCTTCCCAACCTCACTAGTGCTCAAATTAGTGCTCAATGGTGGGAGAGACTCTCTTGTGCTCAAGTATGCTCAAATGAATGTCAAAAGTCTAGCAAAGGAGCTGTAGCAAGGGTTTATATAGCCACACACCCAAAAACTAGCCGTTACACAAGTTAGGTGGCTCTCTGCGCAATGTCGGTCTGACCGCCCATCTTGGGCCGGTCTGACCGACCTCAACTGCAACGGCTAGAAAACTAGCCGTTTACTGATGTGACAGGATGCCTCGGTCTGACCGGCCATGCTGGCCCGGTCGGACCGGCCCTACCCGGTCTGACCGGCCATCGGCTCGGTCGGACCGATAGTGCTCCCGTCGGCTCTGTAAACCAGCAGTATTCTGCCCTGCGCAACCCGGTCGGACCGGCCCCCTGGCCGGTCGGACCGTCCAACTCCAGCCGGTCTGACCGGACCCACATGGTCGGTCAGACCGCCAGGGTCAGACAGCTCCAACAAAATGCTGCAATGATTTTTCAAGGATTTTGCCAAAATAGCAACTTTTGCAACAATCACACATGATCAAAAGATACTATATGCAATGCAAATTGGGCACTTGAAAATCAACTCATAACCAAGATGCAACCCCTCTTTATAGTACGGCAAAAACAAAATTTAAACCTAGCCTAATTGATCGCTCCAAACACCTCGATCAATTTCTAGATTCCTTCAAACCTTTTGCCGTAGCCTTTGAACGTCCAGATCTTCGGGTTTCCATCTTGTGCTCCATTTGCGCGGGACCTACTTATTTCCTTCACACTTAAGAAAAATATTAGTCCTCAAACGCATGTTTATCATTAATTACCAAAACTCACATAGGGCCTAGATCTTCAACTGCCCACTTCCCAATCCTTCCAGTAGAATCCTTACTTCGGAGCATATCTCCTAAAGGATACGAAGTTGGTGCAATTACATTGTGAGCCAAAAAATAATGTCTTAATTTCCTCGAGGCCATTATCAAAGCATAAACGAACTTTTCGAGTTCGGAGTATCTTGTTTTCGCTCCTGATAATGCTTCGGACACAAAATAAACAGGATTTTGGACCAACTTCCCATTGAAATCCATTTCTCTAACAAGGACTACACTGACAGCAGAACCTGTAGCTGCAAGGTAAAGGAGTAGGGTTTCGTCTGCAGTAGGCACCGTGAGTGTAGCGAGATTACTAAGATACTCTTTAATATCTTCGAAGCTTTTTTGACACTCCGGTGTCCATGCAAAATCTTCGGACCCTTTTAATGCTTTAAATATAGGCAAGCTTCTCTCCGCAGACCTTGATAAAAACCTGCTAAGTGCTGCCAGACGCCCAGTCAGCTTTTGCACTTGCTTTAAATTTTCCGGAGGAGCCATCTTTTGTAGCGCAGTTATTTGAGTAGGGCTAGCTTCAATCCCCCTGCTTGAAACTAAATACCCTAACAACTTTCCAGCCTTAGCTTCGAAGATACATTTTTCGAGGTTAAGACGGATCCCACATGCCCGAAGGCTATTGAATGTTTCTGCTAAGTCTAGGATATGTTGGTGCTTTAAAGCACTCTTTATTACAATATCATCCATATAGGCCTCCACATTGCGACCTAATTGATGACCTAGAGCCTTAGCAACTAACCTCGAAAAAGTAGCCCCGGCATTTCTTAAGCCAAAAGGAATTCTTACATAACAAAAGACTCCCGAAGGAGTTACGAAGCTTGTCTTGATCTCATCTTCGCGCTTCAACCATATTTGATGATAACCAGAATACGCGTCAAGGAAGCTTAATAACTCCGAACCTGCGGTGGAGTCGACCAATTGATCAATTCGGGGCATGGGGTAGGGGTCACGAGGGCATGCTTTATTCAAGGATGTGAAATCAATGCACATGCGCCACTTTCCGGAAGATTTCTTTTTGACGAAGACTGGGTTGGCTAACCATTCTGTGTGAGCCACTTCTCTAATAATCCCAGCCTTCAACAATTTTTCAACTTCGTCTTTTGCTAGAACAGCTCTTTCTGCAGACATTTTTCGGAGTCCTTGCCGAACAGGACGGGCCTTCGGGTTTACAAGCAAACTATGTTCAATGATATCCCGATCGACTCCGGTGATATCTTCGTCAGACCAAGCGAAGACATCTAAATTCTCTTCCACCACCTTTTCCAAGGAGGTTGTAACTTCTGGAGGTAAATCTTTACCAAATTGAAATGTATATTCTTTACCATCTTTCACAATGATCTTCGCTGCGATCTCTCCTTCGGGACTTGGTCTCGGGAAGGATTTCTTTGAAGCTTCGGAAGGGCCTGAAAAATTTTCTTGATTATCTTGTACATTGTTTACTTGTCTTGGATCAAGAGGGGGGCCATGACCATATTACGCTCTCCGGGCGATAGCTTGATCTCCGAAGATAGTTAGGACTCCTGCTTGTGTGGGCATCTTCATGCACAAATAATTGTGATGCGCCACAGCTCCGAACTGGTTTAGCATGCCTCTTTCGAAGATGACGTTGTAGGCATATGGGGCATCTACAACATCGAAGATTACTTCTTCAGTTCGGGCCAACAAACCTTCTCCGAAGGTAACTTCCAGGCCTATTTGGCCGAGTGCATCAAGCGGAGGTCCTGCGCAGCCTTGCAAAGGGCGAGCCGCTGGAAGGAGATGCTTCTTAGAGATGCACAATTGATCGAAGGCTTGAACAAAAATAATGTCTGCTGAACTGCCTCCGTCAATCAACACTCTTCGAACTTCAGTGCCCGCAATATCGGCAGTAATAACAAGTGGGTTTGCATGCTGGAATTTAATGCCAGCTGCATCCTCTGTGGAAAAAGATATCAGTACATGAGACCACTCCGGCATAGCAGCTACAGATGACAAAGTCCCAATGTGGCCCACTTCTCTGACGTAATCTCTTCGCTGTCTTTTTGACATGCTTCCGAGGGTACCTCCTCCGGAGATGGGGAGGACTACTCTTTTCCCTCGGTCTTGCCCTTCCTCTTGCTTCGGAGGTGGCATAACATTGGCCACTGGAGGGTGTCTTGCGGCTTCGAAGTTTTCTATCCGCGCCACAGCCTGGACCGGCTCCGGGCGCGCTGCAACTGGAACTCGGTCGATAGTACCTCGACCCGAAGTTCTTTCTAGATATTCTCCTCTTAGAGTGAGTATAGCCTTGCAAGTATCAGTTGCATGGCTTCGATTTTCACCATGAATGCAGCAGAAAAGGATCTGGCCTTTGCCAGCCATTTTCCCTGGCGGCCTCCAGCCGCTGACCTTGTTCCCCGAAGGCTGTGGAGCTCTCTGTGTGAACTTTTGCGGGGGTGCAATGTTCAAGACTTCAGAACGAGGGTGCTTTTGCCCCCTTCTCCGATCATGTTGAACTTCAAAGACTGGTTCTTGCGGCTACGCCGAAGTTTTTACTTCTACTTTTACTTCTTGCAATATGGATGGAGTAGCTGCAGTTCTTCGAAGCCAACCCTCTTTCGACCTCGCATACTCCTCGAAGTATGACATCAGCTGAGAAACCGAGGATATGCTTTTCCGATGAAGCTTATCCAGGAGGCCTTGATGAGTGACACCTTCCCGAGCTGCATCAACTACCGAAGATGTAGACAACCCTCGGATCTGCGACTTCGTATGAGCGAAGCGCTTGAAATATTGCCTCAATGTCTCTCCAGGGAGCTGCTTCACCTGGAAAAGGCTTCCCGTTGACATTGGAGGCACGAAGGTGCCTTGAAAATTGCTTACGAACTTCTTCTCTTGCTGCCCCCATGAATTAATTGATCTTGGCTTCAAAGACCAGAACCACCTTAATGCCACTCCTTGAAGAGCTAAGGGGAAGCACTTTGCCATGGTATCTCGAACTCCTCCACTAGCTTCAATTGCTAGGGCATAAGAACGGACAAACTCTCCGGGATCTTCATCTCCAGCATACTTACAGAGCTTCGAAGTCTTAAACTTCGGATCAAAGCGAACTTTCTGCATCTCAGGATGCAGCGGAGATTCAGTATCGATGGAGGCGTTCTCTGGGGCTTCGGGATAAACGGGTTCGTCGTCTTCAGGCACTTCTGGGATAGCTGGGATGGCTTGAGAGCGAAGCCTGTTCACAGCTTCTTGCCGCCATCTTGCTACTTCGGCTTGGAGGTTGGCCATTTGAGCGGCCATATCTCCAAGATTGTCTTCATCTCCTCCGGAAGGATCTTCCAGGTCTTGAGAACTGGTAGGATCAGTTTGAAGTGGGATTGAAGGTGGAAGAGGGACTCCGGGTGGTCGAAGTATGGAAGGAGTTGGCGGAGGAACTTCGTATGTTCGAGGGATGGAAACTCCTTCCGGAGTTTGAGGTGGAGGGAATGTCGAAGGCCCTCCGACCTCAACCGTGTCGGATGGTGCCTCTCCGGAAATCCGAGAGGACCTCCGAACAGGGTTACGAGGTGTACTCCGCTTAGGAGGCATGATGTAAGAAATTGGTAGAGAATGAAGTTTTTTGGACTAGGTTCCCCACGGACGGCGCCAACTGTTGCCGTAAAAGATTACGCTAACAGGTTTCTGTAGATTAGAAACTGACAAACGAAGTGTTTGCGAAGTGAACTATTCTAAGCCTCCGAAAGGATAATAACTTAGAATAGTTCGAATGTGTGTATTGAATAACTTGTATTCGGTCCCTATTACAGGGTGAAATGGGGAGTATTTATAGGCCCAAATATTAAGGAAAAGACCTATTTACCCCTCTATTACAACCGACATAGTGGATACTATTCGGTACTCTTGATAGGGCTAAAATGGTAAAAAACTAATCTAATAAAATAAAAGATAAATCTTCCATCTTAGCTGGCAGAAAAGATCTCAAAGATCCTTAGTTCGAAGATATACTCCGAACCAAGGCCCATCTTCATACTTCGAACTTGACTCAGGACATCTTCGAAGATGGACGTCTGGAAACCTTCGAATCCATTATCTGCCTTTGTGCTGTTACGGCAATAACCCTGAGGATGGACTATTTTCCCCCAACAAATTCCTCCACAAAATCACGCATACTCATGCGTCAACTTATGGTGTCCAGCCACTAGAGGCATACCTGAAGCTGGCTCTAGTCCGGATTGATGTCCGCCTCCCTCCGGTACAAGATTTCCTCCAGAGCCCCGCCAAGACGGAGCTCACACCCACCTCCGCATAAAACCAATGGAGGATCTAGTTCGAGTACCATCGATCATTGATGGCCTTCGCTGGGAACTTGTTCTAAAACTTCTCCTAAGCTGGAAAATGATGCTTTCGAAGGCCACCACCATCTTCTCTACGGCGAATCCGGTATGTGTCTTCGGTTGGCAAGAAGACTTGTGCAGGGCCACGAAGATCTTCACTCTCCTCGTGCACCCTTCGGCCCGCAAGGCCCATTCGAATATGGCCAAGCGAGTGATGGTGTTTGGGGAAAGCTGAGGGAGCTTCACGTGTGAGGAACATAGTGAGGTTTATCACTATAGTTCAAGGTAATGATGAGTGATTGACAAGGTGAAATCATGGGTTGTGTATGGGTTTTCTGGATATGGTGTGTGTGTTTGTGTTTGTCTCGTGTGTGCAGGCTTGAGTTACTCGTCAACTGTCGATGGCACGAGATCATGGTTAGATGGGGATTCTAAAGCCAGATGGTCGAGGGTGTCAGTCAAAGTTCAGAGTGGACTCTGATGTACGCATGGAGGTCGCACAGGACATTGAGTTGAAGATTGATCAAGATGAAGCGTCGATCGAGTCAGTGAAAGGGAAGCCAGTTCAAGTGACAAGGCTGGCGGTCGGGTTCGCGGACTGACGACGGTCGTCGACGATCAGGAGAGGCTTTGTCGGTTTTTGCTGAAAACCGTCGAAACTTTAAATGTTTTTTTTAATTTAATAAATAGGTCTCTAGTGTTAGTTTAAATTTTTTAGTTTCATAGTGTATTCTTTTAGTGTATTTTTAGAGTGGTTTTACTCTGAAAATATATTAAAAGGGGAGTCTTTTGTAATTTTTCCTTAAGGGTTTAATAGGGTATTTTTAGGATAAGTATTTATGAATTTGTCAACGGGCTAAGTGCAAAAAGGGGCTTCTAGAAGTGTTTGGTTGTTAGGATATATACCCCTGGTTGTCCTGTAGCCGCCGGTACCTGATCAAAAGATTTTTTCCAGCATTTTTCCAACGAACGCACATAGAGGAAAATCCTGAGTATTCACTGTTCTAGCGAATTCATTACAAGGAACAGGATCGGGTGCACCCTGTAGTGCGCTTTGTTTGCAAAATCTACAGTGTTGTTGCTGAAAGCCTGGATGCGCTGCAGAAGTTTTTTCGGCAGTACTATTGCTCGTAAGTTCTTCTATTACCAAGCGATGGATTCCATGATTCTGGCCATGTTTTTATGTGAAATTTCTAAATGAACCTGATTACATACGTGTGAATGTCCATCTTGGAAGGTTTGAGATTGTTGCTGTGTAGTTTTAATCCTTGAATCTTTTCTCTTCATCAAATTGCTACAGCAACCTTGAGTTATTGTCAGTTCAGAAATTGAATCAAAGTTTGTTAATTTTTGTTCTTCTTCAAAATCATTGCTGATCTATTGCTTTGTCTAGTGCATGATAGAAATACTTTGTGGTGACAGTCGGTTGAAGATCCGTGTCTATTTCAGTCAGTTTACCCCTGTTCAAGTGATCTGTTCTGATGTTTTTGGGAGTAAAACTGGTTTCTGCATAGTTTCTGTTCTAATAGGTGTTGATCCTACTGAGTTGCATGTATTCTCTGATTGAAGAAGGTTGTCTGCTAAATCTGAGTAACTGTTTTAGCATGATTCTGAACATGTCTATGGATCAAGCTTAGAGCTGAACTTCTGTTTGAATACTGTTTGAGTTCAGATCAGAGGTAGTTTGTTCTGTTCTGATTAATGTTGATTGAATGTTTGTTGAATTGAAACAGTTTGTTGTAGTTACTCTTGGATAAGTTTAGTTCAAAGTTTCTTCATCTACTGGTTATCCTAGTAAAGTTCTGGTTGATCTATCTGCACCTAATTTAGTTAGTTTTATTCAATCTTTCTATTTTCTAAAATCACTGTTTACCTCAAGTACTTAGTGGATTAATACGTTTAGTTCTTAGGATTGCCCCTGTTGAATGTGATCCTGTTGATTAGATGCTGTAGATAAGACTGATTTAGTGGTTTACTTCATTGGATGAAAGAATCTCTGATTTATCTCAAACCAAATCAATTCTGAACTAAAAACACATTTTTTCTCATCATGGATGTTTTAGGTTCTATAGTTTTAGTGTATTGTTTTGTCAGCAGAATATTTATGTGTTAAATCTACAGATTATTGGAGATTGATTCAATTTCTGTATACATATTGTCTTGTGCAAAGAAATTCATTGTTGTTAATCTGTTTTAGATATAGCTGTTGAAGTTTGCTGTTAGAAAGTTAGTGCTAATTGTCTATTTCATTAAATATCAGATTTATGTGCAGCTACTGAATAATTGGTTTGAAATCTCAATCTGAGAATCCCAATTCAGTTTGCTATCCTGAAGTGGAGTTGTTGTTTGAAATCTGTTTACAGCTTTGAGTGAAAGTAATTCTGATCAGTATTAGTCTTTGAGATGATTTGTCAGTTTGAATCAATATTTGGTTGAACACAGTTGTTGGCGTAAAAGATTACGATAATAGGTTCTCTAAGATTAATAACTAACAAACAATGAGTTTGTGAAGTGAACTATCTCAAGCCTCTGAATAGGATAATAGCTCAAAGTAGTTCGAAGTTGTGATTGAATATCTGAGTATTCGATGCCTATTACAGGGTGAGAAGGGGGTATTTATAGGTAAAAACTCTAAGGAAAAGACCTTTTTACCCCTCAATTACAACCAACATAGTGGAAACTATTCGGTACCCTGAATAGGGCTAAAATTGTAAAATGTATTTGAAGAAGATAGATATGGCAGACGTCCCATCAGTCTTGCTGTTTCCCATTGTAGAGACAGAGCCTTCAGAGGGTATCTTCGAACTGGGGTTCGGAGGACCCTTCGGCTCAGAAACTTCATCAACTTGGGGACAAGCTTCTGTCCTAAAGCTGCATAAATTGTCTTTGCCTTTCGATCTTAATGATCCTAGGGATGAAGTATTTCCCCCAATAGTAGCCCCTCGAATACGCTTCTCCAATTTAACCTGTATAGTAGGAGAGCAGTATACACAAGAAATATTTTCATGCTCAGGGACTTAGAAAAAATTGAAGGTATCGTAACCATTCAAAGTATCTTTGGCATCAGAGGTACGTCTGATGGAAGCTTCGATCTCGGACTCCTGTGTGAATGTGTAACACCCCAAATTTTCAAAGGAGTAAAAATATCATTTAATATATTTTCCTGAAATTGTTTACTTTGGAAATACCTTTAAAGCCCTCCATAGTCTTTTTGAACTAGAACCTAGATGAAATGACCAAACCATAGGCTAGAAAATTTTGTATATGATCCCAAGGCCAAGATATATTTTTGAGAATTTTTACAAATTTTTATCAACCTTGGAAGTAGCCCAATTATTTTAATTCATTTTCTGTAATTATTTTTATTCAGAAAAACATTTAAACAGTAACGTGCCCTCCCCCTCCCTTTCTCTCTCTCCCGGCCGGCCCACCCCGTTATCCCCGCGTGCCTCGGACTGACAACCGGGCCCCATCCATCAGAGACCCCCTCTCTCCACGCACGCGCACCCGACGCCTCGGCCCCACCTGTCGGTCGCGTCCCGTTGCCTCGCTCTCGCCCCTCGCCCACTGGCCGGTGGCCCCCGCTTGTCATGACCATCGTCCACCTCGCGCCATCGCACCCAAACTTTGCTAGCCGAATCAATGCTTCTGTAATCCTCTAGTCGTTGACCCCCTCCCCTCCATTTATCGCCGGCATTGAATCCCTCGCAGCGCGCCGACCGTTTCCCCTCTTAATTCCACGCATAATCGCCCCTCAGTCGCTCGCATGCAAGGAAACTACCTCGCCGGCATTTACTCTCGGCCTCCCCCGATTGCGCCCTCCCTGACCCCACCGGTACCCCTATTTAAACCCCCGACCACCGCCGCGCTCAACCCCCACATTAATTCGCTAAGAGAACGAACAGAATGCTCGCAATTCGGTTTTTAGCGCCACACCACCCACACTCAAGTCACCGCTCGCTATCGCCAGAGTCCCTCTCCGTCCTCGCCGACCACACCTCCATGACCGCCAAAGCCTCCTAGACCTCGGCCACCCCTCCGTCGATGACGAACCCCACCGGAACGTCACTGCCGACGAGGACCCGAATGACTTCACCTCCTCCCCTCGTCGCCGGCCACGTCCTGTCAACCTCGGACCACCACAAGGGTACCCTCGTGTTCCCCGTAGTTCCCCCTTTATGTTTTTAGCCTTAGTTAGGCCGGGTAACCCTCGCCGTCGCCAGAATCGCTCGTCGTCGCGTCGCCGGAGTCGAGGAAGACGAGTACTTTACCCCTCCCGACCCGTGTCGTGTCGGATTTAATCACGGCCGTGCGATCGCAATCGGACGACACCGGTATTATCACGTGCGCGATTTAATCCGCATCGTCGGATCTGATCGAAGCGGTACGTTTTAATCCCGTGCGTCCGTTAGTTTTTAAATCCTGCATCGCATCTGGTCCGTCCATGGCGTACCAGTTCAGCGTTTTAATCTCAGCCGTCCACGATATTTTAACTCCCCCGCCTCGCCTATGGCCGCCCGATCACGATCCAACGGTGGATCTTGATCCAGTGCACGCGCACAGTGCGTGGGTGCATGGTGGACTCGGCTCACCGTGGACCGACGCCAGTATTTGGATTTAATTTAATTTCCAGAAATGATATTAAACTTCTAAAAATCATATCTTACGCATTTGAACTCCAAAAATTACCATTTCAATTCCAAAAAATTTATAATTTTATCCTCTACATGTTAATACAGTAAAATCAGTATGTTTACTTTGGACATTTCATGTTTATTTAATAAAGTATCCAACTGCCCTTTTAGGAAAATTTCAAATTTAATTATTTAGATTTCAGCGAAATTTATCTTTATTCGTTTTCTGTTAATAGAATGGAACCACTAAGTTTTCTCTGAACCACTTATTTAGAATTGGTTAGAAAACTTAAAATAAAATTGTTCACACTCTTATCTCTTTTATTAAAGAACAATATCTCATTATAGTTCATTTTCAATTATTCATAAAATGAATTTCAGAAACTTAACAACTTGGTTTTCTTTAAATCGACCCAATCAAACCCTATATGCTTGTTGTGTGATTTTAGATTGTTTAATTGAATGCTGTATTTATTCTATTTTATTTATATTGGGAAGACTACAACGTCGCCGAAGAGCCGGAATACTTCCCGGAAGTTCCTCCCTCCCTTTTCGCTGAACAAGGCAAGTCACCAAACCAATCTTTTGAGCATGTTGAACCAATGTTTTACTAAACTATCGCTAAAACACATAGGATGTACATGCATTAGTCAAATGGAACCCTTACAATATATCTATTAGGATCCCCCGACCTTGATGTGCAACCCAAGCCATGCTATCTAGCCTAAACTCCTTGTCACCATATGATTAGTACTATTAGCTAGTGTCCAATGTATCGACACGATTGCTATAGGATTAAAAATGAGTCGTAGTAACTTGGTTCTACTATATGATCCCCGTTATTCTCATCTCTGGAATGTTGTTGGTGATAGAGTTTTGGTTGTGAGTGTATGCATGGTCGGTTCTGGGTGCAAGCTAGGGCATTGGTCGGTAGCACCCGGGGCACTATAAGGACTGGTCTGCGGGATCCGTTGCAATACACTTCTGTACTAACCACAAGTCTAATGGGTAAGTCCTAACTAAGAGATGGAGTGTTCCAAACCAAGGCCACCACTTAGAGATGGGTCAAGCAGCACCTGCGGGTGGCTTGTACCGACGTGGTGCAAAAGGCGATGCGACGTTAGCCGGGATGTGGCCCGGCGCGCCGGCGAAACCTAGAGCCGGTGGTTATCGCTTGGAGCATTTCATGTTGAGGTTTTGGCACGAGTTCCCGTGGTATGGGTCATCGCGTTACACCTTGGTGTTTGGGATGATTGCGTGCCTTGTGGGTACAGTAGTACATCTCTGATCAGAGTCATAAATCTTTTCGAAAAGTCGAGCCCACGATCAAGGGCGGTGATGGGGGATTGGTCCCGATCTTCCGCTAGGTAAAGGATAACTTGGATTGGTGGAGAATCTCGACGTTGGCGATCCAAGGCTCCGGTCCGGCGGATCAAAACCTTGCAATCGTTACACTACTGTCTCCGTTGGTTATCAACCACGCAGGACGCGATTGACCTCGCCACGAAGGCTAATTCCTGCAAGCGAACCCAAGAACACAAGCAAGAACAGGAAGGATACAAGTCGAATGCCAAATCACAGACAAACGATGAAAAGGTGAGGTTTCACAAACGCCTATGCAGCAGCCAATCGGTCTGGTGCAAGGGGCGGGATCTAAACACACAAGTGTAGATGCAAACAAAGCAAAACCTAACCCTAAAGGCGGCTGGAGTGAATATATAGGGCGTGGGCAGCCTGTGGAAGGCGTACAGACTTGGGCTGTGGGCTAGAAGACGTACAGACTCGGACTATGGGCCAACACGGCACAATTCTGTCATGCAGGACTGTTTTAAACACACAGGACGGCTCGAGACTCCAAATGGGACGAAAAGAATGGCAAAAGATCCAACTTCTCCTTAGCTTTCCAAAAAGTCCAAGAACGCGCCAATCGGACTTCGTATGAGGAAGTTATGCCCATTTTGGTGTATGATGGTCGATGTAGTCCGAACCAGCGAATTCTTGACTTCAAATCATCCGTGCGACTCCGTATTCAACTCCAACTCTTCTATTCCATCTCCCATGTTCCTAAGCAACAAAATATCACTAGTATTCAGTAGCATCCCGTCCAAACAAATATTAACATAGTTGCTAAGGAAAGAATTAACCTCATGGTTCAAGCGACGGGCACGGGCGCGTGTGATTGGTCCTTGTAATTGAATTGTAGGTGGAGGCTCCATGTGTGTATCATGTGAAGTGATGTCCTCATCATCCTCCCCCTCTTGAATTGGAGTCGTCCTCGACTCAAGCTCATCGTCATCTCCCAAATAGGGCTTTAAATCTGAAATGTTAAATGTGGGACTAACCCCAAAAACTGCAGGCAACTCAAGTTTATATGCATTATCATTTATCTTCTCAAGCACACGGAAATGACCATCAGCACGGGGCATAAATTTAGACTTTCTCAAATCAGGAAAACGATCCTGGCGCAAGTGCAACCAAACAAGATCACCCGGTTCAAATGTTATCGCTTTTCTACCCTTACTACCATAAGCACGATATTTCTCATTCATTTTCTCTATATTTGCTTTAGTAGTTTCATGCATCTTAAGTAATAATTCAGCACGTGTAGTAGCATCAAAATTCAAGTTTTCAGATGGTGGTAATGGTAGCAAATCAATAGGAGCACGCGGATTAAAGCCATAGACCACTTGAAACGGACTTACCTTAGTAGTGGAGTGTACTGACCTATTATATGCAAACTCAATAAGAGGTAGACACTCTTCCCAGAGCTTCAAGTTGGTCTTCAAGACAGCCCTCAACATGGTGGACAATGTGTGGTTGACGACCTCCATTTGCCCATCCGTTTGGGGGTGACAAGTAGTAGAAAACAGCAGCTTCGTCCCCAACTTATGCCACAATGTCCTCCAAAATGACTTAAAAATTTAGCATCACGATCTGAAACGATGGTATTGGGAACTCCATGCAAGCGTACGACCTCTCTGAAAAACAAATCAGCAACATTTGTAGCGTTGTCGCTCTTGTGACAAGGTATAAAATGCGCCATTTTAGAGAACCGATCTAACACCACAAAAATACTATCCCTTCCCCTCTTAGTTCTAGGTAATCCTAACACAAAATCCATAGAAATATCCTCCCAAGGTACACTAGGAACGGGCAGAGGCATATAAAGACCATGTGGGTTTATACGGGACTTAGCTTTATTGCAAGTAGTGCATCGTGCCACATAGCGCTCAACATCTCGTCTCATCCTAGGCCAATAGAAGTGTGTGGACATCACATCTTCGGTTTTCGTTGATCCGAAATGACCCATCAAACCACCACCGTGTGCTTCCTGCAATAACAACAAGCGAAGAGAGCTAGCCGGCACGCATAACTTCTTAGCACGAAAAAGATATCCATTATTCAGCACATATTTGTTCCAAGCACGGTCATTTGTACAATTTGCAAAAGCATCTTTGAAGTCCAAATCAGTAGCATACATGTCCTTCAATGTTTCTAAACCAAAGATCTTATAATCAAGTTGAGAAAGCAATGTATAACGTCTAGATAAAGCATCGGCAATCACATTATCTTTCCCTTTCTTATGCTTAATGATATATGGAAAAGTCTCAATAAATTCTACCCATTTAGTATGTCATTTATTCAGATTTGCTTGACTACGTATATGCTTCAATGCTTCATGATCCGAATGAATAATAAACTCCTTAGGCAAAAGGTAATGTTACCAAGTTTCAAGCACACGCACTAAGGCATATAATTCCTTATCATAGGTAGAATAATTCAACTGTGGACCATGTAATTTCTCACTAAAATAGGCCACGGGTTTGCCTCCTTGTAGCAGCACACCTCCTAATCCAAAACCACTAGCATCACATTCTAACTCAAAAGGCTTACTGAAGTCGGGTAGCTGAAGTAGAGGTGCATGTGTAAGGCGATCCTTGAGTGTGGCAAAAGCTTGTTCTTGTGCTGGCTCCCAAGTAAAAGTAACTCCCTTCTTGGTCAACTCATGTAAAGGACCGGCTATGGTGCTGAAATCTTTCACAAAACGCCGGTAGAAACCTGCAAGACCAAGAAAACTACGTATTGCAAGGCTAGTTTTAGTTGCAAGCATGACACGTCCTTTCAGATTAATAACTTGTGATGAAGAAGGAGAAGCAACTTTATCTTTTTGTTGCCTCGAAAGTGTTTTAGCTACTTGCTGATTTTGAGAAGGTTGTTTGCTCTTTTGTGCGTCCCTAGCATGCTTTTCTTGTTCAAATTTCACAATTTCAGCAGGAGTCATAGGAAGCAATGTAACTTTCTTTCCTTTATACATAAATGTGTACTTATTGCTCCTACCATGATGTGTAGCATCAGTATCATACTCCCAAGGTCTACCAAGTAATAGAGAACACGCTTGCATTGGTACTACATCAAAATCAGCAACTCCGAAGTATGTACCAATGGAAAATTCGATGTGAGCAATTTGTGTTACCTCGACCTTACCGCTATTGTTGAACCATTGTACGTGGTAAGGGTGTGGATGTGCACGTGTGGGAAGTTGAAGCTTAGTTACCATGTCGAGGCTCACCAAATTGTTGCAACTACCGCCGTCAATGATGACACGTACACGACGGTCATTGACGAGGAAGAAGGTCTGAAACAGATTATTCCGTTGTGCCCGATCGTCCTGGTCCATGTGAGTGCTCAAGTCACGTTGTACAATAAGTGCTGCCATGTTAGTGAAAAGACAAAACAACAAAGAATAATCTTTATGTAAAACAACTAGGTGGGATGGTGGGTGTGTGGTGGAAGCAATCCGTCAAGCGCCTTACCCACGCTTGCAAGTGTTCTTACCACGCCGCAGTGAGGTCACCGGCCTACAGGTGATGAACCAAGTGGAGGGTGGTGTACAATTGCAAGAAATGAACCTGTCCTGACCAAGAGAAAGGTGTAGCTTGGAAGGCAAAGTGAGTAGCAAGGATTAGCAATAGTAATAACAGTTAAACCAAGTTCAATAAGTGTTCCCTAGTACTCGTCAAAGTTGCTGGCCTTAGTGTTCCCAATGTGAAAATTCAAGCAATAGAGGGAAACTATGTGCCCAAAACTCAAATGGAAGCAATAACAGGCCAAAATCACCTCTCTGCAGATCGGACAAGGGATCGGACAAGAGATCAGACAAGCAGAATCTGCCACTGCCGCTGATCGGACAAGGGATCGGACAAGAGTTCAGACAAGGGATCGGACAAGCAATAGAAAGGACCACTTCTCTTTTTCTTTTTTTTCTTTTCTTTTTTCTATTTTTTTTCACTCTATTTTTTTGAACAAGGATGATAAGAGATACAACCACAAAAATTGGCACCTGCAACTGAGGTGGGATGTGGCTCACAGAAATTCAACAAGTTCGCCAAACGGCGAGCAAAAACTTTGACCAATTTTTTTCTTTATCTTCCTGATTTTTTTTGGCGATTCTGGTGAGGGCTAATAGGGGAACCGTGTTAGGGTACCCCCCAAATTGGGTCAGGAACACGCTCAAAAAATTTCAGATTTTTCTGCCAAACGAGCGAAAAGTTATGCCTGTTTTACCGAAGGGGGGTCACAAAGACTCGATGTGGAAAACAAAATAGGGTTGTGGGGGGGTTTTGGTGGGGAATTTTTTGAGACACAAGACCAACTACTACTCAAACGACACAAAGGGATTACTAAACCAGCAACAAGACTCGACCAAGAACACAAACTCAACAAGGTTAAAAACTGAAATTAAAATCGCAAGGCACAAAGGGGTTCTCGGTGGGGATTTTTTTGTGAGGGTTTTTTGGACTCTAGGTAAAGATAAAAGCAGATCGAGATTACCTAATGGGAAATCTGAGCTCTGATACCAACTGATGGGGGATTGGTCCCGATCTTCTGCTAGGTAAAGGATAACTTGGATTGGTGGAGAATCTCGACGTTGGCGATCCAAGGCTCCGGTCCGGCGGATCAAAACCTTGCAATCGTTACACCACTGTCTCCATTGGTTATCAACCACGCAGGACACGATTGACCTCGCCACGAAGGCTAATTCCTGCAAGCGAACCCAAGAACACAAGCAAGAACAGGAAGGATACAAGTCGAATGCCAAATCACAGACAAACGATGAAAAGGTGAGGTTTCACAAACGCCTATGCAGCAGCCAATCGGTCCGGTGCAAGGGGCGGGATCTAAACACACAAGTGTAGATGCAAACAAAGCAAAACCTAACCCTAAAGGCGGCTGGAGTGAATATATAGGGCGTGGGCAGCCTGTGGAAGGCGTACAGACTTGGGCTGTGGGCTAGAAGACGTACAGACTCGGACTATGGGCCAACACGGCCCAATTCTGTCACGCAGGACTGTTTTAAACACACAGGACGGCTCGAGACACCAAATTAGACGAAACGAATGGCAAAAGATCCGTCTTCTCCTTAGCTTTCCAAAAAGTCCAAGAACGCGCCAATCGGACTTCGTATGAGGAAGTTATGCCCATTTTGGTGCATGGTGGTTGATGTAGTCCGAACCAGCGAATTCTTGACTTCAAATCATCCGTGCGACTCCGTCTTCAACTCCAACTCTTCTATTCCATCTCCCATGTTCCTAAGCAACAAAATATCACTAGTATTCAGTAGCATCCCGTCCAAACAAATATTAACATAGTTGCTAAGGAAAGAATTAACCTCATGGTTCAAGCGACGGGCACGGGCGCGTGTGATTGGTCCTTGTAATTGAATTGTAGGTGGAGGTTCCATGTGTGTATCATGTGAAGTGATGTCCTCATCAGGCGGGTTGCGTGACATCCCACAGTTAGTTTACTTTTGGAATGAATGTGCATGATGGTTTGACATGTAAGGACTGTTGTGCGAGGAGGGAAAACGTACTACTCCTCGAGTTAGATGGTATTATTGATGTTCATGTTTATTATTCCGCATGATAAAATTTGACTACACTAAATGAAATAACTGAAAATGTACTTTTCCGCACTTTTAGCCATTATCCTTCCTTTGTTATTATCTTGCATTATTACTTGCATTTGCGGTGGCTTGTTGAGTACTCTTTGTACTCATACCCATTAGACATACCATTCAGAGGATGCCTACTATGAGGATGGTTTGGAGTAGTGACCCAGTCAAGAAGAAGATCCTGTAGAGGGCGTTCGTCATGCTTTTTATTATTTATTTTATTTTACTCTTATGTAATAATATGGTCTGCGTACCATGAATGCTGGTCGTATGTACATTGTCGCATGATGAACCTCTTGTATTATTGTTTTTCTTTGGAAATTCAATAATGTTCCGATTCGATAAATCGGGGTGCCATAGAAAGCTTCGCAAAGAAATGAACCAATGCGGAGGCAAAGCATCGCAGAGAGCCGCTAATTTTGAGCCGTTACCCTTCAAGTAGCCGTTAGGCTTCTGAGAAAAAGTAACGGACTCAACTTTAACCGTGAATTCACACTTCCTTTACCTTCTGGACCCACCTATCGGTGATAGAAGTCGAACCTGTAATGTGAATGCCTATCTGAATAACAGTAATCGGAGGTGGAAAAGTTATAAAAGGGGAACCCGAGGCTCATTGGAAATTTTTACAGTGTCCTGCATCTAAGCCCCCTTTCTTCAAACGCCAAACTTTCCCCAACATCCTGAGCAACCAACCAATGGCAAGGACTAGCGCAACGGTGCCGACCGTGGCGAGAACTCTAGCGCAAACACAAGCATGGGTGGCATCAGTAGCGGTGGCCATGGCAGGAGCACCGGGGAGTTCTTGGCCAAAGAACCCTCGGGAACTCCGCCCACCATCCAAGAAGCCATTGAAGCAGAGCTTCATCCTTGGTTAGTCGGCGAGTACGGCAGACTCCATCGATTAAGTGGTGAACAGGAAGCTGGGCCCTGGCATGAGGACTCGAGTCCTTGGTACAGAGGTGACCCCGACGCCATGGAGTGGAGAGGTGGTGGTCTTCGAAGCCATCTTCGAAGCCGGATTGGGACTTCCTGCAATCAACTTCCTGGCAGAGGTACTAGACATGTTCCACATTACCTTGCCGTAGTTGTCCCCCAACGCCATAGCAAGATTAGCCAACTTCGAATGGGCCCTTCAGGCAGAAGGGTGTGAAGGGAGATCGGAGGTCTTAGCCGCTATCCACGAAGCCTCCTGCCAGCCGAAGCCACAAGATGGACCCGAAGAGACCAAGGTGTTAACGACATTCGGAAGTGTTAATTTCCAACTTCAGAAGGAGTACATGCAGCATTTCCTAGCGAAGGCCATCAATGATCGGTGGTACACCAACTGGATCCTCCGGTGGTTCTACACCGAAGTTGGAGAGGATTCTAGCCTCGCAGGGCCCCTACAAGAAATCTGGTACTGAAAGGAAGCTGAAGTTACTCCATACCCAAGCTTGCTCTCAACGCGGATTGGGTTACTTTCTTCGGTGGCCAGCCGCATGAGCATGCGGGATCTGGCTGAGGAATTCATCGCCCTCTGGATCCCTCCTCTCGGAGCTGATTGGCCGATTGCATTCTAAAATGCTTCGGAGGGAGAGCTTCGAAGCCTAGGTAAGTCTTCACATTTTATGCATTAACACATTAGAAACTAGATAACATACTTAATAGAATGCTACCTTTTTTCAGCGGCTCCTTTGGTGCTAGCTCCAGAATAGATTGCAAGAACCACTGAACGGGTGCTCGGAGCCCCTACAGTGGTGGAGAAGCAGCGAAGGGTGGAGCTGGTGGGAAGCTGGTAGCGCTTCAACAGGGTGTGTAGTGCTCTTGGAATGGAGCCTCCTCCCCTACCAGATTTTGACTCAACGGGAGTGGCCCCCCGGAAAAAGAAAACCACTGCCAAGCCCTCAAAAAGGGTCACCAAGACCCCCGCCAAGAAGGGGAAGAAGACAGCGAAGCCTCCTCTTCAGGCATCTCCGGTATCTTTGCCTTCCTCTCTGGACATCCAGAGCTCCTCTTCGGAGGACTCAGAAGAAAAGGACTCAAACACCTAGATGGGGAAAGCCCTTGAAGACTATCTTCTGCAAGATAGCGAGGACGAGTCTCCAGCCATAGCTGGAGACCCCCCTCAAGAAGCCGCGGTAGCTGATGCAGCAATCTCCTCCAAACCAGCCGCAACCGGCTCAGAACTTGGGTTAGTAAATCCTAACTCACCCATGGCCGGAGTGGTAGTGCCGGAGGTTGGGACATCGGTTGTGGCTGCTCCAGAGCAAACTTTGGGGGATGACCTCGAAGAATATCTTCGGATGTATGAAGTTCTGGGGGACCCCCAAAATTCTCCCTCAAGGCGTGGACGAAGGTATACCTCGAAGCTTTTGCCTTTGAAATTCCTTCAACGATTACCGTACAACAAATATTCAATGAATACCTTAACTTTTGTAGACGTGTCGAGAAGCGGCATGGCTCCGACCACCGGTGGAGCTTAGGCTTCACTCGGAGTTGAGGCTCCGGTTGGTGCAGTGGCTCCGACGACCGAAGCTGTCTCGGGCGAAGAAATTCCGACCGAGGGGGCAACGATTGAAGGAGGATCTACTCCAACTAAAGTAACAGCTCTAGTTTTTGTGCAAGGGAGGGGCAAGAGTATGACGAGATTGGGCCCCCTTCCTGCTTTGATGGTGACGCCCTCCTCCAACGACCCCTCAGCGAGCAATTCAGAGGAGGAGGCTGTTGTAGACGACCGTCGGGCCCTGTCCTGGCTTCCTCTATTGGCTCCATTCTTGGAGGAACGGACAAGGCTCTGAACGCTCCTGGAACCCTTGGCAGATAAAGGCCAAGAGGTTAGGAGCTCTGAACGGGTCACCGTCTTGAGCGAAGCCATAGCACTGGAGCTCGATTTGGCCCTCGATAGAGCTGCCCTTCAGGTATGCAACGTAGAACAAGTGTATTCAATTAATGAGATTACTTTGTACTCACTTTTCTTTTTTGCAGCAATTCGTCCTTCCTAGAGCAGCAGCGACTTCTAATGAGCTCGAAACTAATCGGCTCAAGAGGAAGGTTACCACCCTCCAGTCCGCCCTCAAAGGCTCCAAGAACAAATCACTGTAACTAGAAGGAGGAACTCCTCAAGGAGCGGAGGGCCAGAGCCATTTCTGATGAAGCACTCCAGGTTGAGCAACGGAACAACACTACACTCAAGGCTTCGGTCCAAGAGATCAAAGCCGAGTGTGTGGTGCTTAGGGCGGAAGTCGAGAAGCTTTGGCAAGCAGCAGCAGACTCTAGTGCACAACTTGTAGAGCTCCAAGACTCGGTCCAACAAGCACTGACTTAGAAGAGTGCTCTGCTATCAAGAATAGCCGAAGTTTCTGCTTCTGCTTCTGAGCTGGAGGCAGCGGCAACGAAGCACACCGCCATTGCTAAACAGACCATGGACACCTTCCGGGGTACCCTGGAATATTTTGGCACGATGTGCCCTTCGTCTTCAGCTGCGGCGAGCGAGCCCCTCGAGCAGAAGCTGAAGATGATCCAAGCGGCAACGAAGTTGATGAAGGGCTTCGAGATTCGCTACGGAGAGATCTCCGGGCAGGTGGCCAGAATTGGGGTCCTTCGACATGTCGAAGCCCTTGGGATTTATGTTGCTTTGGTAAGGGGTTCAATGCCTGTAGGCTTCACCGATGAAGACTTGTTGCATCCTTCTTTGGATGTAGCTTCTG
This sequence comes from Zizania palustris, assembly GCA_019279435.1. NCBI lineage: Eukaryota > Viridiplantae > Streptophyta > Magnoliopsida > Poales > Poaceae > Zizania > Zizania palustris. The sequence continues at coordinate 19,419,531 of JAAALK010000079.1, forward strand.
CTTGGGAAGCTTTCCGGGCGATCTAGAAAACAGACCACAAAGCTGCAGCCAAAGCTTGGATTGACGAGGCTCGCCGGCAGAAGCAAGCTCAAACGAAGCCTCGAACTCCGACTTCGCCAGCTCCGACTCCGCCTGCTCCACCAGCCGACCCGCAGGTTTAGCTTCATAGGGCGCTTAAGCATGTACAAGAAATCTTGTAAATCCCTTTATCTTAATGAATGAAAAGTTTATAAATGGGGAGTCTTTGCTTGGGTGTTTATTCTTAGGTTTTTCTATGCACTTCGAAACCCGACTTCGAAGTATTGGAGCCTAGCGAAGGGCTCCGCTAGCAGTGGGCTATCCTCGAAGGCTTAAGGCCCTACCAACGCTCACGCTTCTTTGTTCCTCGGGGAGATCAAGGGGAAATAGTACCCGAAGTCCATCGTGAAGTCTTAGCTTATATTAAGGAAGAGGATAAGGAAGTAGCATCTTCGTCCTCCGAATACGTAGATTGGTCTGACTCGGAGTACCAAGCCAAAGACCCAGTGGAGTCTAGCTCTGAAAGACTTCTGTCCTAGGCTGAACTTCAAGAAGAGCAGAAGAAACTGCGAGTTTCGAAGAAGAAAAGCACTCAGACCAAGAGGAAAGTTTTAAAGACTCCGAGCTCTAAAGACCGAGGTGGTCTTAGAAATAGCTCTAGAGGTCGGAGGGGTCTTCGTTTTTATCTAGGCTTAGACAAAAATTTCTCTTGATGTAATACAATATGATTATCCAATTAATATGATCTGTTTTGGAAGCATCACTTGACTTTTCATTACTCCCCTACCCCTCCTTGTGGGTGGGGGACCGTACGTGTTGCGATAGGGTCCGTCGGACACAATGATTGATATAACAACCTGATGCTTCGCATAACACTTGGTAATCATACTTCACTCTTTCATAGAGTTCTTCAAACTGTACATTCGTATTATGATGTTTATAAGTTTCGGAGCTAAGTTTACACTTGTAAGCTCCAATAGCAGTCGCTTAGGACTTTAAAAGTGTTTCATTGGGCCAGAGCCTTGAAACCTTATTGCTTGGTCACCTACGACTCTTTTACAGATGCTTCGAACCCGGAGGCCGGAAATCTGTTCTTTTAAAGTCCTTAGACTTTTATATGGATCCTAACAAGCTGGAGCCTGGAATCCGTAGGCTGGCCACCTTCGGATCTTTTACAGATGCTTTGAACCAGGAGGCTGGAAATCTATTATTTTAAAGTCCTTAGACTCTTCTACGGATCCTAACAAGCCATTGCGTGGAATCCGTAGGCTGGCCACCTTCAGCTCTTTTACAGATGCTTCGAACCCGGAGGCCGGAAATCTATTCTTTTAAAGTCCTTAGACTCTTCTACAGATCCTAACAAGCTGGAGCCTGGAATCCGTAGGCTGGCCACCTTCGGCTCTTTTACAAATGCTTCGAACCAGGAGGCAGGAAATCTATTCTTTTAAAGTCCTTGGACTCTTCTACGAATCCTAACAAGACAAAGCCTGGAATTCGTAGGCTGGCCACCTTCAGCTCTTTTACGGAATCCTTGAACCAATGGTTCGAAGGCCATTTGTTGGGTTCCTTGAAAGATGCTTACCTCCGCAAGCATCTCCATTCTCCTAATGCGTCCACTAGTAGTAAGGAATATTTGAAAAGTAAGCATAATTCGAACCTCCATCTTTATTTAATTTAGAAAGGTACTTTTACAATTGATTACAAGGAGCCCCTTAGCGTAATAACGTTTAAGGTGCTTTGCATGCCATGCATGCTTCAACTCTTCCCCTCCTAAATTAGCTAGTTTAAACGACTCGGGGCACCCTGAGCATAGGATAATATATGGTCCTTCTCATTTATTTCCTAGCTTCCCCGGAGCAATTACACTTCGCAACACCAAATGACCTGGTCTAAGCTCGTTCACATTATCTTTGGGCCATACCATGCCTTCGTTTGGTCTTGGTACTTCGTCAGATTGGCGACAACTCGAAGCCTTGTTTCTTCTGACAAGTCCAGGGAAGTGTTTCTTTCATCTTCATTTCCAGGCTCCACTACACGGAAGGATCCACCTTTGAGCTCCATAGGAGTCATGGCCTCGTCTCCGAATAGCAACCTAAATGGGGTGAAGCATGTGGACCTGGCTTGAGTGGTCTGAATGGACCATAAAATCTTAGAGAGCTCTTCGGTCCATAGCCCCTTAGCCAAACCGACAATCCTGCTATTCAAACTGGAGAGAATATTTCCATTGGCTCACTCGATGGATCCATTGGATTGGGGGTGGCGAACAGCTGTGAAGCATAACTTGATGCCTAGTCCTTCGCAAAACTCTCTAAAGGGCTCAGCTTCGAACTGAGTGCCATTATCCACAGTTAACTCCCTTTGCACTTCGAACCTGCATATGATATTCTGCCAAAAGAATTTTTGCACATTTCTTGAAGTGATAGCAGTTAGGGGTTCAACTTCGACCCATTTAGAAAAATATTCGATTGCTACCACTGCAAACTTCAAGCTGCCTTTTGCCATTAGAAAAGGGCCGATGAGATCCATTCCCCATCGCGCCATTGGTCATACTGGGGCAATAACATGAAGAGGTGTTGGTGGACGGTAGCTCCATCTACCCATCCACTGGCACCCTTGGCAGGTTCGAACAAACTCTTCCACATCTCTTACAATTGTTGGCCAATAGAGCCCCTATCGAAGTGTCTTTCCTACTAGAGGATGAGGGGCTAGATGGCTACCACAGAAGCCTTCGTGAATCTCCCGAAGTGTATCTTGGCCTTCGAGTTGTGAGATGCACCGGAGTTGTGGAGAACAAACTCCGGCTTTGTATAATATTCCGTTGACAAGCTCATAATTTCGAGCCCTTTCTTGCAACCTTCGGAAATCCAGACCTTCTGACAATACTGCGCTGTTTTGCAAAACACCCATTATCGGAGTCCGCCAATCAGTGACTGGGATGCAAAGGACTTCTGTGGAGGGTAATTGATGCACCGTAGGCTTGATGAGTTCTTCATAGAAAGCGCCCTCCGGGACGTCCAATGCTCTGGTCACATCCTTCGCTAGAATGTCTTCAAGTTGATTATCTGCTCGAGGGATACTTCGAACAGAAAATCCTTTAAACATTGCTTTGGTCTTGCAGATTCCTTCTAAATACCTTGCAAGATGTGGGTTCCTAGATTGAAAGCTTTTGTCAACATGCCCTGCGATGACTTGGGAATCTGTTTTTATTATAATCCTTGCTGCTCCAAGTGACTTGTCTTTCGGAGGCCTAGCAGGATCCCTTCGTACTCTGCAATATTGTTGGTGGTCTTAAAGTTGAGCCTCGTGGAATACATGGCCTTCTGCCCTGACGGCGATATTATCACAGCTCTAGCTCCGGCACCAGATGCCTGATAGGATCCATCAGAAAAAATTGTCCATAGACATTCAGAGGTTTCTTCCGGAGCCCAGACTGCGGATGGAGTCCACTCGGCCACAAAGTCAACTATGACTTGGGACTTGATAGTTGTTCTCGCCGTGAAGGAAATACCAAAGGGGGCTAGCTCGACAGCCCATTTTCTGATCCTACCCATAGAATCTTTGCTCCGAAACATATCACCAAGAGGATACGAGGTAGGAATGATGAGATTATGTGCTCGGAGTATCTTGTCTTTGCACTAGACAAAGCTTTTGAGATGAAGTAGTGAGGAGCCATGCTGAAGAGCGTGGGCCTCATGGCTCCAGATGTGATGAGTCATTGTCAACGGTAGTCAAAGAGGACTAAAGAGAGGAGAAGACCTGCTGCGTTTGGGCTGCGTGTGACTCAAGTACACGGGCAGCGAGCGACTGTCGGGCAGAGAGGCTGCGAAGTCGGGCTGGCCCAATCCGGGTACATGGGCTAGGAGCAGCAGAGGATCCACTGGGCTGTTGACCAGGATTGACTCAGGTACACGGGCGGCGAGCGATTGCCGGGCTGAGAGAGCTGCGGAATCAGGCCGGCACAATCCGGGTACCTGGTGCAAAGTCGGTGGACGCTTTGTCAGTTTCGGCGCAAAACTGACGACCGCTGATCTCAGATCGGACTGTTTTGAGGTGAAGTCGTAGTCGCTACGAAAGCTCCGCTTCTGGATAAGTCATCTGTAAATAGGAGTTTACTATTTTGTCCTTAGGCCCACAGTCAGTCAATCGAGTCTGTAAAAATATCCTAAGGGTAGTTTGGTCTTTTCCATTTATTTCAGCGTCTATAAAAAGGAATTTTTGTAAAAATGTCATTATAATTTTATGTAATTTGAAAAATGCCACTGTTAGTGACTGTGGTAGGTCCCATATGTCAGTGACACGCCGATGGCATATTTCAAAACCGTGAAAATTGTAATGGCATGGAAAAATTTGGCCCCTATAAAAAACCCTAAGGGTCTTTTGGTATTATCCTAGTCTATTGGGCTGCCTATAAATAGGGCCCTAATCCCTAGGGTTAGGGTTAACTCACTTTAATCAAAAAACCAGAGTTCATCTTACCTGCCCCTGTTTGTGCGCCGCCATTTTGTTATGTGTTCTTCCTGTTTACGCCGTCGGCGAGTTCTCTATTTTGTTACTCTGAAATCACAGCCACAGTTTTTATCGATCTATCTCTCAATCACCGCATGAAGTTGTTTATTGCTGTTTCTATCGTATTGCATGCCTATTGTTTTTATCTGCGTGCGATGGCCTAGACTTCTGGTGTTCTGTGTTCTGTGTGCTGACAGGCTTCGCTACTATCACAGACTTCGGACGTGCCCTTTTTATTCAAAGCTTGATTTTCTGTTGACTTCGCTCGAGGTTAGCAGCGAAGTATTCATGTTTCTACCTGGCGTCTTTTCACTCGTGTGGGTCCTACTTTGTTTGTGCTTTCGAAGGTTGTAATTCGGAGTCTGTTTCTAGGCTTCGTTTCCTGTGTGTAAGCACCAGTGGACTCCGGTTCAAAGTTAGTCTGTGATTCGAAGGTCACTACTTCGGTGATTCTACTTCGATCAATTCAGGCTTCGAAGGTTGCATTGCAGGCTTCAGTTTTTCTATTTTTGCTTCGAAGTTGATTTTTTTCCTGTGTTAAGCTTCGAAGTGTGCATTTCGAAGCAGACTTCGGTAACCTCACACTTCGCTCTACATACTGCATGGACCTCTACAACCTCAGGCTTCGCACGACTGCTTCGAATTAGGTGTCGGCACGTTCACCATAGGCTTCGACTCTGCAGGCTTCGTCAAGTATCGAACAGGAGACAACTCTGAACAGTAAGACTTCTTGTTTTACATGCATTCAGATTAAAATGTTGTGATGATTGAATTCTGTGTAGTTTGATTTGCCCATGTTTTAAATACTTTGTTAATCTGCCTATTAGCATTGTGTTGGTGTTTCTTTGTCTAGGACACCGGTCGTTTATAAGCTAGATACTTTTAGGCTTTGACGATCTGTTTGCATTTTCCTGCTAAGTCTTTTGAGGTGTGTTGGGTGTTGGGAGTAGGCCATTGATTCGAAAGAATTTTTTAGGCGCCCATTCACCCCCTCTGGTCGCTACTTTCGGTCCTACAACTAGACTGGGTTCTGCACCAGTTTTCCTTTAAGTTCAACTTCCCTAACCAGTACTACACTTACTACGGAGCCCGTTGCTATAAGATAAAGGAGAGTTTCTTTTGGGTGGGGCACAGTAAGTGTTGACAGATTTCTGAGATAATCTTTAATGTCATCGAAGCTCTTTTGGCACTCTGGCGTCCACTTGAAACTTTCGGAACCCTTTAGAACTTTAAAAATTGGAAGGCTTCGTTCGGCTGATCTGGCCAGGAATCTACTGAGGGTTGTAAGCCGTCCTATCAGCTTCTGAACTTGCTTGAGATTTTCTAGTGGAGACATTCTTTGCAATGCACTTATCTGCGTCGAGCTAGCTTCGATTCCTCTACTCGAAACTAAGTACCCTAGCAGTTTTCCTACTTGCGCCTTGAATATACATTTTTCAGAGTTGATGCGAACTCCACATGCTCGGAGGCTCTCAAAGGTTTCAGCTAAGTCTAGGCTATGATGGTGCTTTACAACACTCTTTATTACAATGTCATCCATATAGGCTTCCACATTTCGGCCTATCTGGTGACCTAGAGCCTTAGCTATAACATGTGAGAAGGTGGCTCCAGCATTCCGCAAGCCAAAAGGCATTCGAACATAACAAAATACTCTGGAGGGAGTTATAAAACTCATCTTGGCTTCGTCTTCGTGCTTTAGCCAGACCTGATGATAACCGGAGTATGCGTCTAGGAAGCTTAACAACTCGGAGCCAGCCATAGAATCCACAAGTTGGTCTATTCGGGGCATAGGGTAGGGGTCTCGCGGGCATGCTTTATTCAATGACGTGAAATCAATGCACATGCACCACTTACCAGAACCTTTTTTATGGAAAAACGGGGTTAGCCAACCACTACGTGTGGGCTACTTCCCTGATAATTCCGGCCCTCAACAATTTCTCCACCTCTACCTTGGCGAGGTCTGCCCTTTCTACTGATAACTTACGGAGCCCCTGGCGCACTGGCCTAGCCTTCGGGTTGACAAGCAAATTGTGTTTGATGATGCTTCGGTCAACTCCGGGGATATCTTCACCAGTCCAGGTCAAGATATCTAAGTTTTCTTTAACTACTTCATCCAGCGAAGTAGCTATTTCCAAAGGTAGCCCCTTGCCAAATTGTACTAGGTACTCCTTGCCATCTTTCAGGATCATCTTCATGATCACATCACCTTCCAGGCTTGGCTTTAGGGAAGGGCCCTTCGAGGAGCCTGAAGACTCTAAAGCCTCCTCCATGTGCTCCAACACAATATTCACCTACCGAGGGTCCAGAGGTGGACTATGGCCGTACTCCGCTCTTCGGGCTGCAGCTTGGTCTCCTGAAATAGTGAGGACTCCACTTTGCGTGAGCATTTTGAGACACAAATAGTTATGATGTGCTATAGCTCCGAACTGGTTCAGCATTCTCCTCCTGAAGATTGCATTATAGGCATATGGGCCATCGACGACATCGAACATAACCTCCTCCACACTGGCAAGGGGCCCCTCTCCGAAGGCAACCTCGAGACCTATTTGGCCGAGGGCATCGAGAGGAGGACCTGTGAAAACTTGGAGTGGGTGAGCTGCCAGAAGTAGGTGTCTTCGGGGAATGCACATCTGGTCGAAGGCCTAGACGAAGAGTATATCTGCGGAGCTCCCGCTGTCCACCAGTATCCTTTGGACTTCAACTCCTGCTATATCGGCTGAAATAACAAGGGGGTCAGTACGAGGAAAGTTCACCCCCGCAGCATCATTGGTAGTAAAAGAAATAGGTACATGAGACCACTCAGGCATTTCTACCGCTGAATTCAAGGTCCCTATGTGCCCTACATCGCGGACATATTCTCTTTGCTACCATTTTGACATGTTACCGAGGGTCCCCCTCTGGAGATGGGCAGGACCACTGGCTTACCGTGATCTTGGGAATGCTCCTACTTTAGTGGTGGCATAATGTTGGCCATTAGGAGTTGCATCGGTGCTTCGGGGTTGCTGGCTCGAGCCACGGCTTGCACAGGCTCCGAACGCACTACTGGAGGGGCTCGGTCTGAAGTACCTCGCCCTGAGCTTCGTCCTAAGTACTCCCCCCGAAGGGTCAATACGGACTTGCAATCTTTTGTGTCATGGCTTCTATTTTCGCCATGCACACAACAGAAGAAAGTTTGATGCCTGCCAGCCTTTCTCTCTTGGGGCTTCGAGGTGCTAGCCTTATTAACTTGCGCCCGTTGAAAGTTGACAGGCATCTTCGGGGTGGAGGGAGCAATATTTAATACCTCGGAGCGGAAGTGTTTCTTCACCCGCCTATGATCATTAAAGCAATTATCAAGGGGGCTTGCGGAGAAGTTGGGACTTCAGGCTCCGTATTCACTTCTCGAAGGGCTGGTGCAGGTGTCATGATTCTTAGGGGCAGCCTTCCTCTGCCTTGGCATACTGTTCAAAGTATGCCATCAGCTGTGCTACAGATGACACCGGCTTCCGGTGAAGTTTGCTAAGGAGATCTGGGTTCAACACCCCTTCGCGTGTCGCATCAACTACCGAAGAGGTAGACAAGCCTTTGACCTGGGACTTGGTGTGGGCGAAGCGTATAAAATACTCCCGAAGCGTCTCCCATGCTTGCTGCTTGACCTAGAACAGACTTCCGGTCGACATCGGGGCTACAAACATACCCTGGAAGTTACTCACGAACTTCCTCTTCAGTTGCTCCCATGACTTGATCGATACTATCTTTAGAGACCAGAACAATCGGAGAGCCTCACCTTCCAGCGCGAGGGGGAAACACTTCGCCATTGTATTACGCACCCCTCTGTTGGCTTGTATTGCTAAGGCATACGAACGAGAGAACTCTCTGGGGTCAGATCCACAGGAGTATTTGTGCAGCATCGAGGCCTTGAACCTGGGGTCGAAGGACACTTTCTGCAGGTCCGGATGCAACGGAGACTCGTCGAAGGATGCATTCTCGGCTTCCTCCGGGACTTGAAGAGCTTCAGGATGATTACCAGGACCATGGTCTTGATGCACCCCCTGAGCATGAGTGAATGCTTGAGAGCGAAGTCTATCTGCAGCTTCTTGCCTCCACCTTGCTACTTCTTCCTAAAGGCGTGCTACCTGGGCAACCGCGTCCTCAGGAAGGTCTTCATCTCCTCCGGAGGGGATCTCCGGGTCTTGGGAACTGAGGTAATCAGTTCGGAGCACCGAGGGAGCTGCTCGGGGACCTCTGGGTGTTCGAGGTATGATGACCCCTTTGGGGGTTGGTGGAATGACTGAGCGTCCTGCACCGTTGGTCTGAGGGGACCTTCGGGGAGGATCGATGGCTAGGCTCCACTTGGGAGGCATGGCTAACGAAGTTAAGGTCCGAAGACCGAAGACTTCGATTGGTTTGGGAAGGCGAGGAAAGGCCTTCGAGCTGCACTAGGAAGCCCCTTACCGAAGGGTGTGCGGAATCCTGAGACTACGAAGCTCACTCTACAAGTGTCTTCGAAGTGCGGTCAGCAGTAGAGAACTAGCTTTTAGAACTATGTTCCCCACGGACGGCACCAACTATTGGCGTAAAAGATTATGCTAATAGGTTCTCTAAGATTAAGAACTAACAAACAATGAGTTTGTGAAGTGAACTATCTCAAGCCTCCAAATAGGATAATAGTTCGAAGTAGTTCGAAGTTGTGTATTGAATATCTGAGTATTTGATGCCTATTATAGGGTGAGAAAGAGGGTATTTCTTGGTAAAAACTCTAAGGAAAAGACCTTTTTACCCCTGATTTACAACTGACATAGTGGAAACTATTCGGTACCCCGAATAGGGCTAAAATAGTAAAATGTATTCGAAGAAGATAGATAAGGCAGACGTCCCGTCATTCTTGTTGTTTCCCATTGTAGAGACAGAGCCTTCGGAGGGTATCTTAAACTGGGGTTCGGAGGACCCGTCGGCTCGGAAAGTTCATCAACTTGGGGACAAGCTTCTATCTTAAAGGTGCATAAATTGTCTTTGCCTTTTGATCTTAATGGCCTTGGGGATGAAGTATTTCCCCCCAACAATAGTGTTCAGATTACTGCTGTTTTGCTATTCTGAAGTGGAGTGAGTGTTTGAAATCTGTTTACTTGTTTGAGTGAAAGTCATTCTGATTAGTATTAATCTTTGAGATGAATTGTTAGTTTGTATCAGCATCAGGTTGAACTCATTGTTCTGTTTTATTGCTGTGTTCAGTGCTAAACCTCACTTGACAAATTTCAGACCTCCTAGGTTGAGTATTCAAAGTGTACTGAAGTTGTTGATTGATCTGTTTGAAATTTCAGTTTTGAATCTGAATTGAAATTCTTAATCTCTGAGTGTTTTCTGATATTCTGAAACCTGTCGGAGATTCATTGATCGATACCTTTCTGTCGACTGTCCATTTGTCGATATAGCAATTGTATTTCGGAGTTTCAAGTATCGACAATACAGATCGATTGTTGAAACTCCGAGTTGCTTTGAAATCTGTTTTGAATCATGTTTTGAATAGTTACTGTGCTTCTTTATTCAAAATTGGTTTTGCAATATTTCAGAGGTGCGTTGGGTGATTTGACTAGGCCATCAGATTCACGAGAATTTGTCGAGGTGCCTATTCACCCCCCTCTAGTCGCCATTCCGATCCCACAATTGGTCTCAAAGCCAGTTAGATCACCAGTTGACCATAACCGGTTTGTGATCCTTGTGGCGACATGGCTAAGAACACTAAGATTCCGATGTTTGATGGTTGAGATTATGCTTATTGGAAGGTGCACATAGAGGCTTATTTGCTTAGCCAAGGAAGTGCAATTTGGGACATTGTTGCATCCCAATATGTGATTCCTGAAACTCGTACCTTAGAGACTGAGAAGTCAAAGTATGAATGTAATAGCAAGTCAAGAAACATTATTTTTATCAGTCTAAGTCGCAACAAGTTTGATAGGGTCCAGCACCTTCGAACTGCACGAGAAATCTGGACGACCTTGAGTACTTTTCATGAGGGCACTTCTCAGATTAAGGCTAGGAGGCAGAGCACGTATAATCAAGAATACCAAATGTTCGTGCTAGGCCCGACGAATCTGTAGATGCCTTGTTTGCACGCTTTGACGGAATTGTTAGAAACTTGCGCTCCACTGGGACGCTAGCTTACTTTGATCATGACCGGGCGATCAAACTTCTCTATGCTCTGGATCGTAGCATATGGGAAGTAAAGATCTCAAACATTGAAGAGTCTGCGAGTTTTGGTACTTTGACATGTGATGAACTCTTCAGTAAGCTTAAGTCCACCGAGATAGCCAAGGCATCTCGTTCTGGGATTGGGAACTCTTTGCCACAATCCATGGCACTAGTTTCTAGTTCTGGCAATGGCATCTCATCTGGAGGTAGCGTGTCTAGTGTTTGTGCTTTGTCTGGGGGGTTTTGCCTTGTCTTCTTTGGTCTCTGTCACAAAGGAACAAGTGGACACATTGGACGATGAAGAGCTTGCTCTTATAGTCAAAAAGTTCACTAGATTCTACAATGTTAGAAGAGATCAGAGGAGAGGAGGCTCTCGAGGGTGTTTTTAGTGTGGTGACCTCACATTAAAGCCAATTGCCCAAAACTGACAGCTAAAAATGAACATGAACACAAATATCAGAAAAGAGATAAAAAATCGTTTTACAAAGGCAAAAGAGGAAAAGTGGCGAAAAGGATGGCTAGAGCTTTCGTGGCAGCACTCAGTGACATCGATAACATCTCGAGTGAAGAACCAAGTTCTGATGAAGATGAACCAGGCAAGAATGAAGAAAAGAAGGAAAAGATGAAGGACTTCAACGACCTCTGCTTCATGGCCAACGACAAGCAAAGCAGCGATGAGCTTGACTCATCTAAGGTTAGTCTATCTCTTGATCAATTACTTGGTCAAAACGATGAATTACATAATGCAATTATGTCACAAGATAGACTGCTTAAACTTGCTGCTGAAGACCGAAAAGAACAAAAGCTTAAAATTGAATCTCTTTATACTGAACTTGCTTTGTTGAAGTCTAAATATGAAATTGCTGAATGTGAGTCATGTCTTGTCGTTATGAATGAACTTGCTCAGTTGCGTCTGATTCATGCTCAAAACATTGAAAAACTTGAAAATATTCAGAAGCAACTTTTGGTGGTGGAGTCTAGTCCTTATGCCATCGATGAATGCTTGAATTGTACTTTACTGATTGAAAGTATTAGTGTGAGAGATAAGCATATTGATGAGCTTAAGGCTAGATTGCAGAGTGTTGAGTGTTATGAGGATGTGCAGCCGCGTGTCCCATCTGCATCACCCTTAAGGACCACATCAACTTTGCTAGAGAGCAAGTAGAAAAACTGAAGTGTGAGAATGATTATTTGCTTTCCATGGTAGACAAATTGTGAGATCGGAATGGCGACTAGAGGGGGGTGAATAGGCGCCTCAACAATTTCTCGTGAATAAGATAGCCTGTCCAAAACACCCCAACACACCTCTACAAAATTCAAATTTCAAGTCTGAATCAATCAGTGCAAATTAGAGAAAAAACGTGTATCAAAAACTCAGTTCAGACTAAATTGGAATTTCAAGAGCCGAACTAGCCCAATCGGACTTTGAAGTATCGACTGCCTCAGAACTTTGGAGTTTGAAACTCCGACTTGGTCAGTCGGTCGCTGATGTCCCGACAAAATTCAGAGTATTCAGAAACGCCCTTGAACCAGCAAATAAACAGAGCAATGTGATCAACAAATGCTGATTCAAAATGAACACCTCATCTCAATGGCTAGAAGGACTTTCACTCAAAACTGAATTCAGACTTCAATCAAATACTTTGATCATCTATCAATAAACTCAGATCAGAAAGGTTTTAATTCAAACAGTTTTACTTGCTGGAAACAGGAGCACAAAATGCTGAACAATTTTTGTCAACACAAGACTGTAGCAGTACTAAAACTTATCAGCAATTCCTATTCATCGATAAGAGCACAAAGTGTTTCTTTATCTCTTTCAGTTTTCAGCACATATCAACCATGCAGACTTGCATCAAGGATTATACATATCAGTACACTTCATCTAATCTTGACTCATTTCAGACAAACAGCAAAACAGATTCAATACATAGATAATACCCAACACAGGATATCAGAATTTGATCAAATATGAATCTGCATAGAAAACAGTACTCTAATCATAGACACACTGCTGAAACAGTATTAAATTTCAGTGCAAACAGTATATTCTTAATTGATATTCATGAGCAAGATTCCAACAAGTGATCTGCAAAAACAGCAACTGAAACAGCTCTAACTTTCTGAATTTAGAACTTGATGTAACAAAACAAATTAACAACAACTAGCTATTTTCAGATGTTCAGATCACAAAACTTAATTTAGTATTTAAACTTTCAGGAATACAGCTAAAACATACTAGAAGCTTACTCTATACAGTACTGAACACACTATAGATCACTGAACTGAAATCTGATGCAAACAAATTGCATATACAACAAAAACAATACTGAATTCAAATCATTTAGCCTTGACAACAAATTTTGAAAACTGATACAAAAGTGAGATTACTTTGGAACAGATTTAGTGTGTCATTGAAAACAGAATTCAGATTCAAAACTAAATTTCAATCAAACTCAGAGTTAAAACTTTACACTTGATTTCAGACAAAACTAATCTGAGTTGATTCAGTTCAAACCTGAATACACATTTCTGAAAATCAGTGCTACAGATCAGATTTGAAGATTGAAGTGAATATTTAGAAGCTGAGTTGAACTGAACTGAATTTTCAACCAGAACCTGACTGAAAATTGGATAAAACTCAGCAAACAACTCTGAAAAATCTAACCAATCTGATCTTGAACTTAAATCATGCTAAACTTATGAAAAACATGACAGATTCCAAGATCAACCCTATTCAGCATACATCATACACAATTATGGAAGAATTCTCATAAGTAAACAGTCCAGATCATCAAAAATTTCAAGAGAAAATGATGAAGAACTCACTGATTCAGTTGCTGGAGACAAATGGAGCTGTATGATGAATAGTGTTGTCAACACAGCTCTGTAGCTATTCTGAAAACTGCCCAGATCCCTGTTCCGGATCAGAAGTTCATCTCATAAGGTTTTTCACTAGTATTCCAGTTGAAAAGCTGAACCAAATGTGTTTCTCACTCAATTCAACAGGCAGAAAACTAAACATAATTCTTGAGAAGATCAAGAATCAGGAAATGGTAGAAAGGATTTAAATCTCAATTTGTGCAACAAAGATTATGGATTACCTTTGAATCCCTTCAACCATGACATTACTCAAGAAGGACTCAAAGAATCAGCCAAGATGCTGATGAACAATTTGAAGAAACAATTCATCAAACATGTAAAGGGCACACCAAAACTGAACAGATTTTTTCAGAGTATTTTTTAGTACTGTGGTGCCTCCTTTGATCAGCAAAAAGATCAAGAATATATTGCAGAAATCACATGAAACTTTCAAAAATGGATCATTCAAATCATGCACAACAAAATATGTATAAACATCAATATCAACTTATGCACTAGATTTACCCGAAATCGCAGCACAAAAACGAATTCAGCCACAAAGTGTACCTGCGCTGGAAACAGAGCTTTCCATGAACAGTGTTGCCGATTTCACTGTGTCTGATCCAAAAATTCCATCCAAAACCTGTTTCCCGTCAAACTCAATTCAAAACGAAATTTTCAGTGTATTTCCCATTGCAAAAATGGCTGTCTCAAGTCATGTCTATGGCTGAGAGATCATGGGGATAATATCCTACCAACCCATGTTCTAGAAGCCCCCTATTTACACATAACCTTCTACTAATTTCAGAATTAACAATTCTGAAAATCCCCCTTTGAGACCTAAAGTAAAAATTAGAAAAAGACTCTCCTCTTAATATATTTTCAGAGTAGACCCACTCTAAAAAATATACCAAAAGGTTACACTATGAAACTGAAAATTTTAAACTAATACAAGACACCTATTTATTAAATTAACAAAAACATAAACGTTTCGACGGTTTTCAGCAAAAACCGACAAAGCTTCTCAGCCATTCAACTCGTGACACCGTTTTGTGACTCCGAGCGCCAGCATGCCAGTTCCGCTCTCGATCCCCTCGAGCCGCCTGAATGCTTGTCCTGGCCTCCCTCTCGCAAACCCGGTCATCACGCCGTCGCAGTCAGCCGTCCATCCAAGTCTTGCTCCGTCTCTTCGTGCACTCTGGACATCTTCTCCAACATCGCCCGGCCTCCCTAATCCTCCGGCATCAAGCTCCCCGCTCGACCCTCGATCACCCGCCATCGACAATTTGTCAGCATCTCCTCCCTACACATACAAGACAAGCCAAAACAAGAACGTGTCGCACCGCCGAAACCTCGCAGCCAAACCTCCATTTCACATCAAACCCCTCAATGCACTCAACCAACCTCAACCACTCAAACACTCATCCTTGTCAATCACTCATCATCCAGACCGAAACCACCCTTGGTTTCACAATCTCCCCCTTGATGAGTGCATTGACAACCCCAAAGCAAAGACATGATGAGGATTGCAAGTTACGCGCACAAGTGACCATAAAAACTCATAAAAGATCTCCCCTCTTGGGCAAAAGCCTTATGCAAGGAAAAGGCAAAAGCGCAAAAGCATCAAAAGCATTAAATATATCACTTGGTAAAAGATCTCCCCTCTTGGGCAAAAGCCTTATGCAAGGCAAAGACAAAAGCGCAAAAGCATCAAAAGCATCTCAATGCAACATGCAAAGCAAAAGCATCTCAACATGAAAGCCAATTACTCCCCCTTAACCAAGCAATCCAAAAGCCTCCAAAAGCATCATGTAGACCATTTCTCCCCCTTTGACAATGCAGGCATCAAGGAGATAAAAAATGCAAAGAGGGGAAAGAGGGTAAAGCAGAGATGTGAGTTTCTGAAACATGAGCAGCTGCAATTACAATACAAAAAAGCATTCGCCTTGAATATCATCTAAAAGTATTGTATGATAGTCTCAAATGAATACCATCTAAACAAAAGGCATGAGCAAGCATTTTCAGGTTTTAACAAATAAAAGCATCACCACTCAAACTAGTATACTAGACATGTCAAGGCATGAGATGCAAAAGCTAAACAAGCACACACTATATGAGCGTATCGCACTTCAAGGTGCTTTAGCAAATATGATATGCAATGAATTTCAAATTTTTCATTTTTGTGCCAGGGGTTATTTGCATGTCAACCTTATGTTAACCAACCATGCTAAGCCTTGGTTGAAACCATCAGAGGCTTAAAGCAATGGTCTCGGCAAACACTTCAACGTCCCGATTCATACCAAAGTGCTATGGTAAGCCGTCTAGAACAAAGTAGTGCGACAAAGCAAACTCACTTGGATCTTTTCAAATTTCAGCGCACAAAAGCATGAATATCATCCATCTTCATTTTCATTTTCATTCAATTTTCAATTTCATTTTCATTTTCATTCATTTTTTATGAAATCAAGTTGCGTATTAGCATCCAAGTAAAAAGGACCTAGCTATCAGGTGTGTAAAAGATAGCAAAAGCACTCAACCCATTTAAGCTAGTTTCTAGACTAAGCAGTGATCATTTTCAAGTTTTCACAAATAAAAGTCATGTTCATGACAAGTATCAGATGAAGACATGTCAAGTAGTCAACAGTATTAAAGACAATAGTTCAAAGGCATTACAAAGCATCTTCTTGTAAAAGCAATTAATCATATGATAGAAGCTCATGCAATGCTACACAGCTCCCCCTCAAAACATGCTAGTATCTCTCGAATACTCAGTGAGAGGGTGAGTGTAACACCCAAAATTTTCAAAGAAATAAAAATACCTTTTAATATATTTTTCTGGAATTAATTAATATGGAAATACCTTAAATGCCCTTCTTAGACTATTTGAACTAGAATCTAGGTAAATGACCAAACCAGAGGCTAGAAAATTTTGTATATGATCCCAAGGCCAAGATATATTTTTGAGAATTTTTACAAATTTTTATCACCCTTGGAAGTAGCCCAAATATTTTAAACGAATTTATGTAATTATTTTTATTCGGAAAAGAATTGAAACAGTAACGGCCCCCTCCCCCCTCTTCTCTCTCCCCCGACCAGCCTAGCCCGCCCCCTTCCCGTGCCACGGACTGACAACCGGACCCCACCCGTCAGTGACCCCCTCTCCCTTCGCGCGCGCGCCTGACCGCCTGACCCCAACCGTTAGTCGCCACGCCCGTACGCTCTCGCCCGCTGACCACCTTGGCCCACCTGTCGGACCCGTCATCTCCGCGAGATCCGCCCCCAAATCCCCCCCTCATCGGCCGATGCCTTAATGCACCTCGGATCCAATGCTCCCGACCCCCTCTCCCCAAATTGAGCCCGACATTCAAACCCCCGCGCTCCGCCGACCGTTTCCCCCTTTATTTCACGCGTCGTTGTCCTGGATCAAGCACACGCATGCACGGAAAGAGCTCATCGGCATTGAAGAGAGGCTTTACTCTCGGCCTCCCCCGATTGCGCCCCCTCTGCCCCCGCCGGTACCTCTATTTAAACCCCCGACCACCCCCTCGTCCACCCCGCACGTCATTTTGCCTTGAGAGCCAACAGAGCGCCTGAGATGCCCGTTTTAACGCCGCGCCACCACCTTCGCTCCAGCCACCGCTCGTCGTCGCCGGAGTCCTCCTCCGCCCTCGGTGATCGCACCTCTGTGACCGCAAGCACCACCCCGACCTCGGCCACCGCTCCAGCGTCGACGAACCCCTCCGGAACCCCACCGCCGACGAGGACCCGAGGAGCTTCATCGCCCCTCTACGTTGTCGGTCGCCGTCTGTTCACCGTCGCCATCACCGCCGGTACCCTCGTGTTCCCCATAGCTCTCTCTTTCCGTTTTTAGCCCTAGTTAGGCCGGGTAGCCCTCGCCGTCGCCGAAATCGCTCGCTGTCGTACCGCCGGAGTCGAGGAAGACGGGTACTTTACCCCTCCCGACGCGTGCCGTGTCGGATTCTATCCTGGCCACACGATCTCAATCCGACGGCGTAGATTAGAACCCTTGCGCTGTTTAATCACGCGCGTCCATCTGGTCAAAGGGGTATCAAGCGCTGTGGGCCGTTGATCTTCACTTAAGACTCCCGCCTCGCCCCGCGCGTTGGATCTGGATCCAACGGTCCAGGATGGGCCGAACCACGCGCACAGTGCGCGGGTTCACGGTGGATCTGGTTCACCGTGGACCCGAGGCCGTTTTTGAATTAAATTAAATTCCAGAAATTGTTTTAAACTTATAAAATTCATATCTGGTGCATTTTAACTTCAAAAATTATCATTTCAATTCCAGAAAATTTATAATTTTATTCTCTACATGTTAATGCAATAAAAACAATATGTTTACTTTGAATATTTCATGATTATTTAATAAAGTATTCAAATGCACTTTAGGGTAAATTAAAATTGGCTCATTTCAATTTTAGAAAAATTTACCTTTTATTTTTTTCATGTTAGTATAATAAAACCACTAGGTTTACACTGAACCTCTTATTTAAAATTAGTTAGAAAATTTAAAATACAATTGTTTACATTATTATCTCTTCTAGAAAGGACATTATTTCATTAAAGTTCATTTTAAAATATTCATAAAATGAATTTCAGAAACTTAACAACTTTATTTTCCTTTGTTCAAACAACTCAAAACCTATATGCTTATTGTGTGATTTTGGAATGTTTATTGAGTGTTATGTTTATTATCTTTGTTGAAAAGACTACGCCGCCGCCGAGGAGCCGGAATACTTTCCCGAAGTTCCCCCGTCACCTTTCGCTGAACAAGGCAAGTCACCAAACCAATCTTTTGAGCATATTGAACCCATGTTTTATTAAACTATCGCTAAAACACATACGATATACATGCATTAGACAAATGAAACCCTTACAATATATTTATTAGGATCCCCCGACCTTGATGTGCAACCCAAGCCATGCTATCTAGCCTAAACTCCTTGTCACCATATGATTAGTATTGTTAGCTAGTGTCCAATGTATCGACACGATTTCTATAGGATTAAAAATGAGTCGTAGCAACTTGGTTCTACTATATGATCCCCCGTTATCCTTATCTTTGGAATTCTGTTGGTGATAGAGTTTTGATTGTGAGTGTATGCATGGTGAGTTCCGGGTGCAAGCTAGGGCATTGGTAGGTAGCACCTGGGGCACTATAAGGATAGGTCTGAGGGATCCGTTGCAATACACTTTCGTACTAACCACAAGTCTAATGGGTAAGTCTTAACTAAGGTATGGAGTGTTCCAAAACGAGGCCATCATTTGGAGATGAGTCAAGCTGCACCTGCGGGTGGCTTGTACCGACGTGGCACAAAAGGGGGTGCGACGTTAGTCGGAATGCGGCCCGGCGCGCTGGCGAAACCTAGAGCGGGTGGTTATCGCTTGGAGCATTTCATGCTGAGGTTTTGGCACGAGTTCTCGTGGTATGGGTCATCTCGTTACACTTTGGTGTTTGGGATGAGTGTGTGCCTTGTGGGTACAGTAGTACACCTCTAATCAGAGTCATAAATCTTTTCAAAAAGTCGAGCCCACGGTCAAGGGCGGGTTGCGTGACATCCCACAGTTAGTTTACTTTTAAAGTGAATGTGCATGATGATTTGACATGTAAGGACTGTTGAGCGAGGTGGGGCTGACTGTACCCCTCGAGTTAGAAGATGATGCATATACATGTTTATGTTTCTGTATTAATAACTGGATCGCATTAACTGCTTTACAAATATGTTTTTCCGCAAAATTAGCCATTATCCTTCCTTTGTTATTACTTTGCATTACTATTGCATTTGCGGTGGCTTGTTGAGTACTTTTTGTACTCATACCCGTTGGACACACCATTCAGAGGATGCCTACTACGAGGATGGTCTGGAGTAGCAACCCAGTCAAGAAGAAGATCCTGAAGAGGGCGTTCGTCATGCTTTTATTTACTTATTTTTAATTTTACTCTTTTGTAATAATGTGGTCTGCGTACCATGGATGATTGCTCGTATGTACGTGTCGCATGATGAACCTCTTGTATTATTGTTTTTATTTGGAAATTCAATAATGTTTCGATTTGATAAATCGGGGCGTCACAAGATGGTATCATGTAGGACCGAAAGTAGCGACCAGAGGGGGGTGAATGGGCGCCTAAAAATTCTTTCGAATCAATGGCCTGCTCCCAATACCCAAAGCACCTCTAAAGACTAAAACAGCACAGAAAGAACACATCGCCTACGTCTAAAGGTATCTAGCCTAGAAGCAACTGTTGATAAATCAGAGAAACACAAAAGCAGTGCTACCAGACAGATAGATAGAATACTCAAGATATGGCTAGACAAATTTCTCAGTAAAGCAATCTAGGTACACTATGAGTGAGAAGAGAAGTTACTGTTCAAATCTGTCTCCTGTTCGAAACTCGGCGAAGCTTGCTTCACTGGTCGAGGTCTGCTTCGGATGTCGATGCCTGCTTCGCTGGTCGAGGTCTGCTTCAGATGTCGAAGCCTGCTCCGGAGATGATTGACGAAGTCTGCTGAGGAGGTTTGGTCTAACCTAGTTCGAGGTGGCAAAAGACCGAAGATGCTTCGGAGCTAAGGACGGAAGTATCGAAGTCAGCTTCGAACCGAATGCTTCGAAGCCTATCCTTCGAACAGAATGCTTCGAACACAACACACAGACAAACAACCTCCGAAAGGAGAAGCAAAGGCTGACACGCGACTGAGAAACCAAAACGAAGCCTACACTCTACCTTCGAACAAAACACATCAAGGCCTTTGAAACAGACAGCTGCGAAGTCTATCAGTGAGAGTAGCTTCGAAGCTAACTCTGAAGCCTGACGAAGTATTGACCTCGAACAGCTCGAGACTGAGAACACCTTCGCAAAGACTATCGAAGTATGTGAAGCTGACAGGGTGCAAAGCGTACTGCGAAGCTAGAAACACAGCACAAACTTGAAGCCGAAGTTCAAGCGAAGCCTTCGAAGATTTCAGATCGAAGCCTGCCTCACGGAGCTGAGAGGCTTCGAACAGAGAAGGGGCTTCGCCAGAGAACAGCCAGAAAATGGACTTTAGTCCTGTCAACTCGATCAAAAAGTTGTGCAGTAAAAGCAAAAGCTGGTACTAGTGTACTGTTGCTACAGTGTAGTAGTACTACTTGCAACAGCAAGAACTAGTACTACTTGCGTGAAGAACAGAAGCAACCGAGGCACAAATCCTCAGGAAAAACAGCTAAGCACGTGAAACGAAGCCATGAAAACTACTACAAAAATGCTGCGCATGATGAGAGAATAGAAGCTTCACTGCATCAGAGAGAACCGAATAAATGCAAGGCACAAAATAAACAAGAACAAGCAGCCTGGTGGCACACAACCAAAGAGAGAGAGACAAAAATGACCCAATAGAGTAGGCAATGATTTCAGCAAAAGGGGTAGTCCAACCCTAGGGATTGGGGCCCTATTTATAGGCTGCCCAATGGCCTAGAATATTCCACCAGCCCCTTAGGGTTTTTATAGACGCAGGAATAAAGGAAAAGACTCAAATGCCCTTAGGAATTTTTACAGACACAACTGACTGACTGTGGGCCTAGAGATACAGATGACTTATCCGGAAGCTAAGTTTTCGTAGCGACTACGGCTTCTCTTCTGGACAGTCTGATACAAGATCAACGGTTGTCAGTTTTGCGCCGAAACTGACAAAGCCTCCACCGACTTTGCAACAGGTACCCGGATTGGGCCGGCCCGATTCCGCAGCTCTCTCCGCCCGGCAATCACTCACCGCCCGTGTACTTGAGTCAATCCTGATCAACAGCCCAGTGGGTCTTCTACTGCTTCTGGCCCATGTACCCGGATTGGGCCAGCCCGACTTCGCAGCCTCCTCTGCCCGACAGTCGCTTGCTACCCGTGTACCTGAGTCACACGTGGCCCATGAAATAGCAGATCTCTTCTTCTTCTGTCCACTTTGACTTTCGTTGACAATGACTCATCACATCTGGAGCCATGAGACCCACGCTATTCAGCATGGCTCCTCAATCTCCCCCTTGATGAGTGCATTGTCAACACTTCAACTTCTCCAGCTCTTCAGCACATGCGAAACAAATGTGGAAACACGAAAACAAAGCACAAGAAAAACAAAGAAGAAGAAAATAAAGTAAAAGTTTAACCCTAATGACCGAAAGCCGAACAGAAGCAAGAAGCGGTCATTATGGTTAACCAAAAGTAAAAGCTCAACATGAGTGCGATCTCAGAAATATCAACAAGGGTATCAAAAGAGTAAGGACAAACGGGACAAAAACTCCCCCTCGAACTCTTATCTCAAAATTTCTCCCCCTTGTTGACAAGTGAGCTCATCAAGCACTCAAAAGAGACACAGACTCCCCCTGAAACACAACTCCCCCTCAAAATATGCAATGAATGCAACTGGGGCGCATGAGGAGTGAATAAAGCATGCTTCTCAGATATGATTGACTGCAATTACAACATCTAACAAGTAGAGCAAAGGAGATATTGTCTAAGACACATGGCATGATCAGTACAACAGATGATATCTAAAGAAGGTCATTAGCACGCATTTTTCAGTTTTTGCAAACAAAAATATCACCACATGTTCCAGTAAACACGCAAGGTAAAGCATGAGATGCAAAAGCTAACCGATATCTACCAAGATAAGCATTGTCCAAATCAAAGTGCTTCAGCAAACTTGTTATCATTTCAACGTTCAAGCTTTTTCTTCTCTTTTTTTATTTATGCCAGGGGTTATTTGCATGTCAAGCCTTATGCTAACCGACCAAGTCAAGCCTAGGCCAGAACTGGACCATCAGAAGCTTAAGACATTGGTCTTGGCATACATTATACTGTCCTAGTTCATACCAAAGTGCTATGGTACGCAGTCTAGAACAATGTAATGTGACAAAAACAAACCCACATGGATCTTTTCAAGTTATGCATAAAGAGCATGGAATTTTCATTTTTTTTCTTGATTTTTCATCTTTTTTACAGCACATTTCCATGTTTTAAAGCAGAAAGATGTCCAAGTTGCATATCTGCATCTATGTGATGAACTAGCTACAAGGCATGTAACAGATAGCAAAAGCACTCAGCCTACACATGCTAGTTACCAGAAGCAATGGTGATCAAGTTTCAAGTTTTAAAGCATAAAAGCCATGCACATGACAGATATCAGACATATCAAGTGAACTGAACTAAAGGCTGATCATTGACAAGTATTCAAAAGCATGTACTAGCTAGAATAAGTAAAGCAGTTCAATCATATAACAGAAGCAGCTCTAAGGTGTGATATGTGAATATGCAAGATATGAACACACACAAAAAAAAGACTCAAGAAAAGAGTAAAGAAGAAAGAAAATTGACGCAAAATATCCTAGAAGGGATACACAACACCCAAATCCCCTCGTAGACGCTCAAAGGTAGACTGATCTAGGGGTTTGGTGAAAATGTCAGCCAACTGATGATGAGTATCAACATGAACAAGGTCAATAACACCTTTCTCATATTGATCCCGTAGAAAATGAAAGCGCACATCAATATGTTTGGTTTTTGAATGGAGACAATGGTTTTTCCCTACACTAATAGCACTTGTGCCGTCGCAAAACAATGGAACTCTGGTAGGAAAGAACAACCCAAAATCTCGCAAAGTGGAAATCATCCAAACTAACTATGAGCAACAGCTAGCAGCAGCTACATACTCAGCCTCTGTGGTCGAAAGAGCAACTCCAGATTGCTTTCGAGAAGACCAAGACACAAGAGAAGAACCAAGAAACTGGCAAGTACCGGAAGTCGACTTGCGATCCAACCGGCACCCACCAAAGTCGGCGTCTGAAAATCCAGATAAATAAAGAGATGATGATGCTGAATAGTAAAGACCAAGATCAGGCGCATAAGTGAGATACCTGAAGATGCGCTTGACAGCCTGCCGGTGAGACGCGCGTGGCGAAGACTGAAAACGCGCGCAAAGACCCACGGCGAACTGAATGTCCGGTCTTGTCGCCGTCATGTACAGCAGCGAACCGATCATCCCTCGAAATTCCCTTTCATTGACCTTAACGCCGCTCTCGTCCTTGTCCAATCCTCCAGACGTGCCCATTGGGGTCATCTGCGGCTTCAATTCACCACCAAAGTCAAATTTTTTCAACATGTCACGAGTGTACTTACCTTGGTGGATGAAGGTGTCGTCCTTGGTCTGCTTGATCTGGAGCCCTAAGAAGTACTTGAGCTCACCCATGAGGCTCATCTCAAACTCACTGTGCATCTGCTCAAAAAACTTGGACACAAGATCATTAGTAGTACCGCCAAAAATAATATCGTCCACGTAAATCTGAGCGACTAAAAAATCTGAAGCAACTCTGAGCAAGAAGAGAGTTTTATCCACTGAACCCATCATAAAGCCCTTCCACAACAAAAACTGCTTCAACCGGTCATACCAAGCCCTGGGGGCTTGCTTCAACCCGTATAAAGCCTTTTGCAGCTTAAAAACATGTTGAGGAAACTTGGGGTTCTCAAAACTGGGGGGCTGCCTAACATAAACTTCCTCCTCTATGAACCCGTTCAGAAAAGCACTCTTAACGTCCATTTGAAAAAGCTTAAAACCCTTCGATGTGGCAAAAGCTAAGAGAATGCGAATGGACTCAAGACGGACAACAGGGGCGAAAGTTTCTTCAAAATCAATACCCTCTTTTTGGCAAAAACCCTGGGCAACTAGTCGAGCTTTGTTGCGCACCACAACCCCATCTTCACCTTATTTGTTCTTGAACACCCACTTGGTACCTATGGGGTTGCATCCTGGTGGCAGCTCAACTAATGTCTAAACCCGATCGTGGACAAAATTCTCAAGCTCTTCTTGCATAGCATTAATCCAATTTGAATCAGAAAGAGCATGAGAAACGTCTCTGGGCTCAAAAGATGCAACAAAAGCAGATTCAGCAAACACAACAAGAGAGGCATTAGATGAACGCAAAGTTCTCTCAGTCAAATCACCTATGATGAGCTCTGAGGGATGGTCACGCTGAACTGCTCGGGTTCCCTGGTGATCTGAAGTCACCTCACCGGAGTCAGTAGCTGGCACCTCTGGACTCGACTGAGGGGGCTCGATCGTAGTGGAAGACGTGATCAGAGGTCCACCCTCATCCTCAGTCGAAGTCTCAGAAGGTGTGGGCTCTGCAGGGGGTGCAGAAGGCCCACCCTCATCAACAGCTGGAGTATCCTCATCTTCCTCGAAGATGGATTCTCCGAGCTCATCATCACCAGAAGGCTCAAAAGAAGGAGTCAAAGAAGGCAAGGACTCATCAAATGAAACTTCGCAAGTCTCGACAAGCTGCTGGGTTTCGAGTTTCCAAACACGGAAACCTCGAGAATGCAATGCATAACCAAGAAAAACACCATCCCAGCAACGAGACTCAAACTTGTCCAAATGCCCTCCCTTCTTGAGCACAAAGCACTTGCAGCCAAACGCTCGCAAGTGGCTCACCTTGGGCTGTCTGCCAAACCGCAGTTCATATGATGTCTTAACAAGGTAAGCTCTAAGAAAGATGCGGTTGGCCAGATAGCAAGTCGTGTTCATGGCTTCAGCCCAAAAACGCCTAGGAGTCCTGTGCTCATCGAGCATTGTCCTGGCCATCTCGACTAGCGTGCGGTTCTTTCGTTCCACAACGTCGTTCTATGGGGGAGTATAAGGAGAAGAAAACTGATGGTCCAGACCCTGATCACTACAGAAGCTGACGAACTGAGAGTTCTTGAACTCAGAGCCGTTGTCGGAGCGAATTGCATGCATCCGACCATTGTTCTCATTCTTCAGCTTCAAAATCAGGTCATGAACAAACTGAAAAGTTTCATCCTTAGACTCCAAAAATAAAACCCACGAGAATCGAGAAAAGTCGTCAACAATGACAAGTGCATACCACTTCCCACCGACTGAACGTACCCGAGCTGGACCAACAGTGTCCAAGTGTAAAAGCTCGCCCGGATACGAAGTCATCACCTGAGTCACAGGTGAGTGAGAAGCGGCAACCATTTTCCCATGACGACAGGGATGACAAACTAGATCTTTCTCCATTTTAAGCTTGGGCAATCCTCGGATGAGGTCCATAGAGCTTAACCTGACTAGCAGATCAAAACTCAAATGGCCTAACCTCCTATGCCACTTCCAGAGCTCAGAGGAAGATCCAGCTATCAAACAGCGAGAAGGGCCAAAAGAACTAGAGAAGTCAGTTCGAAAAACTTTACCAAATGGTAAAATCTTGCAAATCAAAGACCCTCTAGAATCAAACACAGAAGAATTGCCCTTCTTAAAATGCACCTCCAAACCATCCTCAAGAAGTTGCGAAACAGAAATCAAATTGAAGTTCAAGTTTCTAACCAAAGCAACGTTCTTTAAAGAAAAATGGTCTGAAATGCGAATTGAGCCAATGCCACTTACTTTCCCTTGACCACTGTTCCCGAAAGTGATGTACTCTTTGGAGCTCGGGGGAGTGAGACTGGAGAACCATCTGCGATGTCCCATCATGTGGCGAGAGCATCCTGAGTCCATAATCCAAATGTCCTCCAGTCCCCGATCCTGCACAATCAGTGGTTGTAAGTGGGAGCAAATGGTCCGGCACCAGGTTTAGCAAAGGAGCTAAACCAGTGTCGAGCCATCTGCTCAAAAGATGGAAAGCGAAAACCATCAAAAGAGTTTGAACCAAAACGCGGCTCAAAGCGCGGTCCTCGGTTCTGCCTAAACCTGCGGCCACGAGGTCCAGGACCGTAGCCAACACGGCCTGGAACTCTGCCGGAACGGACACCACCAACTGGAGCATGGGCAAGAAAGCCATCTCCTCTACCACCACCTACACGACGCGACCTGGCCTCCAGCCTCTCCCCGCGTCGAGGAACATGCAGTCTACCACCCTGTTGGTAGAACTGCTCCTGACCACCATAAGCTCTCTCTGCTCTCTCAACCCGCTTCCTCCTGAAGCAAAACTCCGCAAGATGACCGTCTCTCTGACAGTACTCACAATGATAGGTGGGCTTCTTGGGTTGTGGTTGAGGCTTGGGGTTCTTGGGCTTAGTGGTGTTAGGTGTTGTCTTCTTGGGCTGAGAGGGTCCAGGAAGAGAATCTAGAGGAGTGTGGAGGTGTTTGGGCTTTGGAACCTAGATAGGTTTCTTGGGTGGAGCTTTTGGTGGTTCATTGATTACTCCAACCTTGGGCTGACAAGCCTGGGAGGACTCAGTGGAGTGAGTCTTAGGATATCTCTGCTCAGGAGTCATTTTACTCCACTCCTTTGCCCGGCTAATAGCACTCTCAAAGTCAGCCTTGGTGTAGGTGTAACCTACCCCAAACCCATCCTGCCTCTTAAACTGCTGGATCATCATGCCGAACTGTGGCTCTCTGGCACTGATCCAACTCAGGATAGAACGGAGGTAAAAGTTCTCATTCTGAGAATCAGCTAGCTCCTCCCTAAAAGAAGCTAGTACCTCCACCTGAGACAAGCAGGTCTCACACTCGCTATCTATCTGGACAGACTTCTCGGATTTTAGCTTAATCAACTCAAGTCTAAGAGACAGACAGTTCTCACAGACAGTGGGTGGAACTGACAATGTCTCAAGCTCTAGCCTAGTCTGCGCAAGCTCAGCTCTCAACCTCTCCAAATCACCCAACTGTTCATCGCCCTTGGATTTCATCTCAGCTAAGGCAGCTAGATGAGATGAGCAATCAACACAGGGTGCGACGACAGTGGCTTGAGCATCTTTCAGCTCCAGCTGAGCGCTTTCAAGCTCAGTGGCCAAAGCGTCCCTCTCATCAACCCTTTCTGTGTACCTGGACTTCAGAGTCGACAGGTCACACAGAAGCACCTCACACTTCGGGCACTCACTGCTATCACCCAAGCAAGGGGAAGAAGATAGACTCTCAATTCTGCCGTTGGCTATGGCAAGCTCACTCTCTAACTCATCTATCCTCTTCTTGGCCCCCCTAAGAAGTTTTTCTCGATACTTTAACTCCTAATGATTGCTCTCAAGTAAATCAACAATTTCACACTCATAAGATGATACCTTTTCGTTGTCGTCGTCGGAGTCATCGGAGGAGCTCTTTTCTTCCTTATCCCCAAGAGCCATTGAACAGAAGCTCTTGCGTGATCTTCGGCGCTGGTGTGAGCTGCTCTTCGGCTTGTCTCCGAAGGCCATGAAGCAGAGGCCCGCCGGATCATCCTTGTCCTTCCCCTTCCTAATGGCGATCTCCTCATCGCTTGAGCTCGATGAAGAGGAAGAAGACGTGGACCGCTTGGAGTAGCTCTTCTCCATCTCGGCGAAGAAGGCCTTGTCGCGCTTCTTGTTCTCTCGCCGGTAGTCCTTCAGGGCCTTCTTGAAGAATCTGGTTTTCGGCTTGCCCTTGTTGAAGGAAGAGATGTCGTGCTTGCCAGAGTCGTGCAAGCCACCACCGGTGCCCTTCTTGTGTCCATTGCGCTTGGGGCAGTCGGCGATGAAGTGTCCTGGATCACCACACTCAAAGCATCCGGATTTTGTGTCGTGTCTTTTGAAAATTCTCTTGTCATAGACACGACGCACCCGGTTGTTAAAAAGACACAAATCATCATCACCCAACAACTCTAGCTGGTCCTCAGTGATAGACATCAAAGAGAACCCAGTACAACTCATAGAAGAAGGATCAACAGAAGGTGTAGAAAGGGCCAGAGATTTTGATCCAGAACCAGTGAGATTTGATCTCAGCTGGAGATCAACCTCAGTGGCCTTCAGCTTGCTAAACAACTCAGAAATGGTCAAGGTATCATAAGAAGTACTCTCAATGATAGAAGATACCTTGATCTCCCAGATCTTTGGGTCCAAGGTATGGAGAACCTTGAGCGTCTGCTCATGATCTGAGACTAACTGAGCACCCTCAGCCTTGTTGTCCCGAAGCTTGTTTATGATCGACTGAAAACGACCAAACAAAGCCTCAACAGATTCACCCGGCTTCTGTGTGAAATTCTCATATTCACGCCGGTAGGCCTGATAGAGCCGAGCCTTGACCTGTGTTGTTCCCTCATGGTGTGCCTTGAGGGTAGCCCAGATCTCTCTCGCAGTGGAGAGATGGCTCACACGCTCAAACTCAGTGGGACCTAAACCAGAGAAAAGAATGTTCACAGCCTTACTGTTGCTTAGATGCTGAGCAATGATACCAGCAGTACCATGCTCAGCGAATGGCAATATGAAAAACGTGGTGTGAACGCAAATGTCCCAAATGTCCGACCCCTGGCTCATGAGATAGGCTCGCATGCGAGTCTTCCAATAGTTATAGCCATAGGCTTCCAAGGACGGGACCTTGCCAGGAGACGTCATGGTCACTACTGGGGTTTAGAACCGGTTAAGGTATGGAAAAACCCTAACCTCGCTCTGATACCACTTGTAGGACCAAAAGTAGCGACCAGAGGGGGGGTGAATGGGCGCCTAAAAATTCTTTCGAATCAATGGCCTGCTCCCAATACCCAACGCACCTCTAAAGACTAAAACAACACAGAAAGAACAGATCGCCTACGTCTAAAGGTATCTAGCCTAGAAGCAACTGTTGATAAATCAGAGAAACACAAAAGCAGTGCTACCAGACAGATAGATAGAATACTCAAGACATGGCTAGACAAATTTCTCAGTAAAGCAATCTAGGTACACTATGAGTGAGAAGAGAAGTTACTGTTCAAATCTGTCTCCTGTTCGAAACTCAGCGAAGCCTTCTTCACTGGTCGAGGTCTGCTTCGGATGTCGAAGCCTACTTCGCTGGTCGAGGTCTGCTTCGGATGTCGAAGCCTGCTCCGGAGATGATTGACGAAGTCTGCTGAGGAGGTTTGGTCTAACCTAGTTCGAGGTGGCAAAAGACCGAAGATGCTTCGGAGCTAAGGACGGAAGTATCGAAGCCAGCTTCGAACCGAGTGCTTCGAAGCCTATCCTTCGAACAGAATGCTTCGAACACAACGCACAGACAAACAACCTCTGAAAGGAGAAGCGAAGGCTGACACGCGACTAAGAAACCAAAATGAAGCCTACACTCTACCTTCGAACAAAACACATCAAGGCCTTTGAAACAAACAGCTGCGAAGTCTATCAGTGAGAGTAGCTTCGAAGCTAACTCCGAAGCCTGACGAACTATTGACCTCGAACAGCTCGAGACTGAGAACACCTTCGCAAAGACTATCGAAGTATGTGAAGCTAACAGGGTGCAAAGCGTACTGCGAAGCTAGAAACACAGCACAAACTTGAAGCCGAAGTTCAAGCGAAGCCTTCGAAGATTTCAGATCGAAGCCTGCCTCACGGAGCTGAGGGGCTTCGAACAGAGAAGGGGCTTCGCCAGAGAACAGCCTGAAAAGGGACTTTAGTCCTGTCAACTTGATCAAAAAGTTGTGCAGTAAAAGCAAAAGCTGGTACTAGTGTACTGTTGCTACAGTGTAGTAGTACTACTTGCAACAGCAAGAACTAGTACTACTTGCGTGAAGAACAGAAGCAACCGAGGCACAAATCCTCAGGAAAAACAGCTAAGCACGTGAAACGAAGCCATGAAAACTACTACAAAAATGCTGCGCACGATCAGAGAATAGAAGCTTCACTGCATCAGAGAGAACTGAATAAATGCAAGGCACAAAATAAACAAGAACAAGCAGCCTGGCGGCGCACAACCAAAGAGAGAGAGAGACAAAAATGACCCAATAGAGTAGGCAATGATTTCAGCAAAAGGGGTAGTCCAACCCTAGGGATTGGGGCCCTATTTATAGGCTGCCCAATGGCCTAGAATATTCCACCAGCCCCTTAGGGTTTTTATAGACGCAGGAATAAAGGAAAAGACTCAAATGCCCTTAGGAATTTTTACAGACACGACTGACTGACTGTGGGCCTAGAGATACAGATGACTTATCCGGAAGCTAAGTTTTCGTAGAGACTACGGCTTCTCTTCTGGACAGCCCGATACAAGATGAATGGTTGTCAGTTTTGCGCCGAAACTGACAAAGCCTCCACCGACTTTGCACCAGGTACCCGGATTGGGCCGGCCCGATTCCGCAGCTCTCTCAGCCCGGTAATCACTCACCGCCCATGTACTTGAGTCAATCCTGGTCAACAGCCCAGTGGGTCTTCTACTGCTTCTGGCCCATGTACCCGGATTGGGCCAGCCCGACTTCGCAGCCTCCTCTGCCCGACAGTCGCTTGCTGCCCATGTACCTGAGTCACACGTGGCCCATGAAACAACAGATCTCTTCTTCTTCTGTCCTCTTTGACTTTCGTTGACAATGACTCATCACATCTGGAGCCATGAGGCCCACGCTATTCAGCATGGCTCCTCATATCAGAGCCGACTTGACTGTAGGAAGCCAAACGGACCATCCTAGCCATTAGCTACTGAAAACTATTTTACGAAAACCTATTTTATAAACTTTGTTCCTCTCCTCACTTTCCTTCAACTTGTTGTTTTTGTAGATGCCTGTCTACCAAGTGCACAGCTTCTGCCGCCACTTCGAGGGCTTCATCAGGGAGCTCCGAATGATGGTCACCTTCCTTGGGTTCCTCATCGAGCCCGAGTTCCATGGGGTGTACATGGAAGAGTTCGCAGGACCCTGCGACGTCTCCCTCACCATCCACGGATCCGGCGAGCACCTACTGTTCTTCACGGCAGCGCTTGGGGGCCCAACCTTCGACATCGCGTGCCAACGCGTCGCCCTCCAAGCCCTCATGGAGCTGAGGATGATCTATGACGATCGTCTTCAGAACATGTCCTTCCGGCTCGTGCCGAAGCGCACTCCCGGTGCTAGCCGTAGCATCTACATCGGAGTTCACTCCGATCGTGATCCGGTCATGGCCCGGCAGACGTGCCTCCTTTAGGCCATGGACGATCTCCATACCGAGGCTGTGATGGACGCCGAGGAGCACCATGAGGCGGTCGAGTTCTTTTGTCAGGAGACGAAGAGCTTGATCCAATAGAATGGCGAGCTGCAGCGCAAGATTATGCAGCTGCAGAAGGACATAGCGGAGATGGTCCCCCTCGTCTCGAGGAGGAAGAAGCCCATCCCCGAGCCCGCCCCTCACTCCAAGAGGATCCCGCCACACCCCTCAACCGCCAGAATGTCCAGCTCCAGCGCCCCTGCCCCGCGCCCTGCCATCGTCTCCGACCCCATTATTGAAAATTTTCTTGAGCCCACTGTCCCTCAGAACCCTCGTGGTTCCGAGAGCACGGAGACCGCCTCCGATGGCGAGTAGACGATAGTTATCGTTGTTTGATTCTAATAATTTTGGTGATTGTGGTACCACCTGCAACCACTTGTGTTGTAGGTGGAATAAAATAAGAACATTTATGTAATGAACATTTTTATACCACTTTGATATATATATATATATGAGCCTCTACGGACTGTTTTGGCTAAATATTTGTTTCACAGCCTTTCTCTTATGACCAAAAACCTTATGTGTTCAGAAGATGGCCGACAACCAGAACACCAGGTCCAACAATGGAGAAGGGGCAAGCAACGGTTTGCCCGGAAGTGTTGTGCCCAACTGGGGCACAACGGGCCAACGTCAGACTGGGCCACCGTCCGCCAACCACCCCACCTTGGCGGAAATGATGGCGAACCAGAACTAGCTGATCACCGCTCTCCTCACTCAAATGCAGCACCAACAGGCACAGTTGGACCGGCTGCAGAATGTGGAGCCCGCCCCTCATGCACCAGCACCCGCACCCACGCCTCAACTCTCGAAGTTCTTGCGCGTCCATCCCCCGATCTTCTCTAGCACCACCAACCCCATGGAGGCCGGAGATTGGCTCCGCACCATCGGGAATAAGTTGGACCTCCTCCCCTGCACCGAACAGGAGAGAGTGGCCTTCGCCACTCATCAGCTCCAGGGTCCCGTGTCACGCCCCGATTTAAACAAAATCGAGACATTATTGAATTTCATAAGAAAAACAATAATCCAAGAGGTTCATCATGCGACATACGTACATCATACAGTATTCATGGCACGCAGACCATAATTATTACATCATTGTCTTTAGTAAAAGCAGCAAATAAAATATTTTAGGAAAACGGCATGACGAACTCCTTCTTCAGGATCTTTCTTCTCGACTGGGTCGCTACTCCAGACCGTCTTCATAGTAGGTATCCTCTGTGGGGTCCAACGGGTATGAGTACAAAAAGTACTCAACAAGCCACCGCAAATGCAAATAATAATGCAAGGTAATAAACAAGGAAGGGAAATGGCTCAAAGTGCGGAAAAGTACATTTACAGTTATTGCCTTTAATGTAATCACATTTTAATTATGCGGAAAAGTAGACATGAACATCAACAACATCCACTAACTCGAGGAGTACGTTTTACCTCCTCGCACAACAGTCCTTACATGACAATTCAACATGCACATACATTTTCAAAGTAGACTAACTGTGGGATGTTACGCAACCCGCCCTTGACCGTGGGCTCGGCTTTTCGAAAAGATTTAAGACTCTGATCAGAGGTGTACTACTGTACCCACAAGGCACGCACTCATCCCAACGAGATGACCCATTTCACGGGAACTCGTGCCAAAACCTCAATATGAGATGTTCCAAGCGATAACCACCCGCTCTAGGTTTCGCCGGCGCGCCGGGCCGTATCCCGGCTAACGTCGCACCCCCTTTTGCGCCACATTGGTACAAGTCACCCGCAGGTGCAACTTGACCCATCTCCAAGTGGTGGCCTCGGTTTGGAACAACCCATACCTTAGTTAGGACTTACCCACTAGACTTGTGGTTAGTACGTAAGTGTATTGCAACGGATCCCTCAGACCGGTCCTTATAGTGCCCCGGGTGCTACCGACCAATGCCCTAGCTTGCACCCGGAACCCACCATGCATTCACTCACAACCATAACTCCAACACCGACAGAATTCCATAGATAAGAAACCATGGGGATCATATAGTAGAACCAAGTACTACGACTCATTTTTATCCTATAGCGATCGTGTCGATACATTGGACACTAGCTAATAACATACATCATATGGTGACAAGGAGTTTAGGTTAGAGAGCATGGCTTGGGTTGCACATCAAGGTCGGGGGGATCCTAAATAAATATATTGTAAGGGTTCATTTGACTAATGCGTATATAACCTATGTGTTTTAACGATAGTTTAATCAAACATGGGTTCAATATGCTCAAAAGATTGGTTTGGTGACTTGCCTTGTTCAGCGAATGGGGAGGGAGGAACTTCCGGGAAGTATTCCGGCTCCTCGGCGACGTCGTAGTCTTTTTAATATAAAGTCAAATAAAAAGAGTACCACATTCAATCAAACCATACAACATTACATTGCAAGCATATAAGTTAAGGTTGGTTGGATTAAAAATAAAATAAATTCAGATATTAAAGTTCTGAAATTTATTCCCCATTAATTTAAAGTGAATCTAAATAAATCATTGTTTTTCATAAAAGAGTATTTAAGTGGGCATAACCCTACATTGGGTTTTCTAACCAATTTAGTTCAATTGATTTATAGGAAACCTAGTGGTTTTAGTGTTTTAACAGTAAAGGACAATTATACAATTTTTCTGGGATTTAAATATTGAAATTCACATTTAAATCCTAAGGGCATTTGAATACTTATTTAAATAAACATGAAAATGTCCAAATAAACCTACTGTTTTTATTGCATAAATATGTAGAGAATAATTTTATGAATTTTCTAAAATTGAAATGGCAATTTTTAGAGTCCAAATGCATTAGATATGAATTTTACAAGTTTAAAAGCATTTCTGGAATTTTATTTTCAAATTTTAAACCTCTCGGGTCCACGGTGAGCCAGGCCCACGGTGAACCCGCGCACTGTGCGCGTGCGCCGGATCGATCTGGACCGTTGGATCCAGATCCAACGCGCGAGAGCGAGGCGGGAGGGTTAAGTGATAACGGACGGCCAGGATTAAAACGTGCGAAGGGGTACCACGTGGACGCACGAGATCGCCCGACGGGTTTAAATGAAAACCAACGCGTGAGATTAAAACATACCGCTTTGACCAGATCCGACGGTGCGGATTAGATCGCGCACGTGGACTCACGCGCGTCGTCCGATCGCGATCGCACGGTCGAGATCAGATCCGACACGGCACGGGTACTCGACCCGTGCCGGTCGTCTTCTCCGACGACGGCGAGCGGGCCAGCGGCTACGGCGATCGATGGCGGTCGATGCTAGGTCCTAAAATGGAAAGAGGACAACGAGGGGGTCACGAAGGTACCTCGGCGGTGGTTCGGGGACGACGGGGCGTGGCCGGCGACGAGGTAGACGGCGAGGTGGTCTCGGGTCCTTGTCGACGACGGTGTTCCGGCGAGGCTCGTGGATGGCGGAGGGGTGGTCGGGGTCGGTGACGTCCTTGCGGTGATGACGGTGGGGTTGGCTAGGGCGGAGGAGGTCGCTAGCGACGGCGAGGGGCGACTGGAGTAGGAGCGGCGGTGAGGTGTTAAAAACCGAAGAGGGGGCGCTCTGTTCGTTCTCGCCGTGAATTGTCGTGGGGGTAGAACGCGGTGGAGGCAGGGGGGGTTAAATAGGGTCACCGGCGGGGGTTAACGGGCACCGCATGCAAGGAAAGCCGAGGAGGGCTTTAACTCGCCGGCGATGGCGCAACCGTGCGCGTGAGGGCGGCCCAGGGACTTAAACGCGCGCATTAACGTGCTTAAATGACCGGCGGGGCTCGGGGAAGTTAATGACGGGCTCGGTTTAACGGAAGGGGGGGCCGGCGAGGGGATCCGAGGCGAAGTCTTCGCCGGCGGGATTAGGGGGGGGGGGGCCGGCGCGGGGTTGAAGACGGTTCTGACGAGCGGGGGCCACAGGCCAGTGAGCGCGAGCGTGCGAGGGCGGCACCTGACGGGTGGGGCCGGGGTGTCGGGTTCGCGCGCGAGGGGAGGGATTCGGCGCCGACAGGTGGGACCGGGTTGTCAGCCAGAGGGGAGCGCGGTAACGGGCTGGGCCGGCCGGGAGAGAGAGAAGGGAGGGGGAGGAGCCCATCACTGTTCTAATGCTTTTCTGAATAAAAATAATTCCAGAAAATAGATTAAAAGATTAGGGCTACTTCCAAGGCTGGTAAAAATTTATAAAAATTCTCAAAATTATCTTTTGGCCTTAGGATCATATACAAAAAGTTTCACCTCCTAATTTGGTCATCTACTCTATGTTGTAGTTCAAAAGGGTATAAAAGGGATTTAAAAGTATTTTCTGAAATAATAATTCCAAGAAATTGAATTTAATAATATTTTTATTGTTTTGAAAAATTGAGGTGTTACAAACCTATCCCCCTTACAAGAATCTCGTCCTCGAGATTGGAACGCTACTCGAATAGTTCGGGGTATTGGGCTTTCAGCTCGTCTTCTTTTTCCCAAGTGGCTTCTTCTGCGGGATGGTTGTTCCATTGGACTTTGCAGAAGCGGACGACGCGACTTCTGGTTACTCTTTCCTTGGTTTCTAAGATCTTGACGGGTCTCTCTATGTAGGTCAAGTCTTCTTGGACGTTGAGTTGCTGAAGGTCGGCTTGCTCGGTGGGCACACGGAGACACTTCTTCAGCTGCGAGACATGGAACACATCATGAACGCCTGCCAAGGATGGAGGCAGTTCAAGTTGATATGCCACTTCTCCTTGTCGACGGAGGATCTGGAAAGGTCCGACGTAGCGGGGTGCTAGTTTGCCTTTCATGTTGAACCTTTGAGTGCCACGGAGGGGAGTGACTCGGAGGTAGACATAATCGCCCTCCTCAAAGGCTAGATCTCTTCGACGGTTATCGGCGTAGCTCTTTTGTCTGGATTGGGCTGCCTTCAGTCGGTCTCTTATGATCTTAACTTTCTCTTCGGCTTCTCTCAATAAATCTGTCCCAAACAGTTGTGACTCTCCGGTTTGATCCCAGAGCAACGGCGTTCTGCACTTACGCCCATAGAGTGCTTCGAACGGGGACATTTGCAGGCTGGCTTGATAGCTGTTGTTGTAGGAGAACTCTGCATAAGGCAAGTTCTTGTCCCACATTCCGCCAAAGTCTAGAGCACAAGCTCTAAGCATATCCTCCAATATCTGGTTGACCCTTTCGGTCTGACCGTCGGTCTGTGGATGATAGGCGGTGCTAAAGTTCAGCCGGG
This sequence comes from Zizania palustris, assembly GCA_019279435.1. Taxonomy (NCBI): domain Eukaryota; kingdom Viridiplantae; phylum Streptophyta; class Magnoliopsida; order Poales; family Poaceae; genus Zizania; species Zizania palustris. The sequence goes on from JAAALK010000079.1 coordinate 19,456,182, forward strand.
TGCCGAGTTCCTCTTGAAGGTTCTTCCAAAACTTGGAGGTAAACTGACTCCCGCGGTCAGATACAATCTTCTTGGGAACTCCGTGGAGGCACACGATCCGGGTCATATACAACTCAGCCAACTTGGCGACGGTGTAAGTTGTCTTGACCGGAACGAAGTGAGCTACCTTGGTGAGTCGATCGACGATCACCCAGATAGAATCATGACCAGCTTGGGTCCTGGGCAGTCCCGTGATGAAGTCCATTCCTATCTCTTCCCACTTCCATTCAGGGACTTTGAGGGGTTGAAGAAGTCCGGCAGGTCTCTGATGCTCTGCCTTGACTCGCCGGCATGTGTCGCACTTGGCCACATACTCAGCTATCTCTCTCTTCATACTGACCCACCAATATTTTTCCTTCAGGTCTTGGTACATCTTTGTACTCCCGGGGTGAATGGAGTATAGAGTATCGTGGGCTTCTTGAAGGATGAGAGTCTTCAACTCAGGTAGGTTGGGTACGCATACTCGGTTTCCGAACCAAATGGTACCATGTTCGTCCTCGGAGAATCCGGGGGCTTTACCCTTCCTCATGTTCTGCTGGATCTCCAGGATGTCCGGATCTTCCTTCTGCTTCTCTCGGATCTGGTCTATTAAGACAGGCCGAGACTCCAAGGCAGCGAGGTACTCTCGAGTGGTGATCCCTAGGTTTAGCCTTTCCATCTCTTTATAAAGTAGAGGAGCCTGGTCCTGAACCATGATGGCGTTGCAGTACCCTTTTCGACTGAGGGCATCTGCCACCACATTCGCTTTGCCCGGATGATAATGGATGCCCAAGTCGTAATCCTTGATCAGTTCCAACCATCTCCTTTGCCTGAGGTTCAGATCTGGTTGGGTGAATATGTACTTGAGGCTCTTGTGGTCGGTGAAGACCTCACACCGATTCCCACAAGGTAATGTCTCCATATCTTCAAGGCATGAACCACGGCTGCTAGTTCCAGGTCGTGAGTTGGGTAGTTCAGCTCATGCTGGTCTCAACTGCCGGGAGGCGTAGGATATCACCTTCCCTTCTTGCATTAAGACGCATCCCAATCCTTGACGAGAGGCATCGCAGTAGACGTGAAAGTCTTTCCGGATGTCTGGCAGAGTCAGAATGGGGGCTGACACGAGCTTCTTCTTGAGAGTCTGGAAGCTCTCTTCGCAGTCGGGGGTCCAGTCAAACTTCACCTCTTTCTGCAGAAGTCTGGTCATAGGCTTGGCGATCTTGGAAAAATTCTCGATGAACCGGCGGTAGTATCCGGCCAATCCGAGAAAACTCCGGATCTCGGTCACGGTCGTTGGCTGTAGCCAGTTGGTTACCGCTTCAACGGTGGTTGGGTCCACTGCTATTCCTCCGGCAGATATGACATGGCCGAGGAACTTCACCTCAGACGACCAAAATTCGCATTTGCTGTATTTGGCGTATAGTTGCTGCTCCCTTAGCTTTCCGAGGGTCAGACGGAGGTGAGTCTCGTGTTCCTCCTTGGTCTTGGAGTAAACGAGGATATCGTCGATGAATACCACGATGAACTTGTCCAAGAACTCCATGAATACATTGTTCATCATGTTCATGAAGAAGGCCGGGGCATTCGTGAGTCCGAACGACATCACAGTGTACTCGTAGAGTCCATAGCGGGAGGTGAAAGCAGTCTTGGGTATATCTTCCTCCCTGATCCTTAACTGGTGATAACCTGACCTGAGGTCGATCTTGGAAAACACCGAGGATCCTTTCAGCTGATCGAACAGGTCGTCGATCCGAGGCAATGGGTATTTGTTCTTGATGGTTACGTCGTTCAAGGCTCTATAGTCCACGCACATCCTCTTGGTCTTGTCTTTCTTCATGGCAAATATGACCGGTGCACCCCAGGGTGAGGTACTTGGTCGGATGTACCCTTTCTGCTCTAGGTCTTCAATATTGGCTTTGACTTCAGCTAGTTCATTGGCGGCCATCCGGTATGGGCGCTTGGAAATTGGAGTGGTGCCGGGGACAAGCTCGATCCTGAATTCGATGTCTCGCTTGGGAGGCATTCCCGGTAGATCTTCAGGAAAGACGTCCGCGAACTCCTTGACTATGGGTACTTCTTCAAGGGCCAAAGAGTGAAGGGACGCACTGAGCGGCTTGCGACTGGTCATACGAAAGGTAACGACCTCGCCTTCTGGGTTGGTCACCGTGACGGATTTGTTGGCACAGTTGATCACACCTTTATGCTTCATCAACCAATCCATCCCTAGGATGAAATCAAGTCCGGTGCATTGGATGAGAACTGGCTCGGCTCGAAACAATACTCCTAGGATCTCAATCTGAACCTTAGGGCTATATAAGCGGGCTAAGGTCTTGTTGCCGGGAGTAGTAATAACCATGGGTGTGGGTAGCGGAAGTACGTCCAGTCCATGTGATTTTACGAAATCCTTGGAGACGAAGGAGTGTGTCGCTCCAGAGTCAAACAATATCAAGGCCGGTACGGAATTCACAGAAAACGTACCGAGCACGACTTCTGGCGCCTCCTGAGCTTCCTCCGCGTTGACGTGGTTTACGCGGGCTCGCACCGCCTGGTTGGGCGCCGCGCCTTGGGGCCGTTTGGGGTGGGGACACTGGTGGGAGTAGTGCCCCTCCTTGCGGCAGTTGAAGCAGACGACCGGCCTTCCTTGGCGATCCCTCAAGATCGGGGCTTTGGCGGCCGGTGCGGGCTGAGCGGCCGGAGCTGGTGGAGCGGGGCGAGGATGCCCGGCGTTGGATCCACCGGCTGCATGAGGTGGCCTGTAGGCGGGCCGAGGATGGTAGGCGGGCGCTGGTGGCGGAGGGACGAAGCGGGGCCTCTGAGAGTTCGCCTGCTGATGCTTGAAAGCGATCATTTTCCTCTTCTTGAGGTCCAGCTTGTTCTGCTCAGTCTCTTGGATGAGCGCTTTATTGACCAGCCGCTGGAAGTCGGCGAAGTCGGCGGCGACGAGCTGGATGGACAGCTCATCCTTAAGTCCCCTTAGGAACTTGGCTTGGCGGAGGGCGTCGGTGCGCACTTCCTCCGGTGCGTAGCGAGCGAGGCGGTTGAACTCATGGAGGTACTCCATGACAGTCCTGTTGCCCTGCTGCAGGTCGCGGAACTCCTGCTGCTTGACCGCGATGACACCGGCGGGGACGTGGGCGGCGCGGAAGGCGATGGTGAACTCCGCCCAAGTCACCATGTGGCCCTCTGGCTGGGACGCGCGATAGTTGTCCCACCATTCAGCGGCGGGACCCTGGAGTTGATGAGTGGCGAAGGCCACTCGCTCCCGGTCTGTGCAGGGGAGGAGGTCGAGCTTCTTCTCGATGGTGCGGAGCCAATCTCCGGCCTCCATCGGGTTGGTCGTGCTCGAGAAGACGGGCGGGCGCACACGCAAGAACTCGGAGAGTTGCGGAGCGGCCGCGGGTGCTGGTGCGCGAGGGGCGGGCTCCCCATTCTGCAGACGGTCCAACTGAGCCTGTTGGTGCTGCATTTGGGTGAGGAGGGCGGTGATCAGGTGATTCTGGTTTGCCATCATTTCCGCCAAGGTGGGGTGATTGGCGGAAGGCGACCCAGACTGACGTGGGCCTGTCGCACCCCAGTGAGGTACAACTCCCTCGGGCGCATCCCGGCTTCCTCCTGCTCCGTTGTTGGAGCCGGTGTTCTGGTGGTCGGCCATCTTCTGAATATGCATAATCATAAGACAAACGAATTGACAAAACAATGCACGATAATAGCTTCATCTCATAAATAATTTCAGTGGTAAAATGTTCATTACAATCAAGTTTTTATTCTACCCAAGACACACTCGTCATGAGTAGCACCACATACTAATTTTTTTTTTTTTAAACTAGCGACTCCTACGCCTACTCGCCACCGGAGGCAGTCTCCGTGCTCTCGGAACCACGAGTGCGCGGCTCCGGAGGGACGGTGGGCTCGAGAAAGTTCTCGATGATAGGGTCGGAGACGAGGCCGGGGCGTGGTGCAGGGACGCTGGCGGTAGATGGTCCGGCGGTGGAGGGGTGAGGTGGGATCCGCTTGGGGCGAGGGACGGGCTCACGGATGGGCTTCCTCTTCCTCGGAAGGAGAGGGACCATCTCAGCGATGTCCTTTTGCAGCTGCATGATCTTGCGCTGCAGCTCGCCGTTCTGCTGGATCAAGTTCTTCGTTTCTCCACGAAGGAACTCGACCGCCTCATGATGCTCGTCGGCGTCGAGCACCGCCTCAGTATGGAGATCATCCATAGCCTGTAGAAGACGTGACTGCCGGGCCATGGCTGGATCACGCACGGAGTGAACTCCGTGGTAGATACTGCGGTGGGCGCCGGGAGTACGCTTCGGCACAAGCCGGAAGGATGTGTTTTGAAGACGATCGTCGTAGATCATCCTCAGCTCCATGAGGGCCTGGAGGGCGACTCGTTGGCACGCGACGTCGAAGGTCGGGCCTCCTAGTGCCGTAGTGTAGGGTGGTAGATGCTCTCCGGAGCCGTGGACGGTGAGGGAGACGTCGCAAGGCCCGGCGAATTCCTCCAAGTAGATCCCTTGGAATTCGGGTTCGAAGAGGAACCCGAGGAATGTGAGCATCATCCGGAGTTCCCTGACGAAGCCCTCAAAGTGTCGGCAGAAGCTTTGAACCCGGTAGACTGGCATCTACAAAACAGCAAGTTGAATAAAAGTGAGGAGAGGAACAAAATTTGTAAATTAGATTTTTGAGAAATAATTTCCTATGGTCCGTGGCTAGGCGGGTCTGTTTGGCTTCCTACAGTCGAGTCGGCTCTGATACCATCTTGTCACGCCCCGATTTAAACAAAATCGAGACATTATTGAATTTCATAAGAAAAACAATAATCCAAGAGGTTCATCATGCGACATACGTACATCATACAGTATTCATGGCACGCAGACCATAATTATTACATCATTGTCTTTAGTAAAAGCAGCAAATAAAATATTTTAGGAAAACGGCATGACGAACTCCTTCTTCAGGATCTTTCTTCTCGACTGGGTCGCTACTCCAGACCGTCTTCATAGTAGGTATCCTCTGTGGGGTCCAACGGGTATGAGTACAAAAAGTACTCAACAAGCCACCGCAAATGCAAATAATAATGCAAGGTAATAAACAAGGAAGGGAAATGGCTCAAAGTGCGGAAAAGTACATTTACAGTTATTGCCTTTAATGTAATCACATTTTAATTATGCGGAAAAGTAGACATGAACATCAACAACATCCACTAACTCGAGGAGTACGTTTTACCTCCTCGCACAACAGTCCTTACATGACAATTCAACATGCACATACATTTTCAAAGTAGACTAACTGTGGGATGTTACGCAACCCGCCCTTGACCGTGGGCTCGGCTTTTCGAAAAGATTTAAGACTCTGATCAGAGGTGTACTACTGTACCCACAAGGCACGCACTCATCCCAACGAGATGACCCATTTCACGGGAACTCGTGCCAAAACCTCAATATGAGATGTTCCAAGCGATAACCACCCGCTCTAGGTTTCGCCGGCGCGCCGGGCCGTATCCCGGCTAACGTCGCACCCCCTTTTGCGCCACATTGGTACAAGTCACCCGCAGGTGCAACTTGACCCATCTCCAAGTGGTGGCCTCGGTTTGGAACAACCCATACCTTAGTTAGGACTTACCCACTAGACTTGTGGTTAGTACGTAAGTGTATTGCAACGGATCCCTCAGACCGGTCCTTATAGTGCCCCGGGTGCTACCGACCAATGCCCTAGCTTGCACCCGGAACCCACCATGCATTCACTCACAACCATAACTCCAACACCGACAGAATTCCATAGATAAGAAACCATGGGGATCATATAGTAGAACCAAGTACTACGACTCATTTTTATCCTATAGCGATCGTGTCGATACATTGGACACTAGCTAATAACATACATCATATGGTGACAAGGAGTTTAGGTTAGAGAGCATGGCTTGGGTTGCACATCAAGGTCGGGGGGATCCTAAATAAATATATTGTAAGGGTTCATTTGACTAATGCGTATATAACCTATGTGTTTTAACGATAGTTTAATCAAACATGGGTTCAATATGCTCAAAAGATTGGTTTGGTGACTTGCCTTGTTCAGCGAATGGGGAGGGAGGAACTTCCGGGAAGTATTCCGGCTCCTCGGCGACGTCGTAGTCTTTTTAATATAAAGTCAAATAAAAAGAGTACCACATTCAATCAAACCATACAACATTACATTGCAAGCATATAAGTTAAGGTTGGTTGGATTAAAAATAAAATAAATTCAGATATTAAAGTTCTGAAATTTATTCCCCCATTAATTTAAAGTGAATCTAAATAAATCATTGTTTTTCATAAAAGAGTATTTAAGTGGGCATAACCCTACATTGGGTTTTCTAACCAATTTAGTTCAATTGATTTATAGGAAACCTAGTGGTTTTAGTGTTTTAACAGTAAAGGACAATTATACAATTTTTCTGGATTTAAATATTGAAATTCACATTTAAATCCTAAGGGCATTTGAATACTTATTTAAATAAACATGAAAATGTCCAAATAAACCTACTGTTTTTATTGCATAAATATGTAGAGAATAATTTTATGAATTTTCTAAAATTGAAATGGCAATTTTTAGAGTCCAAATGCATTAGATATGAATTTTACAAGTTTAAAAGCATTTCTGGAATTTTATTTTCAAATTTTAAACCTCTCGGGTCCACGGTGAGCCAGGCCCACGGTGAACCCGCGCACTGTGCGCGTGCGCCGGATCGATCTGGACCGTTGGATCCAGATCCAACGCGCGAGAGCGAGGCGGGAGGGTTAAGTGATAACGGACGGCCAGGATTAAAACGTGCGAAGGGGTACCACGTGGACGCACGAGATCGCCCGACGGGTTTAAATGAAAACCAACGCGTGAGATTAAAACATACCGCTTTGACCAGATCCGACGGTGCGGATTAGATCGCGCACGTGGACTCACGCGCGTCGTCCGATCGCGATCGCACGGTCGAGATCAGATCCGACACGGCACGGGTACTCGACCCGTGCCGGTCGTCTTCTCCGACGACGGCGAGCGGGCCAGCGGCTACGGCGATCGATGGCGGTCGATGCTAGGTCCTAAAATGGAAAGAGGACAACGAGGGGGTCACGAAGGTACCTCGGCGGTGGTTCGGGGACGACGGGGCGTGGCCGGCGACGAGGTAGACGGCGAGGTGGTCTCGGGTCCTTGTCGACGACGGTGTTCCGGCGAGGCTCGTGGATGGCGGAGGGGTGGTCGGGGTCGGTGACGTCCTTGCGGTGATGACGGTGGGGTTGGCTAGGGCGGAGGAGGTCGCTAGCGACGGCGAGGGGCGACTGGAGTAGGAGCGGCGGTGAGGTGTTAAAAACCGAAGAGGGGGCGCTCTGTTCGTTCTCGCCGTGAATTGTCGTGGGGGTAGAACGCGGTGGAGGCAGGGGGGGTTAAATAGGGTCACCGGCGGGGGTTAACGGGCACCGCATGCAAGGAAAGCCGAGGAGGGCTTTAACTCGCCGGCGATGGCGCAACCGTGCGCGTGAGGGCGGCCCAGGGACTTAAACGCGCGCATTAACGTGCTTAAATGACCGGCGGGGCTCGGGGAAGTTAATGACGGGCTCGGTTTAACGGAAGGGGGGGCCGGCGAGGGGATCCGAGGCGAAGTCTTCGCCGGCGGGATTAGGGGGGGGGGGGCCGGCGCGGGGTTGAAGACGGTTCTGACGAGCGGGGGCCACAGGCCAGTGAGCGCGAGCGTGCGAGGGCGGCACCTGACGGGTGGGGCCGGGGTGTCGGGTTCGCGCGCGAGGGGAGGGATTCGGCGCCGACAGGTGGGACCGGGTTGTCAGCCAGAGGGGAGCGCGGTAACGGGCTGGGCCGGCCGGGAGAGAGAGAAGGGAGGGGGAGGAGCCCATCACTGTTCTAATTCTTTTCTGAATAAAAATAATTCCAGAAAATAGATTAAAAGATTAGGGCTACTTCCAAGGCTGGTAAAAATTTATAAAAATTCTCAAAATTATCTTTTGGCCTTAGGATCATATACAAAAAGTTTCACCTCCTAATTTGGTCATCTACTCTATGTTGTAGTTCAAAAGGGTATAAAAGGGATTTAAAAGTATTTTCTGAAATAATAATTCCAAGAAATTGAATTTAATAATATTTTTATTGTTTTGAAAAATTGAGGTGTTACATCCCGCCGCAGAATGGTGGGACAACTACCATGAGTCCCAACCAGAGGACCACGTGGTGACTTGGGCGG
>JAAALK010000079.1:19464523-19613996 GCA_019279435.1 Zizania palustris
GAAGTGTCCAGAAGTTTTTCTGGCAGCATATCGTGTGCCGATTCGGAGTACCCAAGCAGCTCACATTGGATAACGGAACGCAGTTTGATGCTGGCAGCTTCCGGGCATTCTGTGACGAGCTGGGGATTCAGCTTTGCTTCGCGGCCGTGCGGCACCCCCTGTCTAACGGAGCCGTGGAGCGAGCTAACGGGCACATTCTGTCCGGCCTTCATAAGCGTATTGTCGGGTTGGCCCGAGGCACGTGGCCCGACGAGCTACCCAAGGTCTTATGGTCCATCCGGACGACCGTTTCTCGGGCAACGGGCTTCACCCCGTTCCGCCTCCTGTTCGGCGACGAAGCGATGACGCCAACGGAGCTCCGTGCCGGTTCACTGCGCGTCGTAGCACCCGAAGTTGAAGATGAGCGCGCCGTCTCCCTCGACCTAGCTGAAGAAACGCGGCTGCGTGCCGTCGCCAACCTGTCCCACTATCAGAGAGAGACCAAAGGGTGGTATGACACCAAGGTTAAGCGCAATGAGTTCCAACCAGGGCACCTCGTCCTCCGCGCAGTGGTCGCCCCCTCCAAGTTGGGCAACAAATGGGACGGACCGTACATTGTTACGAAGTCTGGATGGCCTGGGTCCTACCGTCTTGCTACATTAGAAGGCGAAGAGCTGAAGCATTCGTGGCACGCTGGGGACCTGAAGCGCTACTTCCCGTAATACTACCGATGTACTTCATTCGCGGCCATCGCCGCCTGTTTGTATCCCCCATCTGCGTAATAAAATTTTCAGCAAACTATTCCGACCGACACGACTCGCGTCGCACCCTCGCAATCGGGTTCCGAGCCATGCCTCGACGCACCCTCACATTCGGGTTCCGAGCTCCGGCTCGACGCGCCCTCATATTCGGGTTCCGAGCTATGCCTCGACGCACCCTCGCAATCGGTTTCCGAGCTATGCCTCGACGCACCCTCCCATTCGGGTTCCGAGCTCCGGCTCGACGCGCCCTCATATTCGGGTTCTGAGCTCCGGCTCGACGCACCCTCACAATCGGGTTCCGAGCTATGCCTCGACGCACCCTCACATTCGGGTTCCGAGCTCCGGCTCGACGCTCCCTCACTTTCGGGTTCCGAGCTATGCCTCGACGCACCCTCACACCCGGGTTCCGAGCTATGCCTCGACGCACTCTCGTTTTCGGGTTCCGGGCTCCGGCCCGACGCGCCCTCACGTTCGGGTTCCGAGCTATGCCTCGACGCACCCTCGTTTTCGGGTTCCTGGCTCCGGCCCGATGCGCCCTCACGTTCGGGTTCCGAGCTATGCCTCGACGCACCCTCGTATTCGGGTTCCGAGCTCTATGCCGGTGTGACGCGCACCGTCCGCTCTCCCTCTCCTAAGCTACTTAGCGCCCAGCTAGTCAACCAGCTACCCGCCAAGAGGGGGGGGAGGAAGAGAGAGAGCGAGGCGCAAGCTGCAGCAAGCATATGAAGCGTACAATAACAAGCACATAAGCATACAATGTTCATTACAAGCAAAAGAGGAAGCTAAGAAAAGCTCTCGTCCAGGCCAAGAAGGAACCGCGGGCCCCTTCGGTTAGATGGACCGGAAGTTGTGCTCGCCCCCCGACCGGACCTTTCCTTCCTCTTCCTGCGCTCCTCTTCCTTCTTTTGGGCGCGGAAAGTTCTCTGGTCCGCCTGGAGCTGAGCCCAGCTGCGCAGGCCGCCCTCCTCCGGGGGCGCTCCACTCAAGTCAGCCTCCGTATCGGACCAGTCAACCGGTTCGGAGGACGAGGACGGCGAGCGAGACCCCCTCTCTTCTTCCTTCACATGCTTCAGAACCCCCTGAAGGACGTCGGAGTCCACACGTCCGTCACTGCCGCGGGGAAGAATGAAGCGCGCGGGCCGGTTTGCCCGCACAGCTTCGAGGATGGCCCAGCGATGCCGAAGGGCGTCGTCCGGTTCAAGTACCTCGACATCAAGATCGCGACCGCAAACACCCTGAGTAAGTCCCGAAAAAGTAGTCTTTATTAATATAATTAAGTTCCCTAAGCTATTACAGGGTAAGGCTGAGACCAATCCCTAGAAGCTACACCTGCGGTTCCGGCAAGCGGGCCGAGGCTGAAGGGTTCGAAGGGGCCGGAGGTTCGCGCGCACGGAGTGCATCCTCCAACCAAGCCTGGATCGCCGCTGGGCCTTCGGTCTGCCAGGTCGCCTTGAGCGCCCTCCAAGATTGGGTCAGGGCGAGGCTTGGCGTCCGAAGGTGGTCCCCCGTGAGGCGACCGGGTGCGGGCTCGAAGGCGAAGGAAGCGGAAGCCCGGACGCCTCGAGGTGCCGGAGAATTCCGTACGCTGCCACCCGAGCAGACACCTCGCCGTACTGCGCCATGGCAAGGTGTATTTGCCGGACGGCAGATCGAACGAACTTCACCCGCCGGACCAGGGGCTCCCGGGCGACGTCGAACGTGCCGCAGCCAGTGCCGTAGCGCGCCAACATCTTCCGCAAGGATTCGGCGGCTTCGGCCACCGTCTTCCCAGCCTCGGCGAGCTCCTCGGCGGCCTTCCCGTTCCGCGCGTTGAGGCCCGCCTCGACCTCCTCCAAATGAGTCACCCGGACTCCAAGGGCTTCGACCTTGCTTTCCGCCTCTGAGGCCCGAGCTTGGAGTCGGGAAACTTCCCCTTCGAGCCGGTCCGCCTCCGAGGCCCGGGCCCGGAGTACCTCCGCCTCAGCGGCTCGGGTTCGGAGGGCGCCAACCTCCGCTTCCAGCTCGTCGACGCGGGCGGCCCGGGACCGGAGCCCCTCCAGCTCCGCGACGCGGACCCTGAGCGAGTCCGCCTCCGCTGCTCGGGCCTCCAGCGCCGCCACCCTCGACGCCTGGGATCGGAGGACCTCAGCCTCCAGCGAGCGCTCGCGGGCCAACCTCTCCGCGGCCGCCACCCGGGACGCGAGCCCTGCGGCATACGCCTCGTGATGTTTGCGCTCGAGAAGCAGAGCGGACATCTGCCCCTGCGCCAGCGCCACCACCTGCATGCGGAGAAGTGGTCAGAAGAGCCGCGACGAGGGCGTCAAGGGCGTCCAAGGAAAGTACCTGGCCCGCGGCCATTTCGATGGCCCTTCCGAGGTCCAAGCCATCCGATCGCCCCAGCTCGCCTATCACCGGGGCATCGCGCAGCCGCAGGTAGTAGTCGTGGATTGGGGCCACTCTCGAGGCGAAGTCCTCTCCCTCCGTCAGGAAAGGGCGCAGAAGCGGCACGGAGCCGCGCGCGGTTCGTAGGTCGGTGGGGGGCCGATGCCGGACCCCGACGCCCCCGGCGGGCTCCTGAGGAGCCCCCTCGGCGCTCCGGGACTCCGCCTCGTCCTGTGGATTCGAGCCTCCCTTCGCGATGACAGGGGCTCCGGACCTCGCGTCCGGAGCATCTACCGGGTAGCGGCCGACTGGCTCCACGGCTCCGGCCGAGGTACCTGCACGAGCAACGGGAGTTAAATACAGAAAAGCTCTTTGCGCACGAAGAGGCATGACGAAGTTACCGTACCTGCGCCCGCAGTATCGTCGACGCGGTCCGGAGGCTGAAAATGGCCCGACGGGCTTGGGCGGAAGAAGAGGTTGTCGATGGAGTTCGGCGGAGAGCTCGCCACCGCCGCGGCCAGTTCCGCCTCCTTGTCGGCGCTCCTTTCGACGGCGCCGAGTGGGTCGGCTAGGCCCCCGTGGCCCAAGCTGTCCGTGGCCCTGCTCTCGCGGGAGCCCGCAGAGCCGCCCGCCGAAACGGGTATCGGAGAAGAGGCGGTCCCGGGGCGGGGCGTCACTCCGGCGATGCGTGACTCTTGATTGGCGCCCAGCACGGGCTCCGTTGGGTCCGGGCGAAGGGGAACATCCTCGCGCCCCCCGGTGCTCGGCTGGATCGGTGGAGCCGGAGCCGGAATCTCCGGAGGATCTCCTGACTCCGACTGGACTCCTTCGCTGGAGCCCCCTCCCTCCGAGCGAGAAGCCGAGGAAGGTCCCAGCGACGTGCGCTTCGGCCCCCTCACGATCCTCTTCTTCTTCGAGCGGCTCGGAGAAGGGCAGCCGTCCGCATCGCCCGCCTTCCTCTTCGAGACGTCCCGGAGGATCTCGCCCTCTGGGAGAGGCGGGGGCGTGAGCTCGAGCGCCCCCCACACTCTGTTGGAGCGTTCCCAGGAGCCCACCAGCTCCAACCAGCGGGCCCGCTCGGCCGCGGTGGGAACCCCCAGGATCCTCTCCGCCAAGCGAGCGATCTCTTCGGGTGTCCGAGCGACGAGCGATCCTGCATCTTTTCGTCAGGGCCGGGGTATCCCTCGAGCACGCAAAAGCAAGACTGAAGGCGAAAGAAAGCTGAGACTTACCAAGCTGGCGAGAGAGCTCCGTCGGCACCGACGCGTCTCGACTGCTCCGGAGCAAGGCGGGCCACTCCTCCTTCAGCGGGGGGATCTCGAGGGCCACGAACTCCTCCGCCAAGTCCCGCATGCTCATCCGGCGGGCGACGATTTGGAGAAGCTGTACCCTCGCTGAGATGGCCCCGGAGTTGACTTCGACCCGCGCCTCTCTCCGGAACCAGATGTGGCGCGGTATTCCGGCCAGGCCGGAGGTGAGCCCTACGCGAACGTAGAACCACCGACTCACCCACTTCGAGTACCACCTTTCGTTGGTGGCCTTCGCTGGGAAGGAGTCCGCGTATCTCCTCCGGACCTGGAAGTTGATGCTCCCGAAGGCTAGCACCCGGCCGTCCTTTTTCTTCGGTTGGCAGAGGGCTTCGTGCATCTCAGCGAAGACCTCCGCCCTCCCTTCGCAGCCTTCGGCGCGCATGGCCCACTCGAAGATGGCGAGGCGGGCCACGGCGTTGGGGGACAGCTGCGGGAGCTCCAGATGGAACGCCTCCAGGACCCCGGCAAGAAGCTCTGAGGCAGGGAACCCCAGGCCCGCGTCGAAGAAGGCTTCGAAGACGACGACCTCGCCTTCCCGCGGCCGCGGGGCCGTCTCCCGCCCCGGCCTCCTCGCCGGCGTCTCTGGGCCGAGGCGGTTCCTGGTCGCCTGCTCGATCGAGGCTTCAGTGCACGCAGACGCCCCGAGCTCCAGCGTCTGCTCTCGGAATCGCTCGGAAGCGGGGCGGAGCTCGCGCGCGCCGCGCACCTCTGGCGTGTCGGTCGCCGCCGCCGCCGCCGCTGCCGCCATCTGGCGTTGCAAGAAACGCGGGTCCATCGCCATTGCAGGAACTGGCTTCCTCGACATTCTTGGAGAGCAGATGGAAGGAGTGCAGGGCTCAGAGGGCGAGTGGGCAATGGACTAGGCAGTTGCAGTAGACGCGTGAGGGTGAAGGAAGAAGAGGCCGTGAAGGGCGAGTATATATATCTTTCGGAAAGGCCGGCGGTTCGACTCCCGTTTCGGTTAGCGTGTGAACGTGGCGGTTTGCGCGGCGCCGCATTTAAAACCGGTTGGCGCATCGGGGCGCGGGGGCGATCTCCCGGCGATCCGTCTCTTCGGTGCCGCCGGCGCGCGTATTAATTGCTCTTGGCGGCGCTCGCCCGGCCCCTCGGGGTTGGAGCCCCCGAAGTCAAGATGCGCCAGCCTCCGGTCAGCTCGGTCAACCCCCCTCGGTGTCTTGGAAGCGGCCGGAAGCCCGAGGCAGGGCTTAATTCCCTGGTCTCTCGACTCCCCGTCTCAGTGCACTCCAGCGCCCCGGTGGATGCGGCGCCCTAAAGTGAGGTACGCACTCGTGTGAATTGGCGGGATTATCTTGTGCGCTTCCACCCCCTCCTATTGCAGGACTACGAGCGGGAAGAAGCGAGGGGCTACTGTTGGGGGAGATAATCCCTGGAGTCGGCGGGGTGGGCCCCCAGCCGGAGGGCCCAGGCTTGATGACGGAGGTCAGGCCGGAGGTCACCTTCCGGAGGAGCGCGGCCGGAGGCCACCTTCCGGAGGAGCGTGGCCGGAGGTCACCTTCCGGAGGAGCGTGGCCGGAGGTCACCGTCCGGAGGAGCGTGGCCGGAGGTCACCTTCCGGAGGAGCGTGGCCGGAGGCCACCTTATGGAGGAGCGTGGCCGGAGGCCACCTTCCGGAGGAGCGTGGCCGGAGGTCACCTTCCGGAGGAGCAAAGCCGGAGGTCGCCCTTCGGCGTAGGACACGGGAGCTCGTCCTCCGGAGGCTGAAGGCCCGGGGCTCTCGGCTGACCCGGCGAGACGGGCCCGAAGAGAGTCGTGGCGGAAAAAGGACCAGGCGGTCGTGCGGAAGGACAGGATCGCGATCTTCTGAGCCGTGTCGGGCGGCGCAGGAAGCATCCGACACGGCCGATACGCTGTCAGAGTCGAATCTTCTTGTCTGTACTATGTATCTCTTTGTCTGTACTACCGGTCAGGGTTGGTCGGGTGGCCGTTGGCAGCCCGGAGGCGCTTAGTCCTCTGGGCGGGGCGCCCTATAAATACCCCTCACTACAGTTGTAATAGGCAAGCTGACCAAGGCATTGAATACACTACTCTTGTTTTCCACTAAAACCTGCTGGTTCGATCCGTCGTCCCAACAAGTAGCCCCGGCATTTCTTAAGCCAAAAGGCATTCTTACATAACAGAAGACTCCCGAGGGAGTTACGAAGCTTGTGTTGATCTCATCTTCGCGTTTCAACCATATTTGATGATAACCGGAATACGCGTCGAGGAAGCTTAATAACTCCGAACCTGTGGTGGAGTCGACTAATTGATCAATTCAGGGCATGGGGTAGGGGTCACGAGGGCATGCTTTATTCAAGGATGTGAAATCAATGCGCATGCGCCACTTCCCGGAGGATTTCTTCTTGACGAAGACTGGGTTGGCTAACCATTCTGTGTGAGCCACTTCTCTGATAATTCCAGCCTTCAACAATTTTTTAACTTCGTCCTTTGCAAGAACAACTCTTTTTGCAGACATTTTTTGGAGTCCTTGCTGAACAGGTCGGGCCTTCGGGTTCACAAGTAAACTATGTTCAATAATATCCCGATTGACTCCGGTGATGTCTTCGTCAGACCAAGCAAAGACATCTAAATTCTCCTCAACTACTTTTTCCAATGAGGTGGCAACTTCTGGAGGTAAATCTTTACCAAATTGAAATGCATATTCTTTTCCATCTTTAACAATAATCTTCGTTGCGATCTCTCCTTTAGGACTTGGTCTTGGGAAGGATTTCTTCGAAGATTCGGAAGGAGCAGAAAAATTTTCTTGATTATCTTGCACGTTATTCACTTGTCTTGGATCAAGAGGGGAGCCGTGACCATATTCCACTCTTCGGGTGGTAGCTTGATCTCCGAAGATAGTGAGCACTCCCACTTGCGTGGGCATCTTCATGCACAAGTAATTGTGATGTGCCACTGCTCCAAACTGATTTAACATGCCTCTTCCGAAGATGACGTTGTAGGCATACGGAGCATCTACAACGTCGAAGATTACTTCCTCTGTCCTGGCTAACAATCCTTCTCCGAAGGTAACTTCCAGGCCAATTTGGCCGAGTGCATCAAGCGGAGGCCCCGCAAAGCCTTGTAAAGGACGAGCCGCTGGAAGAAGGTGCTTTCTGGAGATGCAAAATTGATCGTAGGCTTGAACAAAAATAATGTCTGCCGAACTCCCTCCGTCAATTAACACTCTTCGAACCTCAGTTCCTGCAATGTCAGCAGTAATGACAAGTGGGTCTGCATGTGGAAATTTAATGCCAGCTGCATCCTCTGCAGAAAAAAGATATTGGCAGATGGGACCATTCAGGCATAGCAGCTGCAGATAAGGAAGTTCCAAGGCACCCCACTCCCCCGGTTCCCCACGGACGGTGCCAACTGTTGGCGTAAAAGATTACGCTAACAGGTTTCTGAAGATTAGAAACTAACAAACGAAGTGTTTGCGAAGTAAACTGTTCTAAGCCTCCGAAAGGATAATAACTTAGAATAGTTTGAAAGTGTGTATTGAATAACTTGTATTTAGTCCTCTTTACAGGGTAAAATGGGGGGTATTTATAGGCCTAAACAGTAAGGAAAAGACCTTCTTACCCCTCTATTACAACCGACATAGTGGAAACTATTCGGTACCCTTAATAGGGCTAAAATGGTAAAAGACTAATCTAATGAGAAAGAAGATAAGTCTTCCATCTTAGCTGGCAAAGAAGCTCCCGGAAGAGTCCAAGTTCGAAGATATACTCCGAACTAGAATTCGTCACCATACTTCGAACTTGATTCAATGTATCTCCGAAGTTATATGCTGGAAGTCTTCGACTTAATCACCAGTCTTTATCTTGTCACTGCAATAACCCTGAAGATGGAATATTTTCCCCCAACAGCTGGTATCATTGCTTAGCATCTGAGCAACAGTAAGGCTGTGAACATTCTTTTCTCTGGTTTAGGTCCCACTGAGTTTGAGCGTGTGAGCCATCTCTCCACTGCGAGAGAGATCTGGGCTACCCTCAAGGCACACCATGAGGGTACAACACAGGTCAAGGCTCAACTCTATCAGACCTACCGGCGTGAATATAAGAATTTCACACAGAAGCCGGATGAATCTGTTGAAGCTTTGTTTGGTCGTTTTCAATCGATCATTAACAAGCTTCGGGACAACAAGGCTGAGGGTGCTCAGTTAGTCTCAGATCATGAGCAAGCGCTCAAGGTTCTCAATACCTTGGACCCAAAGATCTGGGAGATCAAGGTATCTTCTATCATTGAGAGTACTTCTTATGATACCTTGACCATTTCTGAGTTGTTTAGCAAGCTGAAGGCTACTGAGGTTGATCTCCAGCTGAGATCAAATCTCACTGGTTCTGGATCAAAATCTTTGGCCCTTGCTACACGTTCTGTTGATCCTTCTTCTGTGAGCCGTGCTGGGTTCTCTTTGATGTCTATCACTGAGGACCAGCTTGAGTTGTTGGGAGATGATGATTTGTGTCTGTTTAACAACCGGGTGCATCGTGTCTATGATAAGAGAATGTTCAAAAGACACGGCACAAAATCCGGGTGCTTTGAGTGTGGGGATTTAGGACACTTCATCGCCGACTGCCCAAACGAAATGGTCATAAGAAAGGCAGCGGTGGTGGCTTCCACGACTCCGGCAAGCACGACAACTCTTCCTTCAACAAGGGCAAGCCGAAGACCAGATTCTTCAAGAAGGCCCTGAAGGACTACCGGCGAGAGAACAAGAAGCGCGACAAGGCCTTCTTCGCCGAGATGGAGAAGAGCTACTCCAAGTGGTCCACGTCTTCTTCCTCTTCATCGAGCTCAAGCGATGAGGAGATCGCCATCAGGAAGGGGAAGGACAAGGATGATCCGGCGGACCTCTGCTTCATGGCTTTCAGGGACAGACCGAAGAGCCACTCACACCAGCGCCGAAGATCCCGCAAGAGCTTCTGCTCAATGGCTCTTGGGGATAAGGAAGAAAAGAGCTCCTCCGATGACTCCGACGACGACAATGAAAAGGTATCATCCTATGAGCGTGAAATCGTTGATTTACTTGAGAGCAATAGTCAGGAGTTGAAATATCGGGAAAAGCTGCTTAGGGGGGCTAAGAAGAGGATAGATGAGTTAGAGAGTGAGCTTGCCGTGGCCAACGACAGAATTGAGAGTCTATCTTCTTCCCCTTACTTGGGTGATAGCAGTGAGTGCCCGAAGTGTGAGGTGCTTCTGTGTGACTTATCGACTCTGAAGTCCAAGTACACAGAAAGGGTTGATGAGAGGGACGCTTTGGCCACTGAGCTTGAAAGAGCTCAGCTGGAGCTGAAAGATGCTCAAGCCACTGTCGTCGCACCCTGTGTTGATTGCCCATCTCATCTAGCTGCCTTAGCTGAGCTGAAATCCAAGGGCGATGAGCATTTGGGTGATTTGGAGAGGTTGAGAGCTGAGGTTGCCCAGACTAGGCTAGAGCTTGAGACACTATCAGTTGCACCCACTGTCTGTGAGAACTGTCTGTCTCTTAGAATGGAGTTGATCAAGTTGAAAGCCGAAAAGTCTGTCCAAGTAGAGAGTGAGTGTGAGACCTGCTTGTCTCAGGTGGAGGTTCTAGCTTCCTTGAGAGAGGAGCTAGCTGATTCTCAGAATGAGAACTTTTACCTCCATTCTATCCTGAGTTGGATTAGTGCCAGAGAGCCACAGCTTGGCATGATGATCCAGCAGTTCAAGAGGCAGGATGGGTTTGGAGTAGGTTACACCTACACCAAGGCTGACTTTGAGAGTGCCATTAGCCGGGCAGTGGAGTGGAGTAAAATGACTCCAGAGCAGAGGTATCCCAAGACTCACTCCACTGAGTCTTCCCAGGCTTGTCAGCCCAAGGATGGAGTGATCCATGAACCACCTAAAGCTCCACCCAAGAAACCTATCTGGGTTCCAAAGCCCAAACATCTCCACACTTCTCTTGACTCTCTTCCTGGACCCTCTCAACCCAAGAATACTACACCTAACACCACTAAGACCAAGAATCCCAAGCCTCAACCACACCCCAAGAAGCCCACCTATCATTGTGAGTACTGTCAGAGAGACGGGCATCTTACGGAGTTTTGCTTTAGGAGGAAGCGGGTTGAGAGAGCAGAGAGGGCTCGTGGTGATCAGGAGCAGTTCTACCAGCAGGGTGGTAGACTGTGTGTTCCTCGATGCGGGGAGGGGCTGGAGGCCAGGCCGCGTCGTGTAGGTGGTGGTAGAGGAGACGGCTTTCTTGCCCGTGCTCCAGTTGGTGGTGTCCGTTCCGGCAGAGTTCCAGGACGTGTTGGCTACGGTCCTAGACCTCGTGGCCGCAGGTTTAGGCAGAACCGAGGACCGCGCTTTGAGCCGCGTTTTGGTCCAAATTCTCATGATGATTTCTGCTTTCCGTCTTTTGAGCAGATTGCTCGACACTGGTTTAGCTCTTTTGCTAAACCTGGTGCCGGACCATTTGCTCCCACTTACAGCCATTGATTGTGCAGGATCGGGGACTGGAGGATGTTTGGATCATGGACTTAGGATGCTCTCACCAAATGACGGGACATCGCAGATGGTTCTCCAGTCTCTCTCCCCCGAGCTCCAAAGAGTACATCACATTCGGGAACAGTGGTCAAGGGAAGGTAAGTGGCATAGGCTCTATTCGCATTTCAGATCATTTCTCTTTGAAGAATGTTGCTTTGGTTAAGAATTTGAACTTCAATTTGATTTCTGTTTCGCAACTTCTTGAGGATGGTTTGGAAGTGCGCTTTAAGAAGGGAAATTCTTCCGTGTTTGATTCTAGAGGGTCTTTGATTTGCCAGATTTTACCATTTGGTAAAGTTTTTCGAATTGACTTCTCTAGTTCTTTTGGCCCTTCTCGTTGTTTGATTGTTGGATCCTCCTCTGAGCTCTGGAAGTGGCATAGGAGGTTAGGTCATTTGAGCTTTGATCTGCTAGTCAGGTTGAGCTCTATGGACCTCATCTGAGGATTGCCCAAGCTTAAGATGGAGAAGGATCTAGTTTGTCATCCCTGTCATCATGGGAAAATGGTTGCCGCTTCTCACTCACCTGTGACTCAGGTGATGACTTCGTATCCGGGCGAGCTTTTACACTTCGACACTGTTGGTCCAGCTCAGGTACGCTCAGTCGGTGGGAAGTGGTACGCGCTTGTCATTGTTGATGACTTTTCTCGATTCTTGTGGGTTTTCTTCTTGGAGTCTAAGGATGAAATGTTTCAGTTTGTTCATGACCTGATTTTGAAGCTGAAGAATGAGAACAATGGTCGGATGCGAGCAATTCGCTCCGACAATGGCTCTGAGTTCAAGAACTCTCAGTTCGTCAGCTTCTGTAGTGATTAGGGTCTGGACCATCAGTTTTCTTCTCCTTACACTCCCCCACAGAACGGCGTTGTGGAACGAAAGAACCGCACGCTAGTCGAGATGGCCAGAACGATGCTCGATGAGCACAGGACTCCCAGGCATTTTTGGGCTGAAGCCATGAACACGGCTTGCTATCTGGCCAACCGCATCTTTCTTATAGCTTACCTTGGTAAGACATCATATGAACTGCGGTTTGGCAGACAGCCCAAGGTGAGCCACTTGCGAGCGTTTGGCTGCAAGTGCTTTGTGCTCAAGAAGGTAGGGCATTTGGACAAGTTTGAGTCTCGTTGCTGGGATGGTGTTTTTCTTGGATATGCATTGCATTCTCGAGGTTTCCGTGTTTGGAAACTCGAAACCCAGCAGCTTGTCAAGACTTGCGAAGATTCATTTGATGAGTCCTTGCCTTCTTTGACTCCTTCTTTTGAGCCTTCTGGTGATGATGAACTCAGAGAGTCCATCTTCGAGGAAGATGAGGATACTCCAGCTACTGATGAGGATGGGCCTTCTGCACCCCCTGCAGAGCCCACACCTTCTGAGACTTCGACTTAGGATGAGGGTGGACCTCTGATCACTTCTTCCACTACGATCGAGCCCCCTCAGTCAAGTCCAGAGGTGCCAGCTGCTAACTCCGGTGAGGTGACTTCAGATCACCAGGGAACCCGAGCAGTTCAGCGTGACCATCCCTCAGAGCTCATCATAGGTGATTTGACTGAGAGAACTTTGCGTTCGTCTAATGCCTCTCTTGTTGTGTTTGCTGAATCTGCGTTTGTTGCATCTTTTGAGCCCAGAGATGTTTCTCATGCTCTTTCTGATTCTAATTGGATTAATGCTATGCAAGAAGAGCTTGAGAATTTTGTCCGTAATCGGGTTTGGACACTAGTTGAGCCGCCACCAGGATGCAACCCCATAGGCACCAATTGGGTGTTCAAGAACAAACAAGGTGAAGATGGGGTTGTGGTGCGCAACAAAGCTCGACTAGTTGCCCAGGGTTTTTGCCAAAAAGAGGGTATTCATTTTGAAGAAACTTTCGCCCCTGTAGCTCGTCTTGAGTCCATTCGCATTCTCTTAGATTTTGCCGCTTCGAAGGGTTTTAAGCTTTTTCAAATGGACGTTAAGAGTGCTTTTCTGAACGGGTTCATAGAGGAGGAAGTTTATGTTAGGCAGCCCCCCGGTTTTGAGAACCCCAAGTTTCCTCGACATATTTTTAAATTGCAAAAAGCTTTATACGGGTTGAAGCAAGCCCCCAGGGCTTGGTATGACCGGTTGAAGCAGTTTTTGTTGGGGAAAGGCTTTGTGATGGGTTCTGTGGATAAAACTCTCTTTTTACTCAGAGTTGCTTCTGATTTCTTGGTTGCTCAGATTTACGTGGACGATATTATCTTTTGCGGTATTACTGATTCTCTTGTGTCCAAGTTTTCTGAGTAGATTCACAGCGAGTTTGAGATGAGCCTCATGGGTGAGGTCAAGTACTTCTTAGGACTCCAGATCAAGCAGACCAAGGACGACACCTTCATCCACCAAGGTAAGTACACTCGCGATATGCTTAAGAAATTTGACTTTGGTGGGGAGTTGAAGCCGTAGATGACCCAGATGGGCACATCTGGGGGTCTGGACAAGGACGAGAGCGGCGTCAAGGTCAATGAAAGGGAGTTTCGAGGGATGATCGGCTCGCTGCTGTACTTGACAGCGACCAGACCAGACATTCAGTTCGCCGTGGGACTGTGCGCGCGCTTCCAGTCTTCACCTCGCGCGTCTCATCGGCAGGCTGTCAAGCGCATATTCAGGTATCTTACTTATGCGCCTGATCTCGGTCTTTACTACTCAGCATCATCATCTCTTGATTTATCTGGCTTTTCGGATGCCGACTTTGGTGGGTGCCGGTTGGATCGCAAGTCGACTTCCGGTACTTGCCAGTTTCTTGGTTCTTCTCTTGTCTCTTGGTCTTCTCGAAAGCAATCTAGAGTTGCTCTTTCGACCGCAGAGGCTGAGTACGTAGCTGCTGCTAGCTGCTGCTCACAGTTGGTTTGGATGATTTCCACTCTACGAGATTTTGGGTTGTTTTTTCCTACCAGAGTTCCTTTGTTTTGCGACAGCACCAGTGCAATTAGTGTAGGGAAAAACCCATGTCTCCATTCAAAAACCAAACACATTGATGTGCGCTTTCACTTCTTGCGGGATCAATATGAGAAAGGTGTCATTGACCTTGTTCATGTTGATACCCATCATCAGTTGGCAGACATTTTCACCAAACCCCTAGATCAGTCTACCTTTGAGCGTTTACGAGGGGATTTGGGTGTTGTGTATCCTTTCTAGGATATTTTGCGTCAGTTTTCCTTCTTCTTTACTCTTTTCTTGAGTCTTTTTGTGTGTGTTCATATCATACATATTCACATATCACACTTTAGAGCTGCTTCTGTTATATGATTAAACTGCTTTACTTATTCTAGCTGGTACATGCTTTTGATTACTTGTCAATGATCATGCTTTGCTTCAGTTCATTTGATATGTCTGATATCTGTCATATGCATGGCTTTTATGCTCTAAAACTTGAAAAATTATCACCATTGCTTCTGGTAACTAGCATGTGTAGGCTGAATGTTTTTGCTATCTGATACATACCTTGTAGCTCGCTCCTTACTTAGATGCAAATACGCAACTTGGACATCTTTATGCTTTTGAACATGGAAAATGTGCTTTAAAATAATGAAAAATCAGAAAAATGAAAATTCCATGCCTTTTTATGCTTAAAATGGAAAAGATCCAGGTGGGTTTGTCGTGTCGCATTGCATTGTTCTGGATTGCGTACCATAGCACTTTGGTATGAACTAGGACACTATAGTGTATGCCAAGACCAATGTCTTAAGCTTCTGATGGTCCAGTTATGGCCTAGGCTTGACTTGGTCGGTTAGCATAAGGTTTGACATACAAATAACCCCTGGCAAAAATGAAAAAGGAAAGAGAAAAATCCTAAAAAATGAAATGATAACAAGTTTGCTGAAGCACTTGGTTTTGGATAATGCTTATCTTGGTAGATATCAGATAGCTTTTGCATCTCATGCTTTACCTTACTTGTCAACTGGAACATGTGGTGATGCTTTTGTTTGCTAAAATTGATAATGCGTGCTAATGACTTTCTTTAGATATCATCTGTTGCACTGATCATGCCATGTATCTTAGATAGTATGTCTTTTGTTGTATCTCTTAGACTTTGTAATTGCAATCAATCATATCTGAGAAGCATGCCTGTTCACACTCCACCTGCACCCCAGTTGCATTCATTGCATATTTTGAGGCGGAGTTGCTTTCAGGGGGAGTCGGTGTCTCTTTTGAGTGCTTGATGAGTTCACTTGTCAACAAGGGGGAGAAAATTTGGGATCAGAGTTTAAGGGGGAGTTCTTACTCTGTTGATATCCTTGTTGTTTCTGAGATCGCACTCATTCTGAGCTTTTACCTTTGGTTAACCATAATGACCGCTTCTTGCTTTTGTTCGGCTTTTGGTCATTAGGGTTAAACTTTTCCCTTATTTTTCTTCTTCTTTGTTCCCTTGTGTTTTTGTTTTCGTGTTTCCACAGTTGATTCACAGGTGCTGAAGAGCTGAATTAGAGGAGTGTTGACAATGCACTCATCATGGGGGAAATTGAGGAGCCATGCTGAATAGCGTGGGCCTCATGGCTCCAGAAGTGATGAGTCATTGTCAACGATAGTCAAAGAGGACAAAAGAAGAAGAGATCTGCTGGTTCATGGGCCGCGTGTGACTCAGGTACACGGGCAGCAAGCGACTGTCGGGCAGAGGAGGCTGCGAAGTCAGGCTGGCCCAATCCGGGTACATGGGCCAGGAGCAGCAGAAGACCCACTGGGCTGTTGACCAGGGTTGACTCAGGTACACGGGCAGTGAGTGATTGCCGGGCTGAGAGAGCTGCGGAATCGGGCCGGCCCAATCTGGGTACCTGGTGCAAAGTCGGTGGAGGCTTTGTCAGTTTCGGCGCAAAACTGACAACCGTTGATCTTGTATCGGACTGTCCAGAAGAGAAGCCGTAGTCGCTACGAAAGTTTAGCTTCCGGATAAGTCATCTGTATCTCTAGGCCCATAGTCAGTCAGTCATGTCTGTAAAATTCCTAAGGGCAGTAGAGTCTTTTCCTTTATTCCTGCGTCTGTAAAAAACTCTAAGGGGCTGGTGGAATATTCGTAGTGTTGGGCAGCCTATAAATAGGACCCCAATCCCTAGGGTTAGGTTACCCTTTTGGCTGAAATCAATACTACTCCTTTGGGTCATTTTGTCTCTTGCATTTTCTCTCTATCTCTCTTCGGTTGTGCGCCGCCAGGCTGCTGTTCATGTGATTTTGGCTTGCATTTATTTCATTCTCTCGGATGCAGTGAAGCTTCTATTCTCTAATCGTGCACAGCATTTTTGTAGCATTTTTTCATGGCTTCGTTTCACGTGCGTAGCTATTTTTCCTGAGGATTTGTGCCTCGGTTGCAACTGTTCTTCACGGAAGTAGTACTAGTTCATACTGGTTGCAAGTAGTACTACTACACTGTAGCAACAGTACACTAGTACTCTAGCCTTGCTTTTACTGCACAGCTTTTTGTCGAGTTGACAGGACTAAAGTCCCTTTTCTGGCTGTTCAATGGCGAAGCTCCTTCTCTGTTCGAAGCCCCTCAGCTCCATGAGGTAGGCTTCGATCTAACATCTTCGAAGGCTTCGCTTGAACTTCGGCTTCATTTCTGTGTTGTGTCTCTAGCTTCGCAGAACACTTTGCACTCTGTCAGCTTCACATACTTCGATAGTCTTTGCGAAGGTGTTCTCAGTCACGAGCTGTTCGAAGTCGATACTTCATCAGGCTTCGGAGTTAGCTTCAAAGCTAATCTCACTAATAGACTTCGCTTAGTGTTTACTGCTATCTGTGTCGAAGGTCTTGATGCGTTTGTTCGAAGGTAGAACGTAGGCTTCGCTTTGGTTTCTCTGTCGCGTGTCAGCCTTCACTTCTCTTTTCGAAGGTTGCTTTTTCGAAGGTAGAGTGTAGGCTTCAAATTTGTTTTCTCTGTCGTGTGACAGGCTTCGCTACTCCTTCGAAGGTTGTCTTTCTGTGCAACGTGTTCGAAGGTTTGTTCGAAGGTTGTACCTTGAAGTACTCTGATCGAAGCAAGCTTCGTTACCTTCGTACGTTGCTTCGAAGCATACTTCGCTTTTTCCTCTTGAGATAGGCTAGATCAACTTAACCTTCGGCACGTATCCGTCAACCTTTGTCAATCATCTCCGAAGTAGGCTTCGACCAGCGAAGCAGGCCTCGACCTCCGAAGCAGACCTCGACCGGCGAAGCAGGCTTCGCCGAGTTTCGAACAGGAGACAGATTTGAACAGGTAACTTCTCTTCTCACCCATAGTGCACTTAGATTGCTTTACTGAGAAATTTGTCTAGCCATGACTTGAGTATTCTGTCTATCTGTCTAGTAGCATTGCTTTTGTGTTTCTCGGTTTTATCAATAGTTGCTTCTAGGCTAGATACCTTTAGACTTAGGCTATCTGTTCATTCTTTGATGTTCAGTCTTTAGAGGTGCGTTGGGGATTGGGAGCAGGCCATTGATTCAAAAGAATTTATAGGCGCCCATTCACCCCCCCTCTGGTCGCTACTTTTGGTCCTACAAGGGATGCCTCCTATGAGCCCTAGGCTCATAGGGGCAAAGAGGGGAAAAGGAGCTAGCTACGGTACAAAAGTGCTTTACAGCTTTACAGACGTGTCAGGTAACGTCACATCTTGACCAGCTAGACGACAAACTATGGGCAGAGGGGCCCCTGGTATGACTTCTATACTGTAGCGGGGCGTAAATATCTTCTGGGTTCGGAGTGGGGCCGGAGCTCCGAACTGGGGCTCCGAACGAGGGCTCCGAACTGGGGCCTCCGAACCGGGGCCTCCAAACCGGGGCCTCCAAACCGGGGCCTCCGAACCAGGGCCTCCGAACTGGGCCTCCGAACTGGGGCCTCCGAACCGGGGGCCTCGAACCGGCGGCCTCCGAACCGGCCGGAGAGGGTCCGAAGACTAGCTCCGAGGAGCTCCGAAGGGAGCTCGAAGGCTAACTCCGGATAGGGCTCGAAGGCTAACTCCAAAGAAGGCCCGGAGGCTGGCTTCGAAGTTAGCCTGAGACTTAGCTTCTGGCGGTCTTCACGGAATCTTGAGGGCTTCGCTCTGGAGGGCTCCGAGGGACCCCGTTCCAGAGGGCTTCGACGGGGCTTGGGGGCTCCGGCCCGGCAGGCTCCGAAGGGTACCTTGGAACTTGGAAACATCTTCTTTGGGGAGGTACGAGCCTCGACAGTGCTGGGCTCTGGGCTGAAGGCTGTCAGAGGCTGATGTCATTTGGCCCCTGTTCTAGGGAAATCCATTCCCCCAACAGTAGCCCCTCGCGTGCAGGCCTTCGGAACGAAGGGGTGTGCGTGCCCTTGGGACAAATTACCTGAAAATTACAACGTCATAGAAAACATGCCTTCGGAGCTTGGACCGAAGGTGACTTCGAAATCTGCAGGTAATAAATGCCTGCGCCAGCTGTCAGAATGACCTTGGGGAGCCCAAACGGCTCCGCAACGGTTAGAAAAATTACCGTTACCCTACGCTGGGCCGTTTCGCCCTCACTGAAGGCCCACCCGGCAGTGGGTTCGGCCCACGACCGTCGGAATTCTTACCTCCTATAAATAAGGGTTTACCGCGTGCGGCTTCGGCACGCTCTCATTTGCTTCCTTCTCATTGCCTTACAACCTTCGCTCTCCTCTCCTCCTTGGCTTCGCGCGGAGTGCCCTTCGCTAGCTTTTAGGCCCTCGCGCCGAAGCCCCACCAAAATGCCGAAGAAGGCGGCGGCGAAGCCTTTGGTCTTGGGCTTGAGCTCGGGCTCCGCCCAAGTGCAGGCAGCGGCGGCTGCGGCAGCGAAGCCTGCAGCTAGGCAACTGGGGCCGAGGGATCTTCGGACGCCCTATGACAAGTTTGTGCAGACACTGGAGATGAGGGCCTCGATTTCTACGGAGGAGTCCGTCCGGAGGGCCTGCGAAGGGAGGATCGCAGCGAAGATCCAACTTAGGGTTTCGGAGAAGTTAGAGGCCGTGCCGAAGCCCCAGGCTGACGAAGTGGTTGTGTTCGAGGCATTCTTCGAAGCCGGCCTCGGGCTGCCAGCAGTCGGGATGTTGAGCAAAGTCTTGAGGGCTTACAACCTCGAGCTTCCTCAACTCTCGCCCAATGCTGTGGCGAGGCTTGCTGTCTTTGAATGTGCCATGAGGGCCGAAGGCTGCGAGGGCCACGCGGATGTCTTCGTCGCCCTCCACGATGCCAACTGCCAGCCGAAGCCGAGGGAGGGGACAGACCGCGTCAAGAGGGCGCTGGCCTTCGGCAGCGCCAACTTCCAGCTCCGGAGGGAGTTCCAGGATGCCTTCCCGGCGAGGGCTGTGAACAACAAGTGGTATTCGAAGTGGGACCAGGAATGGTTCTATGCCTCTGTAGGCATGAACTCTCCCCTTCGGAGTACTAACGCCTTTATCTCATACCGACGCGAAGGGGTGGTGAAGACCAGCGAGGACACCCTTCGCTCGAGGATCTTGCTACTTCGGAAGGTGGCGGTGAAGATGAGCATGAGGGACCTCGTAGAGGAGTTCATCACCCTCCGACTCAGCCCCCTCGCGCGCTCTTGGCCGGAGGGGCTCTTCTAGGCTTCGGGCCAAGGGGAACTTTGCGAGTTGTCCTTCGAATGCTTCTGTAAGGCTTCAAACTCTTTTCACTTTCATACTTCGCAAAACTTCACTTTGACTTGAACTTTTATGAATCCCACCTTGAAATGAGGACTCCGGAGGAGGCCATTGCGGCGGCGGAGCGCGTCGTTGGGACTCTGACACCTGAGGAGCAGGCCCAGCGCCTCGCTCTGGTGGGGTCCTGGGAGCATTGGAACAGGGTATGGCCCGTGCTTGGCCTCGAGGTGTTCCCTGCTCTGCTGGACTTCTCCCACCTCACAACTTCGGCGGTCGGAGCCAAGAGGAAGAGAGGGGATGAGGACGAGCCTGAGACTTCGAAGGCTCGGCCAGAGGTTCCTGCGATCGAGGTTCCTACCCCGGAGGAGGCGGCGGTGGAGGCCGTCGTGCTCACTTCAGCCACCAAGAAGGCCGTAGAAGCCTCGACAGTGACAACTTCGGGCGCGAAGGCCGACACGCCAGCCTCACAGCGAAGGGACTGGGGGGGCACACATCGTCCCTCCTTCCTTCGAGGACATTTCTGACAAAGGTAAACTCTTTCAACATGCTTCTCTTCAATATGTGGATCTTGACTTGGTCTTTCTGCAGAGGAGGATGCCGATGCGAGGCCCACCGTGGTGAAGCTGGCAGACGAAGCCGGACCGAAGCCCGCCGCGGTGGAGCCAACAGAGGATTCGGGCAGTAGTGGCAGCAGCCGCGGCAGCGACAGCGATTCGGAGTCTGAAAGCCCTTCGTCTCAAGAGGACGGAGGTAACGACCGCGGTGGAGGGGATCCTCAAAGTGACGAGGAGGTCGACGTGGTGGGCTTAAGCCCTGCGAAGCCTGCGCAGGTGGCCACGGCGGAGGAGATGGTCCACCCCTTTCGGCCAAAGGGTGCCGTGACGGAGGTGGCAATCAACAGCTTCCGCGAAAGCTGCGCCGCTACGGAGGCAGGGGACTTGGTGGCACAACTCAGCCACTCGAACCCCACGGAGCTTTTCATCAGCACGAACGAAGCCCTCGTGCAGGTGAGCGAAGCCCTTCACATCCTTCGAATTATACTTTAGCCTTCGATCAATACTTAAGATTTCTTGAATTCTTGCAGGCCTTCGCACTAAACGCAGCAGCTTCGACTTCTGCAGACAGGCAGAGGAGAAGGAGGCCCTTCGACGCAAAGTCTCGGTGGAAGCCGAGAGGCGAAGGCAGGCTGAGGCTTCGGCTGGCACGGCGAGGGCTGAGGCAGAGTTGGCGAAGGCTGAGGCTGACAAGGCTAAGGAAGCCTTGGCCTCGGAGATGGTTCGGCTCCGCGCGGAGCTCAAGGCTTCGAAGGACGCCGAAGCCCGACAGGCGAAGGAGAATGCTTCACTCCACCGACGGGCTCAGAAGCTTGAAGACTTCATCGTGGACAACCTTGGCGAAGCCACCCAGAGCCTGACAGACGTCCTTGAGCAGATAGGGACCGAATGCTGGGTTCCGGACTTCGGCGGCCAGGACCCAATTGGGGACCGCGTCGACTTCTTGAAGACGATGGCTTCGACAGTGGAGCAATCACTGAAGGGCTTCGCCCTCATGGCCAGCTGAGTCGCGGGCCAAGGGGTGTTGCACATGCTTCATGAAGCGGGGTGCAATCACCTCCAGGCAGCAACCTCTGTGACCCCGGTGGCCTTCGGGGGCTAGCACTTGGCGACGCCCCCAGCGGACGTCCGTGGAGCCTGGCGGCGGCTGCAGGAGCCTTGGAAGGAACAAGGCTGCGAAGCAGTCCTCGACCTCTAGAAGGCCCTACGACTTCGCCGATCCAAAGCACCTGTTGTGCCGGACAGGCCTTCGACATCGACACCTCCGCCTCCGAAGGTGTAGATCTCCTTAGGCTTCTTTGTAATACTTAGCTGCAAGCTTGTAAAAACTTTATCAGCTTATTAATATGAATGCGGGGGTTTTTATACCTACCCAGGCTCAGCCTCCGAATGTTGACTTCGAAGTGCTTGAGGACTCTGAAGAACTTCGATAGTTGTGGGCAGTCCTCGAAGTAGCTAGGTCCGAAGGCCCCCCTCGGTTTAAGCTTCCGATGGGGCCTAGCGGTGAAGCCATCTCCGAAGTAGCTCAGGATTTGCTAGCCGCTGTGAAGACGGAGTCCCTTCAGAGTTCTTTGTTTTTGCCTTCGCGAACGGCCTTAGCAGGCGACGAAGCCTTAGACTTCTCTGCCTTCGACATGGCGCCGCCTGCTTTGCTAACTCGGAGCGATCTGCAAAATGGAAGACGAGGTCTGCGGGCTTCGGAGCCTGGACGAGCCGGACGTGGGAGAGCAGGCTCCGACGAGGCTTCGTCCAGCCGAGGGGGCCCTGGCTGAAAGAAAGGCAAGCGAGGGTTGGGGCCTCGCACTCGATTTTTCTTAGGCTTAGATACAGACTACTCGTAGTTTTGTTTTCGAAGTATATTTGTAACACACTTCTCAATTATCATTCAATGAATGGAGTTTATTTGTATTTGCATACTTCGTCTATATGCTTCGCATTGTTTGATGGCTTCGAACGTTTTAGCTTGTCATGCTCGTATTGCGTATTACATCCGCACACCTCGCATACATGCTTCCCCCCTTGCTCGTGGCAGCTAGGGACTTAGCCATTGCTAGTGCGGGCAAATAAAAAATGCGAAGGGGTGCGCCTTTTGGCGGCTTCGGATGCATGGAATTCATTGAGCGAAGGCCTCTTTTGGGCTTCGAACGCGCTAATTTGGTGCGAAGCAAGGCTTCAGCATAACCAAATTAAGCGAAGCATGCTTCGGCATGCTGGGATTTGAATGCTATGCGTGAGCAAGGCTCCGAAACACACTTAGATTTTTTAGCGAAGTATGACTTCGACAGGCTTAGTTTTTAGCTTAGATCACGTCACGCGAAGAAAGGCTTCGGTGCGTGTTTAGATAGCGAAGCAAGGCTTCTAGAGCTTGGTCCTGTAGTGAAAAGGATATTTGGTGTGGATTCACCGAACCTGTGATTTTGAGCCACCTTCGACTCTGAGCCACCTTCGACTCTGGGTCACCTTCGACTCTGGGTCACCTTCGACCCTGGGATGCTTCGGGTGCGGAACCCGGAATCCCTGGACGCATCGGGCCAGTGGCCCGGAGTCCTTTTAGCCCACTGCTACGGGCCCGCAGGCACTGTGTAGCCTTTGGAGGGGTGCTCCGGATTTTGTAAAGCGAAGCGAGGCTTCAGATTTTAAATAAGGCGAAGCAAGGCTTCGGGTTTTTGATAAGGCGAAGCAAGGCTTCGAATTTTTTCAATAAGACGGGGCCGAAATTTGCTTTAAAGGCAAAGCATGGCTTCGAATTTCAAGGAAAAGCAGGGCTTCGAATATATATCAAAGTAATTGCGAAATTGTACATCGAAGTGGTACTTCGGATAGTGGACATACCTCGTAAAGTGGCTGAAGGTTGGCCTCATAGCCCCTGGGGCTTTGACGACCTCCGATGCATGAAGCGGAGCCCCTCGCTGTAGGGTGAGCTCCGGTATGCGAAGGGTAAGGGAAGGCGAGGAGGGCCTTCGAGCTGCACCCGAAACCCCTTGCCGAAGGGTGCGCGAAGCAAGAAAGCTTCGAAGCTCCCCCCTCAAGCGTACTTCGAGTTGCAGACAGTGGCAGAGAACTTAGCTTTTTGGACTAAGGTCCCCACGGACGGTGCCAACTGTTGTAGCAATTGTGTTAGCTACAACACAGGTTTTGTATGTGTGTATATGATGTGTAGAATGAACCTCGATGGGTTCTCTCAGAGGGAGAAGGGGTTTATACTGGTTCGGACCTCCCCTGGGGGATAATAGCCCTACGTCCAGTTTGTGGTGGATTTGGCATGGTATGCCTTGGTGTGGAGAAAAGAACTCCAGGGTCTCATGGCCCCCTAGAGCATGTGTCCTGTTACAAGGGCTTGGCCCTGCTTTTATAGGCACGCAGGCCAAAGGAAAAGATAGGGATGCCTCCTATGAGCCCTAGGCTCATAGGGGCAAAGAGGTGAAAAGGAGCTAGCTACGGTACAAAAGTGCTTTACAGTTTTACAGACATGTCAGGTAACTTCACATCTTGACCACCTAGATGACAAACTATGGGCAGAGGGGCCCCTGGTACAACTTCTATACTATAGCGGGGTGTAAATATCTTCTGGGTTCGGAGTGGGGCCGGAGCTCTGAACTGGGGCTCTGAACCAGGGCTTCGAACTGGGGCCTCCGAACTGGGGCCTCCGAACTAGGGTCCTCCGAACCGGGGCCTCCAAACGGGGGCCTCCGAACGGGGGGCCTCCAAACCAGGGCCTCCAAACTGGGCCTCCGAACTTGGGCCTCCGAACCGGGGCCTCGAGCTAGGGCCTCCGAACTGGGGGCCTCCGAACCAGCGGCCTCTGAACTAGCCGGAGAGGGTCCGGAGACTAGCTCCGAGGAGATCCGAAGGGAGCTCGAAGGCTAACTCCGGACAGGGCTCGAAGGCTAACTCCGAAGAAGGCCTGGAGGCTGGCTTCGAAGTTAGCCTGAGACTTAGCTTCTGGCGGTCTTCATGGAATCTTGAGGGCTTCGCTCTGGAGGGCTCCGAGGGACCCTGTTCCAGAGGGCTTCGACGAGGCTTGGGGGCTCCGCCCCAACAGGCTCCGAAGGCTACCTTGGAACTTGGAAACAGCTTCTTTGGGGAGGTACGAGCCTCGACAGTGCTGGGCTCCGGGTCGAAGGCTGTCAGAGGCTGACGTCATTTGGCCCCTGTTCTAGGGAAATCCATTCCCCCAACAACAAGCTTCACATCCTCTATAATACTTAAAACAATCCTCAATCATAGTCAGTGTTGGTGTAAAAGATTACGTTAACAGGTTCTCGAAGATTAAGAACTAACAAATGAAGAGTTTGTGAAGCGAACTATTTCAAGCCTCTGAATAGGATAATAGCTCGAAGCAGTACGAAGTTATGTATTGAATATCTAAGTATTCGATGCCTATTACAGGGTGAGAATGGGGGTATTTATAGGTAAAAATCTTAAGGAAAAGACCTTTTTACCCCTCAGTTACAACCGACATAGTGGAAACTATTTCGGTACCCGTAATAGGGTTAAAATGGTAAAAGACTAATATAATTAGAAAGAAGATAAGTCTTCTATCCTTGCTGGCAATTATCCACTCCAAAGATTGAACCTTCGAAGTTATACTTCGAACAGGAGTCTGGACAGGTTCTCCAAGCTTGATCATATGCTAGGCCGAAGTTAAGTCTTGGACTTCGTTCTAATAAATTGTCTTATAACCTTGAAGATCGTGGGGATGAAGTATTTTCCCCCAATAGTAGCCCCTCGAATACGCTTCTTCGAGTAATCTGTAAGGTTAGGGATGCAGTATATGCAAGAAATATATTCATGCTCAGGGACTTAGCAAAATTTATCATCCTTGGAAGTATTCAAAAATTTACAAACTTCGTATCGACTTCCATGCGAAGGTATCATCGGAGTAGCTCCAAAAATAGTCTTTGCGAAGCTGAAAAGACCGTTAGACTCACAAAAATAGTCGTTACCCTTTTTTTCTCGGAAGGAGTTATGACGTCGCTTCATTTTTGGGAAAATGAATTCTCATGAAAGGTGGCGATGAATGGTAACGGTACAGAAGATGGAGCAACATGTATGAACGGTAAAATGCCTGTGAGCACAGACTATAAATAGAGGGACAAGGGTGCGTTTGAGATACTTTACCCACTACTCCCGCATTGTTCCTCTTTCTGCTTCCTAAGCTCAAGTTTCAAACTCCATCTTCTCTCATGGCGAAGACAAGTCACAAATCTCCCGTCCCTACTTCAACCTTGGCCAGGAAACAAGCTATGGTGGCCACAGCAGTGGTGGCGCCTTCGGGCAACCCTCATCCGGCCGGTCCCCATGACCTTCTCCTGGCATCTTCAAAGTATTCCGATCAATCGTACAGCCCAGGGCCTTCAACCTACATGAAGAAGTCCATTGCAGCAGCGATTGCGGTGAAGATAAGTCCGGGGATCAAAATTCACCAACCCGGCCAAGAAGCAATCCCTTCACCTTGGGCCAAAGAAGTGATCGTGTTCAAAGTGTTCTTCGAGGCTGGGTTGGGACTTCCCGCAGTAGACTTCCTTTCTGAGGTATTGGAGCTTTTTCATGTTACTCCTCCTCAGTTATCTCCGAATGCCATAGCACGCCTAACCATCTTCGAGTGGGCGATGCGAGCCAAAGGTTGCGAAGGGAGAGCAGAGATCTTCGCAGCACTTCACAAAGCTTCCTGCCAACCAAAAACTTACCAAGGCTCCGGAGGAGAGACGAAAGTGATTGCCTTCGGCAGTATCAACTTCCTACTCTGAGATGAGTACCAAACTCGGTTCCCAGCGAAGGCCATCAATGCCAGGTGGTATACGAACTGGGTCCTACATTGGTTTTACCCCGAAGTAGGAGCAGAAAACACCTTGGCCGGGCCTCTCGAAGACATCTTTTACCGGAGAGAAACAGAGGTTCATCTGGACCCAGGCCAGCTTGAAGCTCGCCTCATCCTGCTACAAGCAATAAGTCGCCGCATGAGCATGCGGGACTTAGCGGAGGAGGCCAACAACTTACTCGAACAAGTAGAAATACGAAGGGAGTTTGAAGCCCTCATCTTCGGGGATGAGGGGATACAAACAGAGGTTGAAGTCCCTGCCCAGAGCGACGCGGCAGTGGTAACCGTTGCTAAGGACAACCTCGAGCAGGCAGAGACTCAAAATGTCATGTCTGGCCAAGAAGCCCCTACTGCGGGAGAAGGCAGAGTAAGGATGGTGAATGACCAAGTCTCGACTCCGGACGAAGTAATAGCTGTGGTTGTTGGAGAGGTTTTAGCAGGTAATCCTTCGGTTCCAAGCCTAGAGTCTGAAGAGGACTTCGAAGAAGCGTTAAAGCCTCCGAGCAGTCCCGTGCTCATCCAGCGGCAGAACGTCAAAGGTAAACTTCAGTAGAGTACTTTTTCTTTCTTTTTGTGTCCTGAAAAAATTATGCAATATCGAATACCTTTGCCCTTTACAGGATCAACTCCCATGGATATGACCCCTGCTACGAAGACTGCGCTAGAGGCTTCCAAGTATCCAAAGCCAGTCCTGGAGGTAGCTATGAGAATGTGGCCTAGGAAAGGTAAAGGTAAGGGGGAACCTTTGCCTGCTCCGACTCCAGGATGGACCCCATAAATCTACCGACGGAGGCCAATCCACGAAAGGAGGCCAATCTACGGAAGTCTCCAAAGATGCCACGCTGCGCTCCGACCCTTCTCTGACTGAAGATGATCATAGAGCCTTGTCAAGGTTCCCCCTCCTAGCTCCTTTCTTAAAGCGAAGGACTGGACTTCGTACTTTGCTAGAGCCTCTGGCTCGGGCTAGTCGCGAGGTTGGGGAGACCGACTTGGTTGCCATTCTCAGAGAAGCTGAGGGGTCAGAGTTGAACGCGGCCTTGGAGCGGGCAGCCTATCTGGTATGAAGTATCTGCAACAACAGAGTTAGTTCAAACATATGTAAATAGTTTGCTTACAATGAGCGAGAGTGTAACAGACTCAAGGAGAAGATAACGACTCTTCAGGGGAGTCTTGTTAGCTCTGAGGTTCCTCTAGCTTGGACGAAATGGTGGCTGTACAAAGGAAAGCTAGACTTGGCTTGGAGGCTGCCAACCGCAAGCTCGAAGCTGAATAGATCATGCTTTGGGCCGAAGTGGAAAAGCTGCGAAGGGAGCAGGCAATTGTAGAGGCTGAGCTGGCCAAGCTCCGAGAGGATAAGTTGAAGTTGACGGAGGAGGCCAATAACTTACTCGGACAAAAGAATTCTTTGATTACAGAGGAAGCTAGGCTCTCATCCTTGATAGACGAACTGTCCACATCGAAGAATGCTTTGTCTGAAGACAAGGCGAAGTGTGAGAAGGTAGCCTTAGAGACCATGGACAACCTTCGTGGTGTCCTGGAGTACTTTGGTACTTCTTGGACTTTACCTTCGATTGACGATGTCCCTCTGCTACGAATACTGAAGATGATCCAAGAAGCAGCGAAGACTATGAAGACAGCGGGTATTAGGTATGGAGAGATCTCCGGCCAAGTAGATTCTCTCGGACTGCTTCGTTGCTATGAGGATTTAGGGCTATCTATAGCACCAGAACTAGAGGCAACCCTTGTCAACTTCAGCGATGACCGGCTCCTAACTCATTCTGCCGACGTGGCTGCACCTTGAGAAGCCTTCCAACTGTCTTGGAGAGCTGAAGGCTGATCGACAATCAAGACATAGATTGACGAAGGACTTCGCCAAAAGCAAGCGCGGTCGCAGCCTTTGAGCAACCAGCCTCCTTCGGACCCAAAGGTCTAGTTCTCCTTAGGGCCCCGATTATGTAAAAACTTATGTTTTTATCCTTTTATGAATGAAAAGACTTATTTAGAAATGTTTTTAGGCTTTCCAACCTTTTTTGGATGATCTTGGAGTGCTAGAGATTAACGAAGAGTTTCGCCTGTAATGGGCTACCTTTGAAGCTCTAAGACCTCACAAACGCCCTCGGTTTTCAACACCTCGGGGAAGCTCCGGTGAAGTTATACCCAATATATGTAAAGAAGTATTATCTTATATTAAAAAGGAGGAAAAAGAAGTTAGTTTAGAAACTTCGTCTTCTGAGGACATTGAATGGTCTAAAGAAGAAAATACTGCTGAAGAGCAAGTAGAAAAGAGCCCTCAACAACTTCGAAGCTGGGAAAGAAGCCCCGAATGACTTCGGACCTGGGCTGAACTTCAGCAAGAGCAGAAGGACTTCCGAGCTTCCAAAGGGGAAAAGGGTTAAACGTAAGGTTATTAAAACTCCTGGCTCCGGAACAAGTCGCCTTCGAATTCGTACTAGTGTTATCAGTAGATCTAGGGATCGAAGAGGTCTTCATTTCCTTCTTGGTATAGATACAGATTTTTCATGATGTAATGTAATTTGTTTGAATGATAAAGATTAAAGTTTCAAAATTGTCTCCCTACTTCCTAGCCCCTCTTTGGGTGTAATCAACTCCGAAATTTGGTCGAAGGTGGTTACGCGCAACGAAGATAACATTAGTTAGGAGCACAATTTTGGAGGCTCAGAGCCCCTTATCATATTAAAGATTGACTAAGTCCAACAGTGGTCACTAAAGACCTCAAAAATATCTTCGACTCTACTAATTTAGAGTCTAAAAATGGGTAACTTAGTACCTTTTTGTTTGAATGTAGTCACTTCGGACTCTTTTTTGGACACATTAGTATCCGATTAAAATGGTCGCTTTGGACTCTTTTTACAAACATTTTAAGCTATTAGCTCAAAGTCTGTTCTGTTTGGCCTCGTTCGGCTCTTTTTACGGATGCTATCAAACCGGTGGTTTGGAATCCGCTTTGTGATCTCCTTGGACTCTTTTTACGGATGCTTTCAAGCCGGAGCTTGGAATCCATATCATTTGGTCTCCTTGGACTCTTTTTATGGATGATTTCAAGCCGGTGGCTTGAAATCCGTTTTTTGTGACATTCCCACCTCGTTGGATGCTTCGAACCGCTGGTTCGAAGTCCGTAAAATTGGTTCAAATGAATGACACTTCCCTCACAACCGACTCCGTTCTTCGAGTGCATCCACTAGAAGTAGGGAGTGTTTGAGAGGTAGGCATTATCTGAACCATGAACTTTATTTATTCAGAAGGTATTTACATATGATTACAAGGAGCCCCTATGCAAAATATCGCTTCAGGTGCTCCGCATGCTAGGCATGCTTTAACTCTTCACCTTCTAAATTGGCTAGCTTAAAAGAACTAGGGCGTCCTGAATGAAGAATGATATATGGACCTTCCCACTTATTCCCTAATTTCCCTAGTGCTATGATGCTTCGCAAAACTAAATGACTTGGTTTAAGCTCACAAAGTTTAACCTTCGGGTCATACCAAGTCTTCGTCTGATGTTGATATTTTGACAAATTTGAAACAACTCGAAGCCTTGTTTCTTCCATTAAATCTAGCGAAGCTTGCCTTTCATCTTCTTTTTCAGGTTCGGTGGTGCGAAGAGATCCCCTTTAAGCTCCGTCAGTGTCATGGCTTCATCTCCGAATAGTAATCTGAAAGGAGTAAAACCTGTGGACCTCGTTTGAGTGGTCCGAATGGACCATAAAATCTTTGGGAGTTCCTCGGTCCACAGCCCTTTTGCCAATCCTACTATTCTTCGATTCAGGCCTGATAAAATATAACCATTAGCTCATTCGACAGCTCCATTAGACTGAGGATGACACACGACTGCAAAACACATTTCTATGCCAAGGTCTTCGCAGAACTTCCTGAAGGGTTCTACATCAAATTGGGTCCCATTGTTGATTGTGAGCTGTCGAGGCACTCCAAACCTGCATATAATATTCTTCCAACACAATTTTTGTAGATTATTTGAAGTGATACTGTGAGGGGTTCTGCTTCGACCCACTTGGAAAAATATTCAATTGCTACCACTGCAAATTTCAGATTTCCTTTTGCTACTGGGAAGGGGCCAATGATATCCATGCCCCATCTGGCCATTGGCCAAACTGGAGCAATAACTTGAAGAGGTGTTGGCGGATGATGACTTCGTCTTCCAATCCATTGACAACCTTAGCAAGTGCGGACTAAGGCCTCCGCATCAGCTACTATTGTAGGCCAATAAAGCCCCTGGCGAAGTTTTTTTCTTGCTAAAGCCCAGGGGGCAAGATGGCTACCACAAAGGCCCTCATGAATTTCTTAGAGTATCTCTTGGCCTTCGGCTTGAGAAATACATCAGAGTAGGGGGAACATACTCTGGCCTTGTAAAGAATACCGTTGATAACATGATAATTCCGAACTCTTAGCTGCAATCTTGAAAGCTTTGGCCCTTCAGGTAAGGTTATTTCATCTTGTAATAATTCCATGATCGAACTCCGCCAGTCAGTGTTCAGAATGCAAAGAACCTCCGCAGGAGGAATTTGGGGCAACGAAGGCGAAGTAAGCTCTTCATAAAAGGCTCCTTCCGGAATATCCATGGCTCCAGTTGCAGCTTTTGCTAGGGTATCAGCTTGTGCATTGTCAGCTCTTGGTATACTTTGGATAGAAATCCCTTTAAATGCTGCTTCAATCTTACAGATCTCTTCCAGATATTTTGCAAGCTACGGATGTCGGACTTGAAATCTTTTATCAATGTGCCCTGCTAGAATTTGAGAATATGTTTTTATAACAACTCTTGTAGCACCAAGGGCACGCGTCTTTTGGAGTCCTAATAAAATTCCTTCATACTCTGCTATATTATTGGTGGACTTAAAGTTGAGCCTTGCGGAGTACATCGCTCTTTGCCCTGAAGGTGAAATTATCACTGCTCCAATGCCTGCTCCAGATGCTTGAAAAGCTCCATCAAAGTATATGGTCCAAATTCCTTCACTTGATTTTTCTGGAGCCCATATTGCAGGCGGAGTCCATTCTGCTACAAAGTCTGCCACCACTTGTGACTTGATTGTTGTCCTTGCTACAAAGGAGATGCCGAAGGGTGCTAGCTCGACGGCCCATTTTTCAATTCTCCCTGTAGAATCCTTACTTCGGAGCATATCTCCTAGAGGATAAGAAGTTGGTACAATTACATTATGCGCTAAGAAATAATGTCGCAATTTCCTTGAAGCCATTAACAAAGCATAAGTGAACTTTTAGAGCTCAGAATATCTTGTTTTTGCTCCAGATAAAGCTTCAGATACAAAATAAACTGGATTTTGTACCAACTTCCAATTGAAATCAACTTCTCTAACAAGGACTGCACTGATAGCAGAGCCGGTAGCTGCAAGGTAAAGAAGAAGGGTTTCATCTGCCATGGGCACGGTGAGTGTTGCGAGGTTTCTGAGATAACTTTTAATATCATCGGAACTCTTTTGGCACTCCGATGTCCATGCAAAATCTTCGGACCCTTTCAATGCTTTAAATATGGGCAGGCTTCGTTCTGCAGACCTTGCTAAAAATTTGCTGAGTGCTGCAAGGCATCCAATAAGCTTCTGTACCTGTTTTAAATTCTCCAGCGGAGCCATTCTTTGCAATGCAGTTATTTGAGTTGGGCTAGCTTCGATTCCTCTACTCGAAACTAGATACCCTAACAACTTTCCAGCTTGAGCCTCGAAGATACATTTTTCGGGGTTGAAGCGGACTCCACACGGTCGGAGGCTCTCAAATGTTTCCGCTAAGTCTAGGCTATGGTGGTGCTTTAAAGCACTCTTTATTACAATATCATCCATATAGGCTTCTACATTACGACCTATTTGGTGACCTAGAGCCTTAGCAATTAATCTCGAAAAAGGTTGTCCCGACATTTCTCAAGCCAAAGGGCATTCTTACATAGTAGAAGACTCCCGAAGGAGTTACGAAGCTTATTTTGATTTCATCTTCACGCTTTAACCATATTTGATGATAACCAGAGTACGCGTCGAGGAAGCTCAATAACTCCGAACTAGTAGTGGAGTCAACTAATTGATCTATTCGGGGCATGGGGTAGGGGTCACGTGGGCATGCTTTATTTAAAGATGTAAAATCAATACACATGCACCACTTTCCTGAGGATTTCTTTTTGATGAAGACAGGGTTGGCTAGCCACTCCGTATGAGCTACTTCGCTGATAATCCCAGCCTTCAATAATTTCTCTACTTCTGCCTTAACAAGGCTTGCTCTTTCTACTGATAACTTTCGAAGCCCCTATCGAACATGTTGAACCCTTGGGTTTACAAGCAAATTGTTCTCAATGATATCTCGGCTAACTCCCGGAATGTCTTCATCAGACCAGGCAAAGACGTCCAAATTCTCTCCAACTACTTTTTCCAATGAAGTAGTGATTTTTGAAGGCAAATCTTTGCTGAACTGAAAGGGATAGTCTTTGCCGTCGTTCACAATAATCTTCGTTATGATTTCTCCTTCGGGACTTGTCCTTGGGAAGGATTTCTTTGAAGATTGACTTGAAGTAGGGATATCCTCCAAATTTCCTTGGACATTATTCACTTGTCTTGGCTCGAGAGAGGGGCCATGACCGTATTCTGCTCTTCGCGCAGTGGCTTGATCACCGAAGACAGTAAGTACTCCTGCTTGCATGGGCATCTTCATGCATAAATAATTATGATGCGCCACAACTCTGAACTGATTTAACATGCCCCTTCCGAAGATGACATTATAAGCATAAGGGGCATCCACATCATCGAAAATTACTTCCTCCGTTCTTGCCAGGAGCCCTTCTCTAAAGGCAACCTCAAGACCTATTTGGCCGAGGGCATCAATAGGAGGTCCTGCGAAGCCTTGAAGGGGACGAGCAGCAGGGAGGAGATGCTTCTAGGAGATGCAGAGTTGATCGAAGGCTTGGACAAAGATAATATCCGCCGAACTCCTGCCATCGACCAGCACTCTCCAAACTTCTGTTCCTGCAATATCGGCAGTGATGACAAGGGGATCTACATGAGGGAATTTTATAACTGCTGCATCATCTGCAGAAAAAGATATAGGAAAATGGGACAACTCGGGCATTGCGGCTACCGACGAAGAGGTTCCAATATGACCTACTTCCCGAACATACTCTCTCCGTTGCCGCTTTGACATGCTGCCAAGAGTTCCTCCTCTAGAGATAGGAAGGAACACTCTTTTGCCCCGGTCTTGGCCATCTTCTTGCTTCGGAGGTGGCATAACACTGGACACCAGAGGTTGTCTTGTGGGGTCGAAGTTGTCTACACGTACGATAGCTTGCACAAGCTCCGGATGTGCCTCGGGGGGGACTCGGTCAGTAGTGCCTCGATTAGAGCTCCTTTCGAGGTACTCGCCTCTTAAATCTAGTATAGACTTGCATGCATCAGTAGCATGGCTTCGGTTTTCGCCATGAACACAGCAGAAGAAGGCCTGACCCTTGCCAGCCAGCTTCCCTGGCGGCCTCCAGCCGCTGACTTTGTTTCCCGAAGCCTGTGGACTTTTGGGGGAAAAATTTTACGGAGAAGGAGCAATGTTCTGGGCTTCGGAGCGAGGATGTTTTTGCCCTCGACGCCTGTCATGCTGGATGTCAAAGTTGGGTCCTTGCGAAGGTGTTGAAGTCTTCACCTTGGGCTTGACTTCCTGGATGATTGGTGAAGACGAAGTTGTTCTTCGGAGCCACCCTTCCTCTGACCTAGCATATTCTTCAAAATAAGCCATCAACTGTGCTATAGAGGATATCTGCTTCTGATGGAGCTTGTCGAGGAGGCCTGCATGTGTGACTCCTTCTCGGGCTGCATCGACAAAGGATGATGCAGATAGTCCTCTTATCTGTGACTTCATATGAGCGAAGCGCTTAAAGAACTACCTCAAAGTTTCTCTAGGTTGCTGCTTCACCTGAAAGAGACTTCCCGTAGACATAGGGGGCACAAAAGTACCCTGGAAGTTACTTATAAATTTTTTCCTTAGCTGCTCCCAAGTTTTAATTGATCCTGGCTTCAAAGACCAGAACCAACGCAAAGCAACTCCTTCGAGCACAGGGGGAAGCACTTGGCCATGGTATCTCGAACCCCTCCGTTGGCTTCAATCGCCAAAGCATACGAACGAGAGAACTCCCTTGGATCTTCTTCCCCGGAGTACTTACAGAGCTTCGAATTTTTGAACTTAGGGTCAAAGCGCACCTTTTGTAAATCCGGGTGCAACGGAGACTCGCTATTAAAGGAAGCATTCTCTGGGGCTTCGGGATAAAGAAGAGAGTTGTTGTCTTGAGTCACCTCCGAGATGACAGGGATAGCTTAGGGGCGAAGCCTATCAGTAGCTTCTTGCCTCCACCTTGTCACTTCGGCTTGGAGACTGGCCATCTGGGTCACAATTTCACCAATGTTATCTTCATTTCTTCCGGAAGGAGCTTCCGAGTCTTGAGATCTGAACAGGTCAGTTCGGAGTATAGTCGGAGCTGGAGGAGGAGCTCTGTCGGTTCGAAACATATACAGAGTCCCTGGAGGGGCTTCATATGTTTGAGGAAGAATATTTCCTTCGGGGGTCTGAGGTGGGGGAACTACAGAAGGTCCTCCGACCTCAACCGTATTTGACCACCTGAACTATGTTTAGGAGGCATGGCTCTAAAACTTTGGTAGAGAACGAAGTTTTTGGACTAGGTTCCCCACGGAAGGCGCCAACTGTTGGCGTTAAAGATTACGCTAACAGGTTCTCGAAGATTAAGAACTAACAAACGAAGAGTTTGTGAAGCGAACTATTTCAATCCTCTGAATAGGATAATAGCTCGAAGCAGTACGAAGTTATGTATTGAATATCTGAGTATTCGATGCCTATTACAGGGTGAGAATGGGGGTATTTATAGGTAAAAATTTTAAGGAAAAGACCTTTTTACCCCTCAGTTACAACTGATATAGTGGAAACTATTTCGGTACCCGTAGTAGGGTTAAAACGGTAAAAGACTAATCTAATTAGAAAGAAGATAAGTCTTCTATCCTTGCTGGCAATTATCCACTTCGAAGATTGAACCTTCGAAGTTATACTTCGAACAGGAGTCTGGACGGGTTCTCCGAGCTTGATCATACGCCAGGCCGGATTTAAGTCTTGGACTTCGGTCTAGTAAATTGTCTTTGTCTTATAACCTTGAAGATCCTAGGGATGAATTATTTTCCTCCAATTGTCTTTTAAGCATCCAACTCATTTTCTGGGCCGACTGATGAGTACCACAAAGACCTTCATGTACTTCACCCGCAACAAGTCTAGACTAATCAACATTAAAATATCTCAAAAGTACTCCATCAATGGTTCGGCGATACAACTCATCATCGAGTAATAAAAATTTAAACGCTTGCCGCCAAACTTTTCGATCAACCCGCTTGCTAGGATCTCTCAAATATTGAATAATTGGAGTTCTTCAATCATCCTCGTGATTACCTGATGTACTCACCAAATCTCTACTCGAATTAGTGTCCAAATCATAAATATTAACCTGCCCCCGTGCCTCGAAACGTCCTAATAGGGGCGGTTAGACCAACCATAGAGGGCCGGTCAGACCGGCCGTTGCCGAATGACTGGCAAAGGGTGGTCAGACCGGCCTGGTAGGGCCGGTCAGACCGACCGATGTGTTCTGACTTGGGTATTGGAATAAAGTTAAGCATCAGTTTTTCCTGTGTGAAAAATTTACCTCTTTTAATTTGGTAACTAGATGCTTGTTGAGCCAAGTCATTTGCTACTGAATTGGCTTGTCTATACATGTGAAATTTCAAAATCATCAAGAGTAGCAATTATGTCTAGACATTTATCCAAGTAGCTATTTAGCAAGCCATTAAAACATTGAGAAAGTTTAGCTACTTGTTGAAAATTCTAATAGTGAATCACCATATGCATGAACATATTTAACACCCATAGAGCTTAACAATTCAAGTCCTAGCAAATGAGCTTCATATTCGGCTTGATTATTGGTACAAGGAAATTCTAATTGGGCTGAGGTCTCGAAACTCATACCACCTATACCACTAGGTGATATGAGCACAATTCCAACACCTTGGCCATTCTTGCAAGCCGAACCATCAAAGTAAAGTTTCCATGGTATTACCTCAATCAAAGTAGTATCACTACTCCAATTGACATATACATGGTGATCAACTATAAAATTTACGATGACTTGGCGTTTCATAGCCTTCAGGGGTTCATAAGCCAAATCGTACTCAATCAAAGCATAGGCCCACTTTCCAATTCTCCCACTCAGAATTGGCTTTTGCAACATGTACTTTATGACATCAGTTTGACAAGTAACAATACATGTGCCAGATAGAAGATAGTGTCGACGTTTGGTACATGCATAATAAAGTGACAAACATAAACGCTCTAAAAACACATACCTCATCTCGGCATCTAGTAGGC
Source organism: Zizania palustris (assembly GCA_019279435.1). Classification (NCBI taxonomy): domain Eukaryota; kingdom Viridiplantae; phylum Streptophyta; class Magnoliopsida; order Poales; family Poaceae; genus Zizania; species Zizania palustris. The sequence goes on from JAAALK010000079.1 coordinate 19,500,798, forward strand.
GGCGATTCAAGAATATGATGATGTACTCTTTTCCTTCCACCTCCTGAGTTAACACAACTCCTATCACACTATCTTCTATGGCAACGTATAGCCGAAAAAAGATCCCAGCTTTTGGTGCTCTTACCACAGGCAGTGATGGCAAGCACTCTTTAATTTTCTCAAAAGCGCGTTGCTGACTTGCCCCCCAAGAGAATTCGTCTTCGTTCTTTAGCTGAAGTATGGGGAAAAAATCATCAATCTTGCCCGTTCCTAGTGTACCTTGGGAGGATATTTCTATGGATTTTGTGTTAGGATTACCTAGAACTAGGAGGGGGAGAGATAGTATTTTTGTGGTGGTAGATCGTTTCTCTAAAATGGCGCATTTTATACCTTGTCACAAGAGCGACGATGCTACAAATGTTGCTGATTTGTTTTTCAGAGAGGTCGTACGCTTGCATGGAGTTCCCAATACCATCGTTTCATATCGTGATGCCAAATTCTTAAGTCATTTTTGGAGGACGTTGTGGCATAAGTTGGGGACGAAGCTGCTGTTTTCTACTACTTGTCACCCCCAAACGGATGGACAAACGGAGGTCGTCAACCGCACATTGTCGACCATGTTGAGGGCTGTTTTGAAGACCAACTTGAAGCTTTGGGAAGAGTGTCTACCTCATATTGAGTTTGCATATAATAGGTCAGTACACTCCACTACTAAGGTAAGTCCGTTTCAAGTGATCTATGGATTTAATCCACGTGCTCCCATTGATTTGCTACCATTACCACCATCTGAAAAATTGAATTTTGATGCTACTACACGTGCTGAATTATTACTTAAGATGCATGAAACTACTAAAGCAAACATAGAGAAAATGAATGAGAAATATCGTGCTTATGGTAGTAAGGGTAGAAAAGAGATAACATTTGAACCGGGTGATCTTGTTTGGTTGCACTTGCGCAAGGATCGTTTTCCTGATTTACGAAAGTCTAAATTAATGCCCCGTGCTGATGGTCCTTTCCGTGTGCTTGAGAAGATAAATGACAATGCATATAAGCTTGAGTTGCCTGCAGCTTTTGGGGTTAGTCCCACATTTAACATTTCAGATTTAAAGCCCTATTAGGGAGATGATGATGAGCTTGAGTCGAGGACGACTCCAATTCAAGAGGGGGAGGATGATGAGGACATCACTTCACATGATACACACATGGAGCCTCCACCTACAATTCAACTACAAAGACCAATCACACGCGCCCGTGCCCGTCGCTTGAACCATGAGGTTAATTCTTTCCTTAGCAACTATGTTAATATTTGTTTGGACGGGATGCTACTGAATACTAGCGATATTTTGTTGCTTAGGAACATGGGAGATGGAATAGAAGAATTGGAGTTGAAGACGGAGTCGCGCGGATGATTTGAAGTCAAGAATTCGCTGGTTCGGACTACATCAACCACCCTGCACCAAAATGGGCATAACTTCCTCATACGAAGTCCGATTGGCGCGTTCTTTGACTTTTTGGAAAGCTGAGGAGAAGACGGATCGTTTGCCGTTGGTTACACCTCATTTGGAGTCTCGAGTCGTCCTGTGTATTTAAAACAGTCCTGCGTGACAGAACTGGGCCGTGTTGGCCCATAGTCTGAGTCTGTACGTCTTCTAGCCCACAGCCTGTGTCTGTTTGCCTTCCACAGGCCGCCGCCCTATATATTCTCACGCCAGCCGCCTTTAGGGTTAGGTTTTGCTTTGTTTGCATCTACACTGTTGTGTTTAGATCCCGCCTCTTGCACCGGACCGATTGGCTGCTGCATTGGCGTTTGTGAAACCTCACCTTATCTTTGTTTGTCTGTGATTTGGCATTCGATTTGTATCCTTCCTGTTCTTGCTTGTGTTCTTGGGTTCGCTTGCAGGAATTAGCCTTCGTGGCGAGGTCAATCGCGTCCTGCATGGTTGATAACCAACGGAGACAGTGGTGTAACGATTGCAAGGTTTTGATCCACCGGACCGGAGCCTTGGATCGCCAACGTCGAGATTCTCCACCAACCCAAGTTTATCCTTTACCTAGCTGAAGATCGGGACCACTCCCCCATCACACGCTAACAAAGTCATAATCTGAGATATCTCTACTAGGCAGACATTGTACCTTATCATGGATGATGTTAATAGACACATCGGCCAAAGCAACCTAGGTTGAAGTATCAGCTGGTACAACCTCCACATCATCGCCGTCCCACTGAATCAGGCAGTGGTGCAAAGTAGACAGAATACAGAAATTTGCATGAATCCAATCACACCCAAGTGGCACACTGTAGTTACCTTGCACATCGATAATGAAGAACGTCGTCGACAATGTCTTGGTGCCCATCGTCAGCTCTAGAGAAAGTACACCCTTGGCCTTAGAGCTCTCGCTGTTGAAGCCGTTGAGCGTCAGGTTGGTCCTCATCAAGTCATCTTCACTTCTACCGAGATTCTTCAATAGAGAGTACGACATCAGGTTGATGGTGGAGCCTACATCTACAAGAATCCTCGAGATTGGCTTCCCGTCGATGTGCCCCTTGACATAGAGAGGCTTCAAGTGATAGGCTGTATCCTGGGGTTTCTCAAAAATAGCCTCCTATGGGCCGAGGATCAACAAAGCAACGTCGTCCTATGGAAGATCAAACTCAGCAGGCAGCTTGATGATGTTTATGTCCATCAACCGAGGAGGGGGCCCCACGGAGATGGGCATGTAATCGTCGTCCATTAGATCATCCTCGTCGTCGCTCGGAGTAGGAGCCAGGTTGTTTATGGCAACTAGCTTCTTCTTCCATACCTGTCTTACTGCTGGCCGGGGACGGATCTCCTCGAACACAGCGTCTCGCTCATCCTCGGCCTTCTTCTCGCACATCTCGTAGGCTCAAAGATGTTGTAGCCGCCTCTTCTGGGACTTGGTCATACCTAGGGGTGCCCATGATGACTGTGGCTTAGTGTCGGGGGCCACCAACTTGCTCCTAGAATCTTTGGTCGAATGGGCATTACCCGGATAGGCCTTGGAAAATTTGTGTTTAGCGGAACCCTTCTCTCGCATGCTATCTTTTAGACTGGCCTTACTGTGCCGGTCTGACTAGGCTGTGTTGGTCGGACCGGCCACAGGGGGCCGGTCGGACTGACTGGTGTTAGATACCTGAGAGGACTTGGTCGGACCGGCCATAGTAGGCCGGTCGGACCATAGTGGCGTCGTCTGTCTAACTGGCCCTAAGGCTATGGTCTAACTGGATTTCTCCTTGGGATTCCTTTGTGGTTCGCCTTCACCGTGTTCTACGGAGGATCCCTTAGGGATTGGGACATCCTAGGACCCCACCTTGACGACGATAGCCTCGGATGCCACCTTCGGACGTCCTCGTGGTGTGATGGATAGTCTGCCGAAGATGTTGCCTCTCGGAACACTGACTTGACCCTGCATGTTAAAAAATTTGTACGACATGAATGGAGGAATATAATATGAGGCAGGGTATCCAGGAGGCAGAAAGTAGCAAGGGGGCCACTGCTCCATCGACAGATGATACGGCGGTGGTGGGAAAGGTGGCTCCAATGGCCTCAGTCATCATGGGCCGAACCCACTCTTTTGAGGAGGGCCCGACCTCGCTAGAGGTCCTAGCCGAGTTCTCACCTTCTCGGCCCTCTTCTAGTGCTTCTAGAGCAGCATGTTGTATGTCACGTTCGGCTTCTTGCGATTCACAGCCGAAGATGATGCGTTCATGTTCACTTTCCACACTCCTACCTCAGGGTTCTTCGGCACGAGCGTGTGTGGGCATGGTTCTCCGATCATGACCTCCTTCACTTTAGCGGACTCGGCTTGCTCGGGGCAAATCAGCACATTCTTCACGTCGAGATTGACGATGTTCATGGGAAAAGGGTCCTAGTCGAGTTTTATTTTGGGACTTGTATCTAGCTTCTACCGTCCTTCTTCTATGGCCGATTGAACCCACCGACGAAAAACATTGCAATCTTTAGTAAAATAGGAATGAGAATCATGCCACTTATAATAAGCCCGTTTCTTCAAGTCGTCGGCAGTCGGAATGACGTGACCCTTCCGTAAGATGATAAGTTTGTTCTTCAACAAAAAATCAAATATCTTATCGCACTTGGTCGCATCAAAAGAATACTTCACCTCATTGGGCCGACTCTTGTTCAGAGACGGCCGTAACTCAGTGCAAGTGACGGGCTTGGCCTTACTAGACCAAGTCCACTCTGCGGTGTACATATCGGCCGAGACATCCTCGCTCTCTGATGATTCCTCATCGGAGTGCTCCATGACGTGCACCTCGGCCTTAGGCTTGTTAAATGTCTTAGTGAATTTTCTACTCTTAGCTCAGCTTTCCTGAACCAGAGCCTTCTGTAGAACCTGACTAACATCGAAGAAATCTTGGCCATCTAGTTTCTCCTTAAGTTCAGAGTGAATACCGTTAAAAGCTAGGTCGGCCAAGTCTCTATTAGAAATGTTCAAAGTAAAATATTGGTTTCTTGTGTCCCTAAAATGCTTAACGTACTCAGAGACACTCTCGTTAGCCCTCTGTCTAACTGATGTCAGTGTAAAAATAATCATGAAACTTATGCTCCAACTAGGCCCAAGTCTGAATGGAGTTCGGTGGTACCGCCAAAAACTAAGTGAAAGTGGTGCCGGAAAGTGATAGAGAAAATAGTCTAAGCTTCAATGCATCCGACCCACTAGCTTTGCCGCACTGCGCTAGGAATTGTCCTATGTAATCTCGGGCACCCTAAAGCCGCGTGGGTACGAGATGGTGTCGAAGTAATCAGGGTACGACTTTTGATAAACTCTAACCCATCCTCTAGGTTTCCTACCCGCAACCTCTCTAAATAGTGCATGAATCCGCTTGTCATGGTTATCTACGCCTCTTACCTACGCACGTCTCTCATGTGGGGCACGACATGTAGTGGTATATCATGGTGTCGGCCATGTGGCTCCTCATCTCGTGGCGGCTTGTGATACGGGACGTGATCGAGCCTATGCGGGTGTGCGGGAGTAGGAGGTGCGGGCAACACGGGGAGAGGTAGCACAGGCGTGAGTGGTGGCAGCACATAATATGTGGTAGGAGTGGTCTGACCGGCCATAGTGCCGATGTGACCGAGGGCATGATGGCCGGTGAGACAGGCCTGATGGCCGGTCTAACCGAATGTTGCCGCATGTTGGTTCTGACACATGCCATTCCGACCGACCCAAGGGTCGGTCTGACCGACATGGTCATGCAGGACCTCGGCCATGGATGGCGTAACCAAAGACGTGAAAACATTTCTGGTAATCCCATCGGTTCTACTGTATATGCGATGAACAGGGGGTACACTAGATATTTGAGTGGGGGAAGCGGCCTCGAAAAAGCCAAATCTCCTAAACATCGCCTCCATCTTTGTTTCCAATTTCGAGTCAACTATGGCCTCTATGCGGTTTGCAACGGTAGCACTAACGGCCTGGTCAACTATGCTGCCTATCTTTTGCTCGAGGTCCTAGGAGGACATTCAAGGAGACGATGGGGTTACCATTCTCCCGGAGATATCGGGGATGTCACCATCGCGCTTGATGAAGCCCCCGTGGGTATTTGTGAAGCGGCCAAGAAAAAGAGTGTGTAGCTCCCTTGTCCTGGCCTCGAGATCTTCTCTATCCTCCTCGGAGAGGTCATCGAGGGTGCGGGAAGATGATGTTGTTATCATCAATCTCTGAGCTCCCCACCGGATTCATCGGCGTCGAGGGTCCCGTTGATGTAGAGGGAGTAGGTGTACCCGTCGCCGATGTTAAAGTGCTTGGCATGTATATCCCCAGCGGAGTCACCAAAAAGTGTGTTGACACGAAAATGTGCCAAACGCACTGACGCCGATCCGCCGATCCAAAAGCATGCAGATACATAGGAGTAAACCCCTAAGCGTAACACAAAGCCAACGTCATGTTCCGACGATCCTTAAACAGTGGTAAGGAAATAACGAAGTCGTCAGGCAATCAAATAATATTAATATAAAATTATCCAATTAACCGATGTGATAGGAATTAATCTCAACCGGCCAGCTAAAGCCTAATTGGGCTGACAGAAGACACACGGTCGGACCGACCTAAAGCTATCGGTCATACCGATTGGAAAGCAGTGGTCAGATCGGCCTGTAAATAGTGGTCAAACCAGTGACGCGGTTAAACAGTGCACGGGTCAAATAGAAGAAAAAACAAACCGGTCGAAGTCTAGTGGTCGGACCAGCCTAGTACTACCAGTCGAACCACAGTGTGCCGGCAGTAGATGACGGATCCAGCACGGGCCAGTTAGACCGGGGAATACCCACCGGTCTAACCGATAGGCCCTGGCAGATAACTTCGGTGCTCCGATGGCCAACTTCAAGATATTAGATTGATCTAAAACTCCTTGGTGAAGAATATAAAGAAGAACACACTAAAAACACCAAAAGACTAGGGGTAATTTAGCCAAGAGACTGAATTACCGGTAAAAACCGATAAAACGATAGAAATCTGTTACATGTATGAAACAAACGATTCACGAGCAAACTGACAAGGACTTACCGTGATTATGACGCAGCGGAAGGATGGTTTATAGCGCAAACCAGCAAAGATGGATGTGCTAAGCTAAACCTAGGGCAAGAAAAGTAGATTGAATGTAAATGCGATTCAACGCAAATAATAGATTGGATCTATTAGGGTTTTTTTATGGGGGGCTCCTTGAATTGTCATTGCCTCTATTTATAGAGGTTGGTCATTGTTGGGGGAAAATATCTCATCTTCAGGGTTATTGCCGAAGCAACATAAAGGCAGTCAGCAGGTTCGAAGGTTCCCAGAAGATCATCTTCGAAGATACCCGGAACCCGGTTCGAAGCACGAAGATAGGCCTTGGTTCGAAGTACATCTTCGAACTAAAGCTTTCCAAGATCTTTTCTGCCAGCTAAGATGGAAGACTTATCTTCTTTCTCATTAGATTAGTCTTTTACCATTTTAGCCCTATTAAGGGAATCACATAGTTTCCACTATGACGGTTGTAATAGAGGGGTAAATAGGTCTTTTCCTTAATGTTTGGGCCTATAAATACCCCCCATTTCACCCTGTAATAGGGACCGAATACAAGTTATTCAATACACACTTTCGAACTATTCTAAGTTATTATCCTTTCGGAGGCTTAGAACAGTTTGCTTCACAAACACTTCGTTTGTTAGTTTCTTTTCTACAGAAACCTGTTAGCGTAATCTTTTACGCCAACAGTTGGCGCCGTCCGTGGGGAGCCTAGTCCGAAAAACTTCGTTCTCTACCAACTTTTACATCATGCCTCCTAAGCGGAGCGCACCTCGCAATCCCACTCGGAGGTCCTCTCGGATCTCCGGAGAGATACCCTTTGACACAGTTGAAGTTGGAGGGTCTTCGGCTTTCCCTCCGCAAACTCCAGAAGGGGCTTCTATTCCTCGGACATACGAAGCCTCTCCGCCAACCCCTTCCATACTCCGACAGCCCGGAGTCCCTTCTCCACCCTCCATCCCGATTCGAACTGATCCTGTCAGTTCTCAAGACCCGGAAGGTCCTTCCGGAGGAGATGAAGATAGCCTTGGAGATATGGCCACTCAAATGGCCAACCTTCAAGCCGAGGTAGCAAGATGGCGACAAGAAGCTGCGGACAAGCTTCGCTTTCAAGCCATCCCAACTATCCCAGAAGTGCCCGAAGATGATGATATTGATTATCCCGAAGCCCCGGAGAACGCTTCCTACGACAATGAATCTCCGTTGCATCCTGAGCTGCAGAAGGTTCGCTTTGATCCAAAGTTTAAAACTTCGAAGCTCTGCAAGTATGCCGGAGATGAAGATCCCGGAGAGTTCGCGCGTTCTTATGCCCTGGCGATTGAGGCTAGCGGCGGAGTCAGAGACACTATGGCGAAGTGCTTCCTGTTAGCTCTTCAAGGAGTGGCGTTGAGATGGTTCTGGTCTTTAAAGCCAGGATCAATCAATTCGTGGTCACAGTTGAAGAGGAAGTTTATAAGTAACTTTCAGGGCACCTTCGTGCCTCCTATGTCAACAGGAAGCCTTTTCCAAGTGAAACAGCTCCCCGGAGAAACATTGAGGCAGTACTTTAAGCGCTTCGCTCATACAAAGTCGCAAATTCGGGGGCTGTCCACATCCTCAGTGGTTGATGCGGCTCGGGAAGGCGTCAGTCATCAAGGCCTTCTGGATAAACTGCATCGGAAGAGCATCTCCTCAGTCTCACAGTTGATGTCATATTTCGAGGAGTATGCGAGGTCAGAAGAGGGTTGGCTTCGGAGGACTGCTGCTACTTCGACAGTATCGCAAGAAGTTAAAGCAGAAGTGAAGACTTCGGCACAGCCGCAGGAACCAGTCTTCGAAGTGCAACATGATCGAAGAAGAGGGCAAAAGCACCCTCGCTCTGAAGTCTTGAATATTGCAGCCCCACAGAAGTTTGCACCAAGAGCTCCACAGTCTGCGGGGAACAAGGCCAGCGGCTGGAGGCCGCCAGGGAAAACGGCTGGCAAAGGCCAGACCCTTTTTTGTTGTATTCATGGAGAAAATCGAAGCCATGCAACTGACACTTGCAAGGCTATCCTTACCCTAAGGGGAGAGTACTTGGAGAGAACTTCGGGTCGAGGCAGTACCGACCGAAGTCCAGCAGCAACGCGCCCTGAGCCGGTCCAGGCTGTGGCGCGGATAGAAAATTTTGATGCTGCAAGGCACCCTCCGGTGGCCAATGTTATGCCACCTCCGAAGCAAGAGGAAGGGCAAGATAGAGGAAAGAGAGTAGTTCTCCCTATCTCCGGAGGAGGTACCCTCGGAAGCATGTCCAAGAGACAGCGAAGAGAGTACGTTCGGGAAGTAGGTCATATTGGGACTTCGTCATCTGCAGCTGCAATGCCGGAGTGGTCTCATGTTCCGATATCTTTCTCTGCGGAGGATGCAGCTGGTATTAAGTTCCCACACGCAGATCCATTGGTTATCACTGCTGATATTCCAGGGACTGAAGTCCGAAGGGTGCTAATTGACGGAGGTAGTTCGGCAGATATCATTTTTGTGCAAGCCTTCGATCAGTTATGCATTTCCAGGAAGCATCTCCTCCCAGCGGCTCGTCCTCTGCAAGGCTTCGCAGGACCTCCGCTTGATGCACTTGGCCAGATAGGCCTGGAAGTTACCTTCGGAGAAGGTTTATTAGCCCGAACTGAAGAAGTTATCTTTGATGTGGTAGATGCCCCGTATGCTTATAATGTCATCTTCGGACGGGGCATGTTGAATCAGTTCGGAGCTGTGGCGCATCACAACTACTTGTGCATGAAGATGCCCACACAAGCAGGAGTCCTAACAATCTTCGGAGATCAAGCCATTGCTCGGAGGGCGGAATATGGTCACGGTCCCCCTCTTGATCCGAGGCAAGTAAACAGTGTGCAGGATAATGAAGAAATTTTTTCAGCCTCCTCCGAAGCTTCGAAGAAGTCTTTTCCGAGACCAAGTCCCGAAGGAGAGATTGCAACGAAGGTCATTGTTAAAGATGGTAAAGAATACACTTTTCAATTTGGTAAAGATTTACCTCCTGAAGTTGCAACCTCCTTGGAAAAGGTCGTGGAAGAAAATTTCGATGTCTTCGCTTGGTCTGACGAAGATATCACCGGAGTCGATCGGGATATCATTGAGCACAGTTTACTTGTAAACCCGAAGGCCCGGCCTGTTCGACAAGGACTCCGGAAGATGTCCGCAGAGAGAGCTGCTCTAGCTAAGGACGAAGTTGAAAAACTATTGAAGGCTGGGATTATCAGAGAAGTGGCTCACACAGAATGGTTAGCCAACCCAGTCTTCGTCAGGAAGAAGTCTTCCGGGAAGTGGCGCATGTGCATTGATTTCACATCCTTGAATAAAGCATGCCCACGTGACCCCTACCCCATGCCCCGAATTGATCAGCTAGTTGACTCCACTGCAGGTTCGGAGTTATTAAGCTTCCTTGACGCGTATTCTGGTTATCATCAAATATGGTTGAAGCGCGAAGATGAAATCAAGACAAGCTTTGTAACTCCTTCGGGAGTCTTTTGCTATGTAAGAATGCCCTTCGGCCTAAGAAATGCTGGGGCTACTTTTTCCAGATTAGTTGCTAAGGCTCTAGGTCATCAATTAGGTCGCAATGTAGAGGCCTATATAGATGATATTGTAATAAAGAGTGCTTTAAAGCAGCAACATAGCCTAGACTTAGCAGAAACATTCCATAGCCTTCGGGCATGTGGGATCCGTCTTAACCCCGAAAAATGTATATTCGGAGCTAAGGCTGGAAAGTTGTTAGGGTATTTAGTTTCAAGCAGGGGAATTGAAGCTAGCCCTACTCAAATAACTGCGCTGCAGAAGATGGCTCCTCCGGAGAATTTAAAGCAAGTACAAAAGCTGACTGGACGTCTGGCTGCACTTAGCAGGTTTTTATCAAGGTCTGCGGAGAGGAGCTTGCCAATATTCAAAGCTTTGAAAGGGTCCGAAGATTTTGCATGGACACCGGAGTGTCAGAGAAGCTTCGAAGATATTAAAGATTATCTCAGTAATCTTGCTACACTCACGGTGCCTACTGCGGACGAAACCCTACTCCTGTACCTTGCAGCTACAGGTTCAGCTGTCAGCGCAGTCCTTGTCAAAGAAGTGGATTTCAATGGAAAGTTGGTCCAAAATCCTGTCTATTTTGTATCCGAAGCATTGTCAGGAGCGAAGACAAGATACTCCGAACTTGAGAAGTTCGTTTATGCTCTGATAATGGCTTCGAGGAAGCTAAGACATTATTTTTTGGCTCACAATGTAATTGTACCAACTTCGTATCCCTTAGGAGATATGCTCCGAAGCAAAGATTCCACTGGAAGGATTGGAAAGTGGGCAGTCGAGCTAGCACCCTTCGGCATATCTTTCTTGGCAAGGACAGCTATCAAATCCCAAGTCCTAGCAGACTTCGTAGCAGAGTGGACTCCACCTGCAAATTTAACTCCGGAGAAATCAAATGACGGAGTCTGGACTGTTTACTCCGATGGGGCTTTCCAAGCATCCGGAGCAGGCATTGGGGCAGTGTTGATTTCACCGTCAGGGCAAAGAGCAATGTACTCCGCAAGACTCAACTTTAAGTCTACCAATAATATAGCGGAGTATGAAGGGATTTTATTGGGACTTCGGAAAGCACGTGCTCTAGGGGCTACAAGAATAATTATAAAAACAGATTCTCAGATAGTAGCAGGGCACGTAGACAAAAGTTTTCAAGTTCGACATCCACAGCTTGCAAAGTACTTAGAAGAAATCCGCAAAATCGAAGCACATTTCAAGGGTATTTCCATTCGGAGTATACCAAGAGCGGAAAACGTGCAAGCAGACATTTTAGCGAAGGCTGCAGCTGGAGCTGTGGATGTGCCTGAAGAAGCTTTCTATGAGGAGCTCAATATACCTTCGGTGCCACAAATTGCCTCTGCAGAGATTCTTTGCATTCCTAGTGCAGATTGGAAAGATTCGATCATAGAACTCTTGCAAGGAGGAACAAATTTGCCCGAAGAACCCCAGTTGTCAAGATTAAAGCTCAGAGCAAGAAACTATCAGTTAATCAACGGTATATTATACAAGGCCGGAGTATGTTCCCCGCTACTCCGATGTATATCTCAAGCCGAAGGCCAAGAAATTCTTCGAGAAATTCACGAAGGCCTTTGTGGAAGCCATTTAGCCCCTAGAGCTCTGGCAGGAAAAACACTTCGCCAGGGGCTTTATTGGCCCACAATAACAGCTGATGTGGAGAGCTTGGTCCGCACTTGTCAAGGATGCCAGTGGATGGGTCGACGGAGTCATCGCCCACCAACAGCTCTTCAAGTCATTGCTCCGGTATGGCCCATGGCCAGATGGGGTATGGATCTAATTGGTCCCTTTCCATTAGCAAAGGGAAATTTGAAGTTCGCAGTGGTAGCTATTGAATATTTTTCTAAGTGGGTGGAAGCAGAGCCCTTAACAGCTATCACTTCGAACAATGTACAGAAATTCTTCTGGAAGAACATTATTTGCCGGTTCGGAGTGCCTAGATATCTCACAGTTGATAATGGAACACAGTTCGACGCAGAACCCTTCAGGATGTTTTGCGAAGATCTAGGCATTCGACTATGTTTTGCTGCAGTGAGACATCCTCAGTCGAATGGAGCCGTAGAGCGAGCCAATGGAAATATTTTATCAGGGCTAAATCGAAGAATAGTAGGATTATCAAAGGGACTGTGGACCGAAGAGCTTTCGAAGATTCTGTGGTCCATTCGGACTACGCAAACAAGGTCCACAGGTTTTACTCCGTTCAGACTACTATTCGAAGATGAAGCTATGACTCCAACGGAGCTCAAAGGGGGATCATTTCGCAGCACCGAACCGGACATTGAAGAAGAAAGACAAGCTTCGTTAGATTTGTCAGAAGAAACAAGACTTCGGGCTGTAGCTAATTTATCAAAGTATCATCAGCAGACCAAGACTTGGTATGACCCGAAGGTTAAGCTCAACGAGTTAAGGCCGGGTCATCTTGTTCTACGAAGCATTATAGCACCAGGGAAGTTATGCAATAAATGGGAAGGTCCATATCTAATTGTCCGCTCAGGGTGCCCTGGTTCATTTAAATTAGCTAATTTAGAAGGTGAAGAGTTAGCACATACTTGGCATGCGGAGCACCTAAAGCGATACTTCGCATAAGGGCTCCTTGTAATTCGCTTGTAATCACCTCTAAATTAATATAGCATATGACCCTGATAGTTGCCTTCCCCTCATAGACTTCCAGCTTCCGAGTGGACGCACTGGAACCGCGGGGTCGACCGAGAGGGAAGTGTCATTAAGCTGGGTTGTATTTTCGGACTTCGAACCCATAAAGTTCGAAGCCTCCGATGTGGGGGCTGACATAATCCGGAGCCCAGGCCACTGGCTTGTAGGCATCCGTAAAAGAGCCCAAAACCACACTCTACGGAGTCCAAGCCATTGGCTGGTAGACTTCCGTAAAAAGAGCCGAAGGTGGCCAAAATCTACGGAGTCCAAGCTGCAGCTTGCAGACTTCCGTAAAAAGAGCCGAAGGTGGCCAAAATCTGCGAAGTCCAAGCCATTGGATGGTAGACTTCTGCAAAAACAGTCGAAGGTGGCTAAATTATACGGAGTCCAAGCCATTGGCTGGTAGACATCCGTAAAAAGAGTCCAAAGAGACCATTGCAAAACTCCGAACCATTGGTTCGTCAGAGATCGCAAAGACAAGCCGAAGGTGGCTAAAGCAAAACAGCATTTGAGCCATGAGCTTCGAATGTCTGTTAACATAAGTCCAAAAGTGACAAATTTCTTAAGACACTAAAGTGTCCTGAAAGTTATCTCAATTGATTTCTTTCGTAAAACAAAGGTACTAAGTTACCATTCTTCTGACTGCAAAAAGTCGAAGACATTTCATAAGATTTCAAAAGATCTTTAAATGACAGAGGGGCTCTGAACCCCCAAAAAATTGTACTCTGAAGTTTTTTCTTTGCGCATAACCATCTTTGAATACATTTCGAAGTTGCTTATACCCAAAGAGGGGCTAGTAAATATGGAGACAATTTTAAAATCAGCATTCACTATTAAAACAAACGTGTTTACTGATTACACTATGAAAAATTGGTATCTATACCAAGAAGGAATCGGAGACCTCTTCGGTCCCGAGAGCTAGGGGTGGAATGACTAGTTCCAACATCAGAAGTTCTAAGAACTTTACGTTTAACTCTCTTCCTCCCCTTCGAAGCTCTAAAATCCTTCTGCTCTTGTTGAAGCTCGGCCCAAGTTCGAAGTCGCTCGGGGCTTCTTTCCCAGCTTCTAAGATCTTCAGATCTTTTATTTCGAGCTTCACCTTCGTCTTCAGACCATTTAGTGTCTTCAGAAGACGAGGTGTTTGCGTCAACTTCTTTATCTTCCTCTTTAATATAAGACAATACGTCTTTGATTACTTCGGGCGCAATTACGCCGGAGTCATCTCGATGAATAAGAAATCGAGGACGCTTATAATTCTTTAGAAGTTCGAAGGTGTTCCACAATGAGCAAAGTTCGTTGTTAGGCTCTAACACTTCGATATCTTCCATAAGAGGCAAAGCCTAAAAATATAACAAACAAGATTTTCATTGATGAATGTTTACAAGCATAAAGCTTTACATGGTTAAAAATCCTAAAATATTCCTAAACCTACGGGTTCGAAGGAGGTTGACTGCTCGAAGCTTGAGTCCGAGCGTGCTTCTGGCGTTGGCCTTCGTCGATCCAAGCCTTGATCGCAGAACGACCTTCGGCTCTCCAGGAGGTTTGGAAGGCTCGCCAAGCAGCAGCCACACCTTCGGAAGGTTTGAGAAGTCGCTCGTCGTCGAAGGTGATTGGACCCCCTCCTGCGTCCGGAGTTATTGATCGGCCCAGATCTTCGTAATAGCGAAGAAGACCAACAGCAGACACTTGTCCGGAGAGTTCTTCGTATCTAATGCCCGCCGTCTTCATCTGCTTCGCCACCCCTTGGATCCTTTTCAACCGGCGCAGAAGAGTGATGTTATCATCAGAAGGAAATGTCCCAGTAGTACCGAAGTACTCTAGGACATCTAACAATTGACTCATAACCTCCGCAGCCACCTTCTCAGACTTCAACTTGTCTTCGTTCAGCGCATCCTTCATCGAAGTGACTTCATCCAAAACCCCAGAAAGCCTAGCATTTTAGTAGTCAAAGTATTCTTCTGGTTTAGTAGTTGGCTAGCTTCCTCTTCAAGTCGGACGAGCTTGGACCCCGCAGTAGCGTGCTCCGCCCGCAGTTTCTCAACCTCTGCTCGAAGCACAATCCTCTCTGCTTCGAGCTCTTTCTTCGCAGCTTCCAAGCTTTGCCTGGCCCTTCGCTCTGTTGATATTATATTGTCCATTTGAGCCACTCGACTTTCGGAGATGTTAAAATTCCTTTGAAGAGCACTATTTTCTTCCCGAAGCCGAACGATTTCTTCGTCATTGCATATATTTGCAGCTCGGGCCAAGACAGTTTGCTGTCAAAATAAAAAAAACTAAAGTAAATATTTATTCGAAGATGAATTCTATAATATTTCGCAGTTACTTCGTACCTGGGAGGCTGTACGTTCAATAACGGCATTAAGCTCCGTCCTGTCAGCCTTGCTCGGGATGGCCACTAATTTGGTCTCCCCTATGTCATGGCTAGCTCGATCCAAAGGTTCGAGCAAAGTCCGAAGACCAGTTGTTTGCCCTAAGAAAGGAGCCAGCAAGGGGAGCATGCTTATTGCCTCTTGGTCATCTTCGTTCAACGAAGGACCAGAGCTTTGGCCTATGGTCTTCGGAGCCACTGGAGATTGACCCTCCCTGGAAGATTGGCTCTCGTCTGTTGAATCAGACGGAGTTGATTCGGAGCTTATAGCAGGCAGGGGCTCTATTTGTCTTTTGCCTCTTCCAGGTCCCTTTTGAGTAACTCTCTGGGCTGGCTCCGAAGTTGTCGAAGGTCCAGGAATTATTTCCTCTTGACGGACTTCTTCCATAGGAGTGGACTCTATAAAATAATGAAAAGTATTATACATTGTATAAATACTCAAAATAAACACGAAGAAGTTATTCGAAGTCTACCTTCGACATTTTGCAGAGGAGTCATCGTCGGACTGTTCGGTGGATCGAAGGCTAATTCTTCATCCGAATCAGCCGTTAAGTCTTGGACTGCAGGAGCATCGTCCTGAGCAGTCCTCGTTGCTTCTTAGGGAATCGAAGCCATAGTGACTTCGACCCCACTTTCATTCACAGGAACTTTGTCCTGAGTTACATCTTCTTGAACTACCGAAGTCCTTGGTTGATCAACATTATCTCCGGACTCCGGTACGTTCGCAGGTACTTCGGCTTGTGCAGTCCTTTGAGTTTCATTCTCTTCCATCAGACGCACAAGAAATGTCCCTGTTTCTTCTTGGGAGTCGGAAACCGAAGCCCTTGAGCTCGAAGGTGCAGGATCCGAAGGCGCGAGGTTTTTTGGCTTACGAGCCACCTTCTTCACCGGAGTTTTTGCTGAACTCGAAGTCCCAGCTTCGGCTTTCCTCTTCTGGGGCCCTTTCTCCGAAGGCACCCAATCCATCAGAGGGGGAGGAGTGAGTTTCAACATTCCCCATACTCTATTAAACCTTTCCCAACTCCCGACCAATTTAATCCGCCATTCTTTTTCAGTCGGAGTTGGGGCACCCAAAATCTTCTCCGAAGCCCTTACAATTTGCTCTGAAGTAATAGGGGCTGAAGAAGCTAAAAAATAAATAATTCAAGTTAGTCTTTCTTCGAAGTAAATATATACAATGCATGTTGATTTCGAAGTTACCTGCAGGGCTCGAAGTTAAGTTGATCTTGCGGAGACCGCCTTCCGAATCATCCTCAAAGATGATAGGCTAGTTGGCCATCAGCGGAGGAATTTGCAGTCCGAGGAACTCTTCGGCTAAGTCCCGCATGCTTAACCTTCGACTAATTTTCTGAAGCAGGTTAAGACGAGCTTCGAGCTGGCCTTCGTTGGGTTGCACTAAGGCTTCCTTCCGGAAGTGAATCTCTTTCAAAGGTCCAGCTAGAGAGTTACCTGCCCCAACTTCGGCATAGAACCACCTCATCACCCAGTCAGTGTACCATCTTGCGTTGATGGCCTTAGCAGGGAATTGCAGGGCATATTCGTCCCGAAGTCTAAAATTAATGCTTCCGAAGGCAACCACCACTTTCTCACCTCCGGAGCCCACGAAGGTCTTCGGCTGGCAAGTTGCTCTATGAAGTGCAGCGAAGATTTCTGCCCTCCCCTCGCAACCTTCGGCTCTCAGCGCCCATTCGAAGATAGCTAACCTAGCTACTGCATTCGGAGATAATTGGGGGAGGGTTACATGAAATAGATCCAAAACTTCCGCTAAGAAGTCCACTGCAGGAAGGCCCAAGCCGGCTTCAAAGAAGGCTTCGAATACGACCACTTCTCCGGGCCTCGGTGACGGAATAAGCTCTTTTCCAGGCTTGCGAATCACTACTCCGGTACTGATTTTCCCTTCTACTGCTATTGCTAGTGATTCCCTCTTACAGGCAGAAGACCCCAGTTCAAAAGACTGGTCCAAATAATTCGTCGACGGCGGGCACAGACCTTAATTATCGGCGATTTGGGGATTTCTCCCCCCTGCCGCCATGGATGTCGCTGTCGGCATCGGAGATGCCGCCGCCAACGCTGCCGCCGCTGCTGCTGCAGCCGCCTGCTGTCGAGCCAAAGCCGACGGAGGCGCAGATCCCTTAGTCTTCACCATCGCGATCGTCGGATTGCTCTGAGGAAATGGAGGCTAGGGCTCAAGAACTCAAAGGGCTAAAAAGTTTTTGGTTGCTAGAATGCGGTGAAAAGGTAACTGGGTAACTTCTAGGCCCTCTATTTATAGCCTAGACTTCACTTTCTTACCGTTAATCCATGTCGTTTCGCATTCCTGCCGTTATTCCTCTTACGAAATTAGCGCCAGCTATAGTCTCCGTTAGAAACAGAAACTAACGGCTATTTCTTCTAAGTCTGAAAAGACTTTCGAACTTCCTAAGTCAGTTCTAAGATAGTTCGAAAAGCAATTACCTTAAGACTGATTCGGAGTTCATATCTTCATGCATTTCGGAGATAAAATAAAAACCAATAACCCCTATGATTGGTTATCTTTTCCTTTCGTATACTGCTCTCCTAACGTTACAGGTCAGCGGAGAAGCATATTCGAGGGGCTACTGTTGGGGGAAAATATCTCATCTTCAGGGTTATTGCCGAAGCAACATAAAGGCAGTCAGCAGGTTCGAAGGTTCCCAGAAGATCATCTTCGAAGATACCCGGAACCCGGTTCGAAGCACGAAGATAGGCCTTGGTTCGAAGTACATCTTCGAACTAAAGCTTTCCAAGATCTTTTCTGCCAGCTAAGATGGAAGACTTATCTTCTTTCTCATTAGATTAGTCTTTTACCATTTTAGCCCTATTAAGGGAATCGCATAGTTTCCACTATGACAGTTGTAATAGAGGGGTAAATAGGTCTTTTCCTTAATGTTTGGGCCTATAAATACCCCCCATTTCACCCTGTAATAGGGACCGAATACAAGTTATTCAATACACACTTTCGAACTATTCTAAGTTATTATCCTTTCGGAGGCTTAGAACAGTTTGCTTCACAAACACTTCGTTTGTTAGTTTCTTTTCTACAGAAACCTGTTAGCGTAATCTTTTACGCCAACAGTCATGAGTTCCTGGGCTTTTCTCTGAGTTGGACACAGGTTCCAAGTCGTTAAAATTAATTAGGGATAAAATACACCCATAAACAACGACTCAATGATTTGAATCCTACCTATGTCTGACATTGTCATTTGGGTCATATAAATGAGAAGCGCGTGCAGAAGCTCCATAGTGATGGACTTTTGGAGTCATTTGATTTTGAATCATATGACCCATGCGAGTCTTGCTTACCTGGCAAAATGACAAAGACGCCTTTCATTGGACATAGTGAGAGGGCGAGTGAGCTATTGGCCATAGTACACACTGATGTGTGTGGACCAATGAGTCACAAGGCTTGGAGAGGGTTTTGGTACTTTATTACTTTTACCGACAACTTTAGTAGATATGGCTATGTCTACTTGATGAGGCATAAGTGGGAATCCTTTGAAAAGTTCAAGGAGTTCTAGAATAAAGTACAAAATCATACGGGCAAGACAATTAAATTTCTATGATCGGATCATGGGGGTTAATATTTGAGCCATGAGTTTAGTGATCATCTGAAGCAGTATGGAATTGTTCCACAGCTGACTCCACCCGGCACACCCCAATGCAATGGATTGTCCGAGTGGAGAAACCACACTTTGTTGGACATGGTGTGGTCTATGATGAGTCACACTGATCTTCCATTATCCTTTTGGGGTCTCGCTCTAGAAATAACAACTTTCTCGATTAACAGAGTTCCATCTAGGTCAGTAGAAAAGACGTCGTATGAGATGTGGTCTGGGAAGCGTCTCAGTTTATCTTTTCTAAATATTTAGGGATGTGAGGCGTATGTCTGTTCGACAATCCAAAAGTGCACAGATAAATAGGGACAAGCCTAAGCGTGACTTGGCACCGACGTCACGTTCTGACTACCCTTAATAGTGATAAGGGGGGTGGAGTCGCCAGGCAACCAGATTACACAAAATAACCCAATTAGCCGAAAAAGATAGATTAAACAGAATAAAATCAACAAACCAGTTGGATCCCACCTGGTTCGAAGTCTGATGCGAAGGGGTCACCGAAGTATACCTTCGGCGTCTGGTGCGAGGTACTCTGTCGAAGGGTGCTTCGGCGTTCGGACTGATCCAGCCGAAGATGGACTCCGAACGGATCTAGACACGATGATCACCTCCGAACGGATCTAGACACGATGATCACCTCCGAACAGCGGGGTTTGGTGTGATATCTCCGATACAGCAAACTACGAAAATAGTGACGCGAGGGCCACGCGCGAGTGCAATTTCGTCTGGTGTGGAGTATGGTCGTGGCGAAGCCTGTTGCGACGAAGTATGCTATCGAAGCCTGTTGTCGGAGCCTGTGGTCACGCCGAAGGGTGTCGTGGGGACCTTCGAAACCGATCTCTCAGCTCCAGACACCTCCAACGAAGTGGCTCCGAATGTGCGAACCTGCAACAGAGATGATGCAAAGTACCAATTCGGCCTGAGGACCAAATTTTGCTAAGTGTTGCACTAGTAGCGAAGGTAGCAATCTATTACGCAGATTAGCGGATACTTCACAGGCGAAGTAACAAGGCGATAACAATCTATTACGTAGATTAATGGATACATCACGAGCGAAGTAACAAGGATTACCACTGTTCTGTAGTGGCCGACGGTGGGCTTCCAGGAAAACCCACAAAGAGGTACATGAAAAAATAAAGGTAAAGTAAATAGATCAAAGCATTGGGCTTTGGTTTGGTTTGAGTTGGGGGGCTCTCCACACCGGCCATGCCTCTCTATCTCTGCCGAGGTGGGCTTCGGCCAGGCCCGTCGAGGCCTGCTCCTCGGGCCGAAGCTTCGGCAGCGTGGGCCTCCGAAGGTTTCCTGGCCGAAGCCCAAGGGCTGGCTAGAGGCTTTCGGAGCCCATAGCTCAATGGACTTCGGCCCTGTAAGGCTTTGGACAGACCCAGGACATGTGTACTTTTGGCCCAAATCACCAAAAATTGATATTTTGACAATCTAGCCATTAATGCCATTTTTTGCTATCAACACATGCCCCCCTGCCTTTTAGTGAACTAGTGAACTAAAAGCACAATGAGCTGAAGACGATACCATCCATATCGGCTTTCCGACACTTTTATGATGTTTGCCACACACTTGGGAAATACCTTTTCAAGTATCTACCATTCAAAGCTCTTCGAAACCGCTCTCCCTGCAGGGATTCCAACACGTATGCGTTGCCGGGAGTGATTTCGGCTATCTTAAAAGGACCTTCCCAACTAGGTGACCATTTGCCAAATTTGGGACTCTTCGTGCCTAAAGGCAAAATCGTTTTACATACCAAGTCTCTTATTTGAAACGATTTTGGTTTAACCTTCTTATTGTAGGCTTTAGCTACTCTCTTCTTGTCTACTTCTATGGCTTCTAAAGCCCTTAGTCTCTTATCGGTCACTTCCTCTAGATTATCTTTCAGAAGAGCCTCATACTCATTGACCGATAAGCCGTCTTGCTTTAACACTCTTAAGGATCCAAGATCTACCTCTACAGGTAGAACGACCTCTTGTCCATATACCAACTCATATGGACTAACCTTGGTGGCACCGTGCTTTGCAATCCTATAAGCCCATAATGCCTCGGAAAGAACTTTATGCCACCTTTTAGGAAACTCTTCAATTTTCTTCTTAATAAGCTTAATCACAGTTTTATTAGTAGACTCGGCCTGACCATTGGCCTGAGCATAGTAAGGTGAAGAGTTTATCAACTTAATACCATAGTATTCAGCGAAGTCCCTTACTTCTCCAGAAACAAATGAACTACCTTGATCCGTAGTAAGAGTTTGGGGAATGCCGAATCTATGTATGATGTGCTTCAAAATAAAATCGCATACCTCGTTGTGAGTCATGTTCTTGAGAGGTACGGCCTCGGTCCACTTAGTGAAGTAATTCATCGCCATCAACACGAACCGATGCCCTTTTAAGGAAGGAGGGTGAATTTGGCCAATGAAGTCTAGACCCCAACCTCGAAATGGCTATGGCTTGACAATAGGATTGAGTAATGAGGCATGAGCCAACTGAATATTGCCAAACTTTTGGCATGCTTCACACCCTCTATAGTACTTGAAACAGTCTTCAGTCATAGTCAGCCAATAAAACCCTGCTCTTTTGAGTATCCAACTCATTTTTTTGGGCCGACTGATGAGTGCCGCAAAGCCCTTCATGGACTTCCCCTGTAGCTACTTGGGATTGCTCATGGTCTAAACACTTCAACATTACTCCATCGATGGTTCGACGATACAATATGTCGTCTATCAACACGAATTTGAACGCTTGTCGCTGAACCTTCCGATCAACCCTTTAGCTAGGGTCTCTCAAATACTAGACGATTGGGACTCTCCAATCGCCCTTGCAAGTTTCAGAGGGTCTCGCTGGTCCACCTTCTGAAACAACTTCTAAACTACTGACTTCAGGGTGCCCCCCGAGCCATTCCAGCTCCTGCCGAAGCCTAGCCGAGGTGGCCATTCGGAGTGTGCTAGGCCGAAGCTCTTCGGAGGGTTTGGACTCCGGGGAGCCTTCTCCGTCCGGGAGGCTTCGCACTATGGTCTCCGGTGTGCCAAATCCTTTGATCGGCAGAGCACTCCGATCTAGGTGCTTCGGCGTGCGGTGGCCTTCGGCGACCTGAGGGGTTCGACCCGAGGCGTGCGCCCTCCCACCTTTACTTGCTTCGGCAGTTGGACTAAACAATGGCTTCTCCAATACAGAAAATTTCCCTCTCCTGACTTGGTAGCCAGATGCTTGCTGAGCCAAATCATTGGCGACTGAATTGGCTTCTCCTGACACGTGAGATATTTTGAAATCATCAAAAGTAGCAACTATGTATAGACATTTGTCCAAGTAGCTATTGAGCAAGCCATTAAAACATTTAGCATTCTTAGGTACTTGTTGTACTACTAATAACAAATCACCATATGCGTGAACATGTTTAGCGCCTACAGACTCTAGTAGTTCAAGACCTAGCAACAAAGCCTCGTATTCGGCTTGGTTATTAGTGGAAGAAAACTCTAGTGGGGCCGAGGTTTCAAAGCGCATACCATTAGGTGATATGAGAACCACTCCAATACCTTGGCCACTCTTGCAAGCCGAACCATCAAAATAGATTTTCCACGGTACTACCTCAACTAGAGCAACAACAACACTCCAGCTAACATCTATGTGATGATCAACTATAAAGTAGGCTACAACTTGGCCTTTCATCGCTCTTAGGGGCTCGTAGGCCAAATCATACTCAATCAACGTGTAATCCCATTTTCCGATTCTTCCACTTAGAATCGGCTTCTGTAACATGTGCTTTATAACATCGGTTTGGCAAACGACAACACCTGTGGTGGGGAGAAGATAATGGCGTAACTTGGTGCACGCGTAATAAAGTGATAAACATAATCGCTCCACAAACGCGTACCTGGTTTTGGCGTCTAGAAGGAGGCTGAGGAGCCATGCTGAATAGCGTGGGCCTCATGGCTCCAGTAGTGATGAGTCATTGTCAACGATAGTCAACAAGGACTGAAGAAGAGAAGAGATCTGCTGTTTCATGGGCCGCGTGTGACTCAGGTACACGGGCAGCGAGCGACTGTCGGGCAGAGGAGGCTGCGAAGTCGGGCTGGCCCAATCCGGGTGCATGGGCCAGAAGCAGTAGAAGACCCACTGGGCTGTTGACCAGGACTGACTCAGGTACACGGGCGGTGAGCGATTGCCGGGCTGAGAGAGCTGCGGAGTCGGGCCGGCCCAATCCGGGTACCTGGTGCAAAGCTGGTGGAGGCTTTGTCAGTTTCAGCGTAAAACTGACAACCGTTGATTCTGTATCCGACTGTCCAGAAGAGTAGCTTCCGGATATGTCATCTGTTACTCTAGGCCCACAGTCAGTCAGTTGTGTCTGTAAAAATTCCTAAGGGCAGTAGAGTCTTTTCTTTATTTTTGAGTCTGTAAAAACCCTAAGGGGCTGGTAGAATATTCCTAGTGTTGGGCTGCCTATAAATAGCACCCCAATCCCTAGGGTTTGGACTACCCTTTGTGCTGAAATCAAATCTGTTGGGTCACTTTTGTCTCCCGTCTTCTCTCTCCTGTGTGCGCCGCCAGGACCCGTTTCTCCCTGTTCGTGAGTTATTTTGGCTCAAATCTCTTGGATGCATTTAAGCCTTGGTCCCTGGTGAATTTATTGCTTGCATTTTATTCGGTTTGGAGAGTTATTGCTTCAGCTACGAGTTGGTGAATTTATTTCTTGAGGAGAAGCTTCTTCTGTTGCTTCTGTTCTTCACAAACTGAGTACTAGTTCTTGCTGTTGCAACTAGTACTACTTTTCTGTAGCTACAGTGTTCTGTAGCAGCTTTTCACCTTCTATTGCGCAGCTTTTAGATCGAAGCTGATAGTCTTATTCACCTTTTTCTGGGTGTGTCTGGCGAAGCTCGTTTCAGTGCGAAGCCCCTCAACTCCGTGAGACAGGCTTCGATCGAACATCTTTAAAGGCTTCGCTCAGACTTCGAACCTCGGTCTTTCGTGTCGTGTGTTGCTTGCTTCGAAGTATTTTCTGATTGGACGGCATCGCACACTTCGACAGTGCGAAGGTACTCCGGCCCTAGCTGTTGGAAGTTCATACTTCGTTAAGTTTCGGAGTTGACTTCGAAGCTTGCCTTTCCACTTAGCTTCGCATTGTTTTTCTTAGAAGCGTGTCACCCTTCGCTACTGTTTTCGGAGCTTGCTCTTTTCGAAGTTAGAGCATTGGCTTCGGACTTGATTTTCTGTCACGTGACAGACTTCGCTTCTTTGTTCGAAGGTTGTCTGTTCGTGTGTTGTGTTCGAAGTTCTGTGTTTGAAGGTTTTGCTTCGAAGCTTTCGGTTCAAAGTGTGTTCGAAGTTTTGTCTTCGAAGTGCATACTTCGAAGCAGACTTCGGCACTGTTTTACTTCGCTCTGAAGCTCGTGATTCGAAGCTGTGTTCGAAGCCTTGTCTTCGAAGTGCATACTTCGAACCAAGCTCCGGCACTGTTTTACTTCTCTCCGAAGTTCACTTCGCTTCTTACCACTTCGAACTAGGCTAGACAGTGACACCTTCGGCTTTTCGGACTGACTCCGACACCAACCTCCGAAGCATACCTCGACGTGCGAAGGGGGCTTCGCCAAGTTCCGAACAGGAGACAAATTTGGACAGTAACTTCTCTTTTCATCTTACACGTACTTAGATCATTTCTTTGAGAAGTATAGGCCTGTTATACCTTGTTCATCTGACTAGTTGCACTACATTATTAGATCACTGTCTATCATCAGTTGCTTCTAGGTTAGAAACCTTTAGACTTAGGCCTTCTGTTTATTTTCTGCTGCATAGTATTTTTGAGGTGCGTTGGGTATTGGGAACAGGCCATTGATTCGAAAGAATTTTTAAGGCGCCCATTCACCCCCCCTCTGGTCGCTACTTTCGGTCCTACAAGTGGTATCAGAGCAAGGTTAGGGTTTTTCCATACCTTAACCGGTTCTAAACCCCAGTAGTGACTATGACGTCTCCTGGCAAGGTCCCGTC
The DNA here is from genome assembly GCA_019279435.1 of Zizania palustris. Lineage (NCBI taxonomy): Eukaryota > Viridiplantae > Streptophyta > Magnoliopsida > Poales > Poaceae > Zizania > Zizania palustris. The sequence goes on from JAAALK010000079.1 coordinate 19,525,511, forward strand.
CTTGGAAGCCTATGGCTATAATTATTGGAAGACTCGCATGCGAGCCTATCTCATGAGCCAGGGTTCGGACATATGGGACATTTGTGTTCACAGCACGTTTGTCATTCTGCCAGTTACTGAGCAAGGTACTGCTGGTATCATTGCTCAGCATCTGAGCAACAGTAAGGCTGTGAACATTTTATTTTCTGGTTTAGGTCCCACTGAATTTGAGCGAGTGAGTCATCTCTCCACTGCGAGAGAGATCTGGGCTACCCTCAAGGCACACCATGAGGGAACAGCACAAGTCAAGGCTCGGCTCTATCAGACCTACCGGCGTGAATATGAGAATTTCACACAGAAGCCGGGTGAATCTGTTGAGGCTTTGTTTGGTCGCTTTCAGTCGATCATTAACAAGCTACGGGACAACAAGGCTGAGGGTGCTCAGTTAGTCTCAGATCACGAGCAGGCGCTCAAGGTTCTTCATACCTTGGACCCAAAGATCTGGGAGATCAAGGTATCATCTATCGTTGAGAGTACTTCTTACGATACCTTGACCATTTCTGAGTTGTTTAGCAAGCTAAAGGCCACTGAGGTAGACATCCAGTTGAGATCAAATCTCACTGGCTCTGGATCAAAATCCCTGGCCCTTGCTACACCTTCTGTTGATCCCTCTGCTGTGAGCTGTGCTGGGTTCTCTTTGATGTCTATCACTGAGGACCAGCTTGAGTTGTTGGGAGATGATGATTTGTGTCTCTTTAACAACCGGGTGCGTCGTGTCTATGATAAAAGAATGTTCAAAAGACACGGCACAAAATCCGGATGCTTTGAATGTGGTGATCCAGGACACTTCATCGCCGACTGCCCCAAGCGCAGTGGATACAAGAAGGGCACCGGCAGCAGCTTCCACGACTCCGGCAAGCATGAGAGCCCCTCCTTCAACAAGGGCAAGCCGAAGACCCGGTTCTTCAAGAAGGCCCTGAAGGATTACCGGCGAGAGAACAAGAAGCGCGACAAGGCCTTCTTCGCCGAGATGGAGAAGAGCTACTCCAAGCAGTCCACGACTTCTTCCTCTTCATCGAGCTCGAGCGATGAGGAGATCGCCATCAGGAAGGGGAAGGACAAGGACGATCCAGCGGGCCTCTGCTTCATGGCCTTCGGAGACAAGCCGAAGAGCCGCTCACACCAGCGCCGAAGATCCCGCAAGAGCTTCTGCTCCATGGCTCTTGGGGATAGAGAAGAAACGAGCTCCTCCGACGACTCCGACGATGACGATAGCAAGGTATCATCTTATGAGCGCGAAATTGTTGATTTACTTGAGAGCAATCGTCAGGAGTTGAAGTATCGGGAGAAACTGCTTAGGGGAGCTAAGAAAAGGATAGACGAGTTAGAAAGTGAGCTTGCCGTGGCCAACGGTAGAATTGTGAGTCTATCCTCTTCCCCTTGCTTGGGTGATAGCAGTGAGTGCCCGAAGTGTGAGGTGCTTCTGTGTGACCTGTCGACTCTGAAGTCCAGGTACACAGAAAGGGTTGATGAGAGGGACGCTTTGGCCACTGAGCTTGAAAGTGCTCAGCAGGAGCTGAAAGATGCTCAAGCCACTGTCGTCGCACCCTGTGTTGATTGCCCATCGCATCTAGCTGCCTTAGCTGAGCTGAAATCCAAGGGAAATGAGCATTTGGGTGATTTAGAGAGGTTGAGAGCTGAGCTTGCCCAGACTATGCTAGAGCTTGAGACACTGTCAGTTCCACCCACTGTTTGTGAGAACTGCCTGTCTCTTAGAATGGAATTAATTAAGCTGAAAGCCGAGAAGTCTGTCCAAGTAGAGAGTGAGTGTGAGACCTGCTTGTCTCAGGTGGAGGTTCTAGCTTCCTTGAGAGAGGAGCTAGCAGATTCTCAGAATGAGAACTTTTATCTCCGTTCTATCCTGAGTTGGATCAGTACCAGAGAGCCTCAGCTTGGCATGATGATCCATCAGTTCATGAGGCAGGATGGGTTTGGGGTAGGTTACACCTACACCAAGGCTGACTTTGAGAGTGCCATCAGCCGGGCAGTGGAGTGGAGTAAAATGACTCCAGAGCAGAGGTATCCCAAGACTCACTCCACTGAGTCTTCCCAGGCTTGTCAGCCCAAGGATGGAGTGATCCATGAACCACCTAAAGCTCCACCCAAGAAGCCTATCTGGGTTCCTAAGCCCAAACATCTCCACACTTCTCTAGACTCTCTTCCTGGACCCTCTCAGCCCAAGAAGACCACACCAAACACTACCAAGCCCAAGAATCCCAAGCCTCAACCACATCCCAAGAAGCCTACCTATCATTGTGAGTATTGTCAGAGAGACGGGCATCTTGCGGAGTTTTGCTTCAGGAGGAAGCGTGTTGAGAGAGCAGAGAGGGCTCGTAGTGATCAGGAGCAGTTCTACCTGCAGGGTGGTAGACTGCGTGTTCCTCGGCGCGGGGAGAGGCTGGAGGCCAGGCCGCGTCGTGTAGGTGGTGGTAGAGGAGAGGGTTTTCGTACCCGTGCTCCAGTTGGTGGTGTTCGTTCCGGCAGAGTTCCAGACCGAGTTGGCTACGGTCCTGGACCTCGTGGCCGCAGGGTTAGGAAGAACCGAGGACCGCGCTTTGAGCCGCGTTTTGGTCCAAACTCTTTTGATGGTTTTCGCTTTCCATCTTTTGAGCAGATGGCTCGACACTGGTTTAGCTCTTTTGCTAAACCTGGTGCCGGACCATTTGCTCCCACTTACAGACATTGATTGTGCAGGACCGGGGACTGGAGGATGTTTGGATCATGGACTCAGGATGCTCTCGCCACATGACGGGACATCGCAGATGGTTCTCCAGTCTCACTCCCCCGAGCTCCAAAGAGTACATCACATTCGGGAACAGCGGTCAAGGGAAAGTAAGTGGCATAGGCTCAATCAGCATTTCAGATCATTTCTCTTTAAAGAATGTTGCTTTGGTCAAAAATCTGAACTTTAATTTAATCTCTGTTTCGCAACTTCTTGAGGATGGTTTGGAAGTGCGTTTTAGGAAGGGAAATTCTTCTGTGGTTGATTCTAGAGGGTCTTTGGTTTGTCAGATTTTACCCTTCGGTAAAGTTTTTCGAATTGACTTCTCTAGTTCTTTTGGCCCTTCTCGTTGTTTGATTGCTGGATCTTCTTCTGAGCTCTGGAAGTGGCATAGGAGGTTAGGTCATTTGAGTTTTGATCTGCTAGTCAGGTTAAGCTCTATGGACCTCATCCGAGGATTGCCCAAGCTTAAAATGGAGAAGGATCTAGTTTGTCATCACTGTCGTCATGGGAAAATGGTTGCCGCTTCTCACTCACCTGTGACTCAGGTGATGACTTCATATCCGGGCGAGCTTTTACATTTGGACACTGTAGGTCCAGCTCGGGTCCGCTCAGTCGGTGGGAAGTGGTATGCACTTGTGATTGTTGACGACTTTTCTCGTTTCTCGTGGGTTTTCTTTTTGGAGTCTAAGGATGAAACTTTTCAATTTGTCCATGACCTAATTTTGAAGCTGAAGAATGAGAACAATGGCCGGATGCGAGCAATTCGCTCCGACAACGGCTCTGAGTTCAAGAACTCTCAGTTCGTCAGCTTCTGTAGTGATCAGGGTCTGGACCATCAGTTTTCATCTCCTTACACTCCCCCACAGAACGGCGTTGTGGAACGAAAGAACCGCACGCTAGTTGAGATGGCCAGAACGATGCTCGATGAGCACAGGACTCCTAGGCGTTTTTGGGCTGAAGCCATGAACACGGCTTGCTGTCTGGCCAACCGCATTTTTCTTAGAGCTTACATTGGTAAGACATCATATGAGTTGCGGTTTGGCAGACAGCCCAAGGTTAGCCACTTGCGAGCGTTTGGCTGCAAGTGCTTTGTGCTCAAGAAGGGAGGGCATTTGGACAAGTTTGAGTCTCGTTGCTGGGATGGTGTTTTTCTTGGTTATGCATTGCATTCTCGAGGCTTCCGTGTTTGGAACCTCGAATCCCAGCTGCTTGTCGAGACTTGTGAGGTTTCTTTTGATGAGTCCTTGCCTTCTTTGACTCCTTCTTTTGAGCTTTCTGGTGATGATGAGCTCGGAGAGTCCATCTTCGAAGAAGATGAGGATACTCCAGCTGCTGTTGAGGGCGGGCCTTCTGCATCCCCCGCAGAGCCCACACCTTCTGTGACTTCGACTGATGATGAGGGCGGACCTCTGATCACTTCTTCCACTTCGATCGAGCCCCCTCAGTCGAGTCCAGAGGTGCCAGCTGCTGACTCCGGTGAGGTGACTTCAGATCACCAGGGAACCCGAGCAGTTCAGCGTGACCACCCCTCAGAGCTCATCATTGGTGATATGACTGAGAGGACCTTGCGTTCTTCTGCCTCTCTCGCTGTGTTTGCTGAATCTGCGTTTGTTGCATCTTTTGAGCCCAGAGACATTTCTCATGCTCTTTCTGATTCTAATTGGATTAATGCTATGCAAGAAGAGCTTGAGAATTTTGCCCGCAATTGGGTTTGGACACTAGTTGAGCCGCCACCAGGATGCAACCCCATAGGCACCAAGTGGGTATTCAAGAACAAACAAGGTGAAGATGGGGTTGTGGTGCGCAACAAGGCTCGACTAGTTGCCCAGGGTTATTGCCAGAAGGAAGGTATTGACTTTGAAGAAACCTTTGCTCCTGTTGCCCGTCTTGAGTCCATTCGTATTCTTCTAGCTTTTGCCGTTTCGAAGGGTTTTAAGCTTTTTCAAATGGACGTTAAGAGTGCTTTTCTGAACGGGTACATAGAAGAGGAGGTTTATGTTAGGCAACCCCCCGGTTTTGAGAACCCTAAGTTTCCTCGACATGTTTTTAAGTTGCACAAAGCTTTATACGGGTTGAAGCAAGCCCCCAGGGCTTGGTATGACCGGTTGAAGCAATTTTTGTTGGGGAAGGGCTTTGTGATGAGTTCTGTGGATAAAACTCTTTTCTTGCTCAGAGATGCTTCAGATTTCTTAGTCGCTCAGATTTATGTGGACGATATTATCTTTGGCGGTACTACTGATTCTCTTGTGTCCAAGTTTTCTGAGCAGATGCACAGTGAGTTTGAGATGAGCCTCATGGGTGAGCTCAAGTATTTCTTAGGGCTCCAGATCAAGCAGACCAAGGAAGGCACCTTCATCCACCAAGGTAAGTATACTCGTGACATGCTTAAGAAATTTGACTTTGGTGGTGAATTGAAGCCGCAGATGACCCCGATGGGCACTTCTAGGGTCTGGACAAGGACGAGAGCGGTGTCAAGGTCAATGAAAGGGAATTTCGAGGGATGATCGGTTCGCTGTTGTACTTAACAGCAACAAGACCGGACATACAGTTCGCCGTAGGACTTTGTGCGCGTTTTCAGTCTTCACCACGCGCGTCTCACCGGCAGGCTGTCAAGCACATTTTCAGGTATCTCACCTATGCGCCTGATCTTGGTCTTTATTATTCAGCATCATCATCACTTGATTTATCTGGCTTTTCGGACGCCGACTTTGGTGTGTGCCGGTTGGATCGCAAGTCGACTTCCGGTACTTGCCAGTTTCTTGGTTCCTCTCTTGTCTCTTGGTCTTCTCGAAAGCAATCTGGAGTTGCTCTTTCGACCACAGAGGCTGAGTACGTAGCTGCTGCTAGCTGCTGCTCATAGATGATTTGGATGATTTCCACTCTACGAGACTTTGGGTTGATCTTTCCTACCAGGGTTCCATTGTTTTGCGACAGCACTAGTGCAATTAGTGTAGGGAAAAACCCGTGTCTCCATTCAAAAACCAAACATATTGATGTGCGCTTTCACTTCTTGCGGGATCAATATGAGAAAGGTGTCATTGACCTTATTCATGTTGATACCCATCATCAGTTGGCTGACATTTTTACCAAACCCCTAGATCAGTCTACTTTTGAGCGTTTAAGAGGGGATTTGGGTGTTGTGTATCCTTTCTAGGATATTTTGCGTCAGTTTTCTTTCTTACTCTTTTTCTTGAGTCTTTTGGTGTGTGTTCATATCATACATATTCACATATCACACTTTTGAGCCTGCTTCTGTTATATGATTGAACTGCTTTACTTATTCTAGCTGGTACATGCTTTTGATTACTTGTCAATGATCATGCTTTGTTTCAGTTCACTTGATATGTCTGATATCTGTCATATGCATGGCTTTTACGCTTTCAACTTGAAAAATGATCACCATTGCTTCTGGTAACTAGCATGTGTAGGCTGAGTGCTTTTGCTATCTGTTACATGCCTTGTAGCTAGTTCATCACATAGATGCAGATATGCAACTTGGATATCTTTATGCTTTAACATGGAAAATGTGCTCTAAAAATGATAAAAATCAAAAGTGAATGAAAATTCCATGCCTTTTTATGCTTAAGTTGAAAAGATCCAAGTGGGTTTGCCTTGTCGCATTGCATTGTTCTGGACTGCTTACCATAGCACTTTGGTATGAACTAGGACAGTGTAATGTATGCCAAGACCAATGTCTTAAGCTTTTGATGGTCCAGTTTTGGCCAAGGCTTGACTTGGTCGGTTAGCATAAGGTTTGACGTGCAAATAACCCTTGGCACAAATGACGAAGGAAAATGAAAAAGCCTGAACTTTAAAAGGATAACAAGTTTGCTGAAGCTCTTTGTTTTGAACAATGCTTATCTTGGTAGATATCAGTTAGCTTCTGCATCTCATGTTTTACCTTGCTTGTTTACCGGAACATGTGGTTATGCTTTTATTTGCAAAACTTGACAAATGCGTGCTAAATGACTTTCCTTAGATATCATCTCTTGCACTGATCATGCCATGTGTCTTAGACAGTATCTCTTTTGCTATACCTGTTAGATACTGTATTTGCAGTCAATCATATCTGAGAAGCATGCTTTCTACACTCCACCTGCACCCCAATTGCATTCACTGCATATTTTGAGGGGGAATTGCATTTCAGGGGGAGTCTGTGTCTCTTTTGAGTGCTTGATGAGTTCACTTGTCAACAAGGGGGAGAAAATTTGGGATCAGAGTTTAAGGGGGAGTTCTTACTCTGTTGATATCCTTGTTGTTCTGAAATCACACTCATTTTGAGCTTTTACGTTTTGGTTAACCATAATGACCGTTTCTTGCTTTTGGTTGGCTTTTGGTCATTAGGGTTAAACTTTTACCTTATTTTTCTTCTTCTTTGTTTCCTTGTGCTTTGTTTTCGTGTTTCCACACTTGTTCACAAGTGCTGAAGAGCTGAGAATTGAGGAGTGTTGACAATGCACTCATCAAGGGGGAGATTGAGGAGCCATGCTGAATAGCGTGGGCCTCATGGCTCCAGTAGTGATGAGTCATTGTCAACGATAGTCAACAAGGACTGAAGAAGAGAAGAGATCTGCTGTTTCATGGGCCGCGTGTGACTCAGGTACACGGGCAGCGAGCGACTGTCGGGCAGAGGAGGCTGCGAAGTCGGGCTGGCCCAATCCGGGTGCATGGGCCAGAAGCAGTAGAAGACCCACTGGGCTGTTGACCAGGACTGACTCAGGTACACGGGCGGTGAGCGATTGCCGGGCTGAGAGAGCTGCGGAGTCGGGCCGGCCCAATCCGGGTACCTGGTGCAAAGCTGGTGGAGGCTTTGTCAGTTTCAGCGTAAAACTGACAACCGTTGATTCTGTATCCGACTGTCCAGAAGAGTAGCTTCCGGATATGTCATCTGTTACTCTAGGCCCACAGTCAGTCAGTTGTGTCTGTAAAAATTCCTAAGGGCAGTAGAGTCTTTTCTTTATTTTTGAGTCTGTAAAAACCCTAAGGGGCTGGTAGAATATTCCTAGTGTTGGGCTGCCTATAAATACACCCCAATCCCTAGGGTTTGGACTACCCTTTGTGCTGAAATCAAATCTGTTGGGTCACTTTTGTCTCCCGTCTTCTCTCTCCTGTGTGCGCCGCCAGGACCCGTTTCTCCCTGTTCGTGAGTTATTTTGGCTCAAATCTCTTGGATGCATTTAAGCCTTGGTCCCTGGTGAATTTATTGCTTGCATTTTATTCGGTTTGGAGAGTTATTGCTTCAGCTACGAGTTGGTGAATTTATTTCTTGAGGAGAAGCTTCTTCTGTTGCTTCTGTTCTTCACAAACTGAGTACTAGTTCTTGCAGTTGCAACTAGTACTACTTTTCTGTAGCTACAGTGTTCTGTAGCAGCTTTTCACCTTCTATTGCGCAGCTTTTAGATCGAAGCTGATAGTCTTATTCACCTTTTTCTGGGTGTGTCTGGCGAAGCTCGTTTCAGTGCGAAGCCCCTCAACTCCGTGAGACAGGCTTCGATCGAACATCTTTAAAGGCTTCGCTCAGACTTCGAACCTCGGTCTTTCGTGTCGTGTGTTGCTTGCTTCGAAGTATTTTCTGATTGGACGGCATCGCACACTTCGACAGTGCGAAGGTACTCTGGCCCTAGCTGTTGGAAGTTCATACTTCGTTAAGTTTCGGAGTTGACTTCGAAGCTTGCCTTTCCACTTAGCTTCGCATTGTTTTTCTTAGAAGCGTGTCACCCTTCGCTACTGTTTTCGGAGCTTGCTCTTTTCGAAGTTAGAGCATTGGCTTCGGACTTGATTTTCTGTCACGTGACAGACTTCGCTTCTTTGTTCGAAGGTTGTCTGTTCGTGTGTTGTGTTCGAAGTTCTGTGTTCGAAGGTTTTGCTTCGAAGCTTTCGGTTCAAAGTGTGTTCGAAGTTTTGTCTTCGAAGTGCATACTTCGAAGCAGACTTCGGCACTGTTTTACTTCGCTCTGAAGCTCGTGATTCGAAGCTGTGTTCGAAGCCTTGTCTTCGAAGTGCATACTTCGAACCAAGCTCCGGCACTATTTTACTTCTCTCCGAAGTTCACTTCGCTTCTTACCACTTTGAACTAGGCTAGACAGCGACACCTTCGGCTTTTCGGACTGACTCCGACACCAACCTCCGAAGCATACCTCGACGTGCGAAGGGGGCTTCGCCAAGTTCCGAACAGGAGACAAATTTGGACAGTAACTTCTCTTTTCATCTTACACGTACTTAGATCATTTCTTTGAGAAGTATAGGCCTGTTATACCTTGTTCATCTGACTAGTTGCACTACATTATTAGATCACTGTCTATCATCAGTTGCTTCTAGGTTAGAAACCTTTAGACTTAGGCCTTCTTTTTATTTTCTGCTGCATAGTATTTTTGAGGTGCGTTGGGTATTGGGAACAGGCCATTGATTCGAAAGAATTTTTAAGGCGCCCATTCACCCCCCCCTCTGGTCGCTACTTTCGGTCCTACAGAGGCGGCTCAAGAATGTGATGATGTAATCCTTCCCCTCCACCTCCTGGGTTAGCACGGCTCCAATCATGCTATCTTCAGCGGCGACATATAACCGAAACGAAATCCCGGCTTTAGGTGCTCTCACCACAGGCGGTGATGACAAGCACTCATTGATCTTTTCGAAAGCACTTTGTTGGCTTGCCCCCCAAGTGAACCCGGCTTCATTTTTTAGCCGGAGTATGGGGTCAAAGGCATCAATCTTGTCGGACAAGTTGGATATAAAGTGACACAAATAGTTCAGCATGCCTAGTGTTGGCGTAAAAGATTACGCTAACAGGTTTCGGAAAATTAAAAACTAACAAACGAAGTGTTTGCGAAGAAAACTATTCCAAGCCTCCGAAAGGATAATAACTTAGAATAGTTCGAAAGTGTGTATTGAATAACTTGTATTCGGTCCCTATTACAGGGTAAAACGGGGGGTATTTATAGGCCCAAACATTAAGGAAAAGACCTTTTTACCCCTCTATTACAACCGACATAGTGGAAACTATTCGGTACCCTTAATAGGGCTAAAATGGTAAAAGACTAATCTAATGAGAAAGAAGATAAGTCTTCCATCTTAGCTGGCAAAGAAGCTTTCGGAAGAATCCATGTTCGAAGATATACTGCGAACTAGAGTCCGTCTTCATACTTCGAACTACCTTCAACGTACATCTGAGAATATACGTCGGAATCCTTTGACTTGATTTCTTGTCTTTGTCTTGTTACTGCGATAATCCTGAAGATGGAATATTTTCCCCCAACAGTAGCCCCTCGAATACACTTCTCCGTTAAATCTGTGATGTTAGGGAAGCAGTATACGCAAGAAAACATATCCATGTGCAAGGATTAGCAGACTTAATACACCTCCGAAATGTATGGAGATGCGAACTTCAAATTATTTTCTAAGTGAATTGCATTCGAAGTATTTTAGAATTAACTCAGGAAATCCGAAAGTCTTTTTAGACTTGGAAAAAATAGCCGTTGGCTTTTTCCTTCTGGCGGAAGTTACGCATTGCGTTAATTCCGGAACAAAGTAACGGTCAAGAATGCAAAACGGCATAAGCAAACGGTAAAAAATTGGGGTCTGGGCTATAAATAGAGGGCCCGACCCTTTCTTGTACCTTTCCACTGCTTTCGTGCAAACAGACCAACTCTCGAGCCCTAGTCTCCTCTTTTCCTTCGAAGCAATCCACGAAATCTAATGGTGAAAACCAGCTTCAAGGATCCTGGAGCGACTTCAGCCTTGGCCCAGCAGCAAGCGGCAGCGGCGGCAGCGGCTGCATCATCAGTGACGGCAACTCCAAATCCTCTAGTGGTGGTAATGGCGCCGGTGGGTGGAAATCCCCAAAATGCCGATCCTCAAGATCTATTTCTGGCATCGACGAAGTATGTGGACCAGTCTTATCAACTAGGACCATCAACCTGCAGAAGGGAATCGCTTGCGGCCGCAATAGAAGGCAAGATTAGTTCGGGGGTGATGATTCACAAACCTGGGAAGGAAATTATTCTGTCACCAAGACCCGGAGAAGTGGTCGTCTTCGAAGCCTTCTTCGAAGCTGGCTTGGGACTTCCGGCGATCGACTTCTTAGTGGAGGTATTGGACTTGTTCCATGTCACTCTCCCCCAACTCTCTCCGAACGCAGTAGCGCGCCTCGCCATCTTCGAATGGGCATTGCGAGCCGAAGGTTGTGAAGGAAGGGCAGAGATCTTTGCAGCACTACACAGAGCATCATGCCAACCGAAGACCTTCGTTGGTTCCGGAGGTGAGAAGATAGTAGTGGCCTTCGGAAGTATCAACTTCAGACTTCGAGACGAATATGCCCTCCGGTTTCCTGCCAAGGCCATCAATGCCAGATGGTATACTGATTGGATCTTGAGATGGTTTTATGCCGAAGTTGGGGCGAGCAGCCGCCTAGCTGGACCTCTGCAAGAAATCCACTTCCGAAAGGAAGCCTTAGTGCACCCGGATTTAGGCCAACTCGAAGCTCGCCTGAGCTTGCTTCAAAAAATCAGTCATCGCTTGAGCATGCGAGACTTAGCCGAAGAATTCCTCGGACTTCAAATCCCTCCCCTGATGGCCAACTGGCCAATCAACTTCGAGGAAGATTCGGAAGGCGGTCTTCGAAAAATTTCTTCAACTTCGAGTCCTGCAGGTAACTTCGAAAACAACATATTTTATGTATATTTATTTGAAGAATTAACAAACTTAACTCGTTTTTCAGCTTATTCAGCCCCTATAACTTCGGAGCAAATCGTACGAGCTTCAGAGAAGATTTTGGGCGTTCCAACTCTGACCGAGAAAGAATGGAGAATCAAATTGGTTGGTAGTTGGGAACGATCCAACCGAGTATGGGGGCTGCTCAAAATTGTTCCGCCCCCTCTGATGGATTGGGTGCCTTCGTAGAAAGGGCCCAAGAAGAGGAAAGCCGAAGCTGGAACTTCGAGCTCCGCCAAGACTCCAGTTAAGAAGGTGGCTCGAAAGCCAAAAGTTCATGCGCCTTCAAGCCCAAAAGCTTCGATCTCCAATTCTCAGGAGGATGAAGGCAGGTTGCTCGTGAAGTTGATTGACGAGGATGCAGCCCGAAGAGCTGTACAAATTGACGAAACTGCGAACGTGCTGGAGTTTCAAGAGAATCTTGAGCAAGCGAGGACTCCGGCTGCTCAAGAAGATTTACCTCAGGACGGAGCCCCTGTGAATGAAAGCGAAGTCGAGGTTACTGCAGCTTTGATTCCGAGCGAAGTAACAACGACTGTTCAAGAAGATGCTCCGACAGTCAAAGATTTGACGGTTGACTTTGACGAACATCTTGCCTTCGACCCGCCAAGCAGTCCAATGCTCACCCGCCGCCAAAATGTCGAAGGTAAACTTCGAATAATTCTTTTATCCTTTTTCCCTGCGAAATTATACAATGTATAATACCTTCATTTTTATAGAGTCCACTTCCATGGAAGAGGTCCGTCCCGAAGATACAATTCCTGGACCTTCGACAACTTCAGAGCCAATTCCAGGAGCTACTCAAACGGGGCCTGGAAAAGGCAAAGGGAAGATGAATCCCCTCCCTGCTTCGAGTTCAGGATCAACTCCGTCTGAGTCAACAGACGAGAGCCAATCTACTGAGGGGGGCCAGTCTACTGGGGCTCCGAAGACCACAGCTCAACACTCCGGGCCTTCGCCAAGCGAAGATGACAAACAAGCCTTAAGCATTCTCCCCCTTCTAGCTCCTTTCTTGGAGCGAAGAACTGGGCTTCGGACTTTGCTCGAGCCTTTGGATCGAGCTAGTCGCGAAGTCGGGGAGACGGACTTGGTGGCTATCTTGAGCGAGGCGGAGAGTTCGGAGCTTAACGCTGCCATGGAACGCGCAGCATACCAGGTACGAAGTATCTGCAAAACAGAATCAAATTTATATACAAATAATTTCTCACCTTGGTTTTTTCTTTTCGCAGCAAACAGTCTTGGCCCGAGCTGCGAACATCTCCAATGAACGTGGAAACATTCGCCTTCGAGAGGAAAATGCAACTCTTCAATGAAATCTAACTATCTCCGAAGGTCGAGTGACCCACATGGACAACATCGTTTCAACGGAGCGCAGGGCCAGACAAAGCTTGGAGGTTGCGAACAAGGAGCTCGAAGTAGAAAAAATTGTGCTTCGAGCAGAAATTGAAAAGATGCGGGCAGAGCATGCTACTGCGGGGGCCGAGCTTGTTTGACTCTGAGAAGAAGCTAGCCAGCTACTGAATCAAAAGAATTCTTTGGCTACGGAGGCTGCTAGGCTCTCTGGAGTAGTAGAAGAGCTAACTTCGACGAAGGATGCATTAACTGAAGATAAGCTGAAGTCAGAGAAGGTAGCTTCGGAGGTCATGGACCAATTGCTAGGCGTTCTGGAGTACTTCGGTACTACTGGGACGCTTCCTTGGGATGACAACATCTCTTTGCTGCGCCGGCTGAAGAGGATCCAAGGAGCAGCGAAGCAAATGAAGACAATAGGCATTCAGTACGGAGAAATCTCCGGACAAGTGGCTGCTGTCGGCATACTTCGTTACTACGAAGATTTGGGCCGATCAATAACTCCGGGCGCAGGAGAGGGTCCCATTACCTTCGACGACGACTAGCTTCTCACTCCCTCCGAAGGTGTGGCCACTGCTTGGCAAGCCTTTCAAACTTCATGGAGAGCCGAAGGTCGTTCTGCGATCAAGGCCTGGATTGACGAAGGACAACGCCAGAAGTAGGCTCGGTCCCAAGCTTCGAGCAGTCAGCCTCCTCCAAACCCGCAGGTTTAGAATTACCTTAGGATTTTCAACTATGTAAAGCACTACGCTTTTGTACATTTATGAATGAAGATTTGTTTATCATGTTTTTAGGCTTTGCCTCATATGGAAGATGTCGAAGTGTTAGATGTTAATGACGAACTTCGCTTATTATGGGCTACCTTCGAAATCTTAAAACTTCACAAGCGCCCTCGATTTCTAATTCCTCGAGATAGTTCCGGAATGATTATGTCCGAAATAAGCAAAGATATATTATCTTGCATTAAAGAGGAAGAAAAATAAGTTAACTTGGAAACTTCATCTTCTGAAGACATTAAAATTGTCTCCCTATTTATTAGCCCCTCTTTGGGTGTAAGCAACTTTGAATTGTATTCAAAGATGTTTAGGCACAAAGAAAACTTAGGAGTACAATTTTGGGGGTTCGGAGCCCCTTAGTAATTTAAGGATTGAGTAAATTCTTATAAAATGTCTTCGACTATTTGTAGTCTGAAGATTGGCAACTTAGTACCTTATGTTTTTTGAAAGAAATCACTTGAGATAACTTTCCGGACACTTTAGTGTCTTAGATAATTTGTCACTTTGGACCTTCTTAACAGACATTTGAAGCTCATGGCTCAAACTCTGTTTTGTTTTGGCCTCCTTCGGCTCTTTTTTGCGAATTCTGTCAAACCAGTGGTTTGGAGTTCGTAGTGGTCTCTTTGGACTCTTTTTACAGATGTCTACAAGTCGGTGGCTTGGACTCCGCATGATTTGGTCTCCTTGGACTCTTTTTACGGATGTCTACCAGCCGATGGCTTGGACTCCGTATGGTGTGGTTTTGGGCTCTTTTACGGATGCCTACAAGCCGGTGGCTTGGACTCCGGATTATGTCAGCCCCCACGTCGGAAACTTCGAACCAATGGTTCGAAGTTTGAAAATATGATTCAAATTAATGACACTTCCCTCTTGGTCAACTCCACGGTTCCAGTGCGTCCACTCGGAAGCTGGAAGTTTATGAGGGGTAGGCACTATCTGAACCATATGCTTTATTAATTCTGAAGATGATTACAAATGATTACAAGGAGCCCCTATGCGAAGTATCGCTTTAGGTGTTCCGCATGCCAAGTATGTGCTAACTCTTCACCTTCCAAATTAGCTAATTTAAAAGAACCAGGACGTCCTGAACGAACAATTAAGTATGGACCTTCCCATTTATTTCCTAATTTTCCTGGAGCTATGATGCTTCGTAAAATGAGATGACCCGGTCTAAGCTCATTGATCTTAACCTTCGGGTCAAACCAAGCCTTTGTCTGCTGATGATACTTTGATAAATTGGCCACAGCTCGAAGTCTTGTCTCCTCTGTTAAATCCAGCGAAGCTTGTCTTTCTCCTTCAATCTCCGGTTCGGTGCTGCGAAGTGATCCTCCTTTGAGCTCCGTTGGAGCCATAGCTTCATCCCCGAATAGCAATCTGAATGGAGTGAAACCTGTGGACCTTGTTTGCGTAGTCCGAATGGACCATAAAATCTTCGGAAGTTCTTCGGTCCACAGTCCTTTTGCCAATTCTACTATCCTTCGATTTAACCCTGACAAAATATTTCCATTGGCTCTTTCTACAGCTCCATTAGACTGAGGATGTCTCACTGCAGAAAAACATAACTGGATGCCTAGATCTTCGCAGAACTTTCTGAAAGGTTCTGCATCGAACTGTGTTCCATTATCAACTATGAGTTGTCTAGGCACTCCGAACCGGCAAATGATACTCTTCCAAAAGAATTTCTGTACATTGTTCGAAGTGATAGCTGTTAAGGGCTCTGCTTCTACCCACTTAGAATAATATTCAATAGCTACCACTGCGAACTTTAAATTTCCCTTAGCTACTGGAAAGGGACCAATCAAATCCATACCCCATCTGGCCATGGGCCATACCGGAGCAATAACTTGAAGAGCTGTTGGTGGGCGATGACTCCGTCGACCCATCCACTGACATCCTTGGCATGTGCGGACTAAGTTCTTCGCATCTGCTACTATCGTAGGCCAATAAAGCCCCTAACGAAGTGTTTTTCCTGCCAAAGCTCGAGGGGCCAGATGGCTACCGCAAAGCCCTTCATGAATTTCTCAAAGAATATCTTGGCCTTTGGTTTGGGATATACATCGGAGTAAAGGGGAACATACTCCGGCCTTGTATAAAATACCGTTGATTATTTGATAATTCCTGGCCCTGAGTTTCAATCTTGAAAACTGTGGCTCTTCAGACGAATTTGCTCCTCCTTGCAAAAGTTCCATGATTGAATTTCTCCAATCTATACTTGGAATGCAAACAATCTCTCCAGAGGGAATTTGTGGCACCGAAGGTGTACTGAGCTCCTCATAAAAAGCCTCTTCTGGTATATCCATAGCTCCGGCTGCAGCTTTTGCCAAGATGTCCGCTTGCACATTTTCTGCTCTTGGTATACTCCGAATGGAAATACCCTTGAATTGTGCTTCGATTTAATGGATTTCTTGTAAGTACTTTGCAAGCTGTGGATGCCGAACTTGAAAACTTTTATCTGCGTGCCCTACTACTATTTGAGAATCTGTCTTTATAACAACTCTTGTAGCCCCTAGAGCACGTGCTTTTTGGAGTCCCAATAAAATCCCTTCATACTCCGCTATATTATTGGTAGACTTAAAGTTGAGTCTTGCGGAGTACATTGCTCTTTGCCCTGAAGGCGAAATTAAAACTGCTCCAACACCTGCTCCGGATGCTTGAAAAGTCCCATAAGAAAAACAGTCCAAATTCCTTCGCTTGACTTCTCCGGAACCCACGTTGCAGGGGGAGTCCATTCTGCTACGAAATCTGCTAAGACTTGTGATTTGATTGCTGTCCTTGCCAGAAAGGATATGCTGAAAGGTGCTAATTCGACTGCCCACTTTCCAATTCTTCCAGTGGAGTCTTTACATCGGAGCATATCTCTCAAAGGATACGAAGTTGGTACAATTACATTATGAGCCAAAAAATAATGTCTCAATTTCCTCGAAGCTCGGAATACCTTGTCTTCGCTCCTGACAATGCTTCGGACACAAAATAAACTGGATTTTGTACCAACTTCCCATTGAAATCTATTTCTCTGACAAGGACTGCGCTGACAGCAAAGCCTGTAGCTGCAAGGTAAAGGAGTAGGGTTTCATCCGCAGTAGGCACCGTGAGTGTAGCAAGATTACTGAGATACTCTTTAATATCTTCGAAGCTTTTCTGACACTCCGGTGTCCATGCAAAATCTTCGGACCCTTTCAATGATTTAAAGATGGGCAAAGTTCTCTCCGCAGACCTTGCCAAAAACCTGCTAAGTGCTGCCAAATGACCAGTCAGCTTTTGCACTTGCTTTAAATTTTTTGGAGGAGCCATCTTCTGCAGCGCGGTTATCTAAGTAGGGCTAGCTTCAATTCCTCTGCTTGAAACTAAATACCCTAACAATTTCCCAGCCTTAGCTCCGAAGATGCATTTCTCGGGGTTAAGACGGATCCCACATGCCCGAAGGCTATTAAATGTTTCTGCTAAGTCTAGGCTATGTTGGTGCTTTAAAGCACTCTTTATTACAATATCATCCATATAGGCCTCTACATTACGACCTAATTGATGACCTAGAGCCTTAGCAACTAACCTCGAAAAAGTAGCACCGATATTTCTTAAGCCAAAGGGCATTCTTACATAACAGAAGACTCCTGAAGGAGTTACGAAGCTTGTCTTGATTTCATCTTCGCGTTTCGACCATATCTGATGATAACCGGAGTACGCGTCGAGGAAACTTAATAACTCTGAACCTGCAGTGGAGTCAACCAATTGATCAATTCGGGGCATGGGGTAGGGGTCACGAGGGCATGCTTTATTCAAGGATGTGAAATCAATGCACATGCGCCACTTCCCGGATGATTTCTTCCTGACGAAGACTGGGTTGGCTAACCATTCTGTGTGAGCCACTTCTCTGATAATCCCAGCTTTCAGTAATTTTTCAACTTCGTCTTTGGAAAGAACAGCTCTTTCTGCAGACATTTTTCGGAGTCCTTGCTGAACAGGCCGGGCCTTCGGGTTTACAAGTAAACTGTGCTCAATAATATCCCGACTGACTCCGGTGATGTCTTCGTCAGACCAAGTAAAGACATCTAAATTTTCCTCAACTACTTTCTCCAATGAGGTAGCAACTTCTGGAGGCAAATCTTTACCAAATTGAAATAAATATTCTTTGCCATCTTTAACAATAACCTTCGTTGCAATCTCTCCTTCAGGACTTGGTCTTTGGAAGGATTTCTTCGAAGATTCGCTAGGAGCAGAAAAATTTTCTTGATTATCTTGCACACTATTGACTTGTCTTGGATCAAGAGGGGGTCCGTGACCATACTCCGCTCTTCGGGCGGTAGCTTGATCTCCGAAGATAGTGAGCACTCCCGCTTGTGTGGGCATCTTCATGCACAAGTAATTGTGGTGCGCCACAGCTCCGAACTGATTTAACATGCCTCTTCCGAAGATGACGTTGTATGCATATGGAGCATCCACGACGTCGAAGATTACTTCCTCTGTCCTGGCTAACAGCCCTTCTCCGAAGGTAACTTCCAGGCCAATTTGGCCGAGGGCATCAAGCAGAGGTCCTGCGAAGCCTTGCAAAGGGTGAGCCGCTGGAAGAAGGTGCTTCCTGGAGATGCATAGTTGATCGAAGGCTTGAACAAAAATAATGTCTACCAAACTCCCTACGTCAATTAGCACTCTTCGAACCTCAGTCCCTACAATGTCGGCAGTAATGACAAGTGGGTCTGCATGTGGAAATTTAATGCCAGCTGCATCCTCTGCAGAAAAAGATATTGGTACATGGGACCATTCAGGCATAGCAGCTGCAGACAAAGAAGTTCCAATATGCCCCACTTCTCTGACATACTCTCTTCTCTGCCTCTTTGACATGCTTCCGAGAGTCCCTCCTCCGGAGCATTCCATGATGTGGATTTTGGCCCTAGGCTTGCTAAACGTCTTAATAAACTTTTTATCTTTGGCTCGGCCTTCCTGGACCAGAGCCTACTGTAAAACTTGGCTAACTTCTAAAAAGTTCTGGTTATCTAACCTCTCTTTAATTTCAGAACGCAACCCATTAAAAGCAAATTCCGCCATGTCCCTTTCTAAAATATTAAGGCTAAAACATCGGTTTCTAGTATCCCTAAAACATTTGATGTATTCAGAGGCGCTCTCACTAGATTTCTGCTTAACCGATTTCAAATGCGAAAGCATAAGTTCTGTCTCACCCGTGTAGAAATAGTCATGGAATTTCCGCTCTAAATCATCCCACATGTGGATGGAGTTCGGTGGGAGTGCCGAAAACCAAGTGAAAGCAGTGCCGGATAGCGAGAGGGAAAATAATCTAACCTTTAGAGCATCTATCCCACTAACTTCTCCACACTGTGCCAAAAATTGACTAACGTGCTCTAGTGTAGTCTTGCTACCCTCGCCATCGAAATTAGTGAATTCAGGGATTCTATAGCCGCGGGGGTAGGGTAATGTATCAAGGTGGTCGGGGTATGGTTTACGGTAAACCCTAACCCGTCCCTTGGGCACGAAGCCAGCACACTCCCTAAATAGTGCGCAGACCCGCTCCTCTATATCATCTTGGTATGTTGCTTGTGAGCGCCTCTCATGCGGGGGCACGACACGCGGTGGGATATCGGTGTGTCGGCCATGGGCGTCTTCCCTACACGCTATTTGTGTGACGTGCTCGTGTCCGGACATCTGCGCGTGTGGTGCGGGCAGCATGGGTATTGGCGCAGGTGGTGTGTGGTATGCAGTATTAGTTTTACCGTAGGTATAATGATTGGTCTCGGCCATAAGTGATAAGGCCGGAGACATGATCGCGTCGGTACTGTCGTTAGTTCTATCGTACACATGGTTTGCCGGAGGTGCACTAGCTATAGGAACCGGGGGTACGGCCCAGTGAAGCCGAACCTTCTAAGAGTTGCCTCTACTTGGGAGCTGACTGCCAAATCTAAGAGGATGGCTAGCGAAGCGCTAATGGCTTGATTTACTGATGCGGCTATTTTTTGCTCAATTTCTAAAGAAGATAAACGAGGCGATACAGGTGTTACCTGGACCTGAGCGAGGTCAGGGGTGACGATGTCGCGCTTGATGAAGCCTACGCGTGTCTTGACGTAGCCCCCAAGCAACATGTCTTGGAGCGCCTTTAACTTTGCCTCGATCTCTACTCGGTCTGCTGCGGGGATATCATCAACTGTAGGTGACAATATGTTGCGGTTGTCGATATCCGCGCCTCCTATTGCATCCATCGGTGGTGTAGACGTAGTAGTCGATGTAGATGTATCGGTGGCCGATGTAGACATACTCATCATGTTGGCATAGCCTTCCCCAGCGGAGTCGCCAAAAAGTGTGTTGACACGGAAACATGCCCGCGCACTTTGGTCAGTTCGACGATCCAAAAGTGCACGGATACTTAGGGACAAGCCTAAGCGTGACGTGGCACCGACGTCGCGTTCCGACTACCCTTAATAGTGATAAGGGGGGTGGAGTCACCAGGCAACCAGATTACACAAAATAAACCAATTAGCCGAAAAAGATAGATTAAACAGAATAAAATCAACAAACCAGTCGGAGCCCGCCTTGTTCGAAGTCTGATGTGAAGGGGTCATCGAAGTATACCTTCGGCGTCTGGTGCGAGGTACTCCGCCGAAGGGTGCTTCGGCGTTCAGACTGATACGGCCGAAGATGGACTCCGAACGGATCTGGACGCGATGATCACCTCCGAACAACGGGGTTCGGATATATCCGATACAGCAAACTACAGAAATAGTGAAGCGAGGGCCACGCACGAGTGTAACTTCGTCTAGTGCGGAGTATGGTCGTGGTGAAGCCTATTGCGACGAAGTATGCTGGCGAAGCCTGTTGTCAGAGCCTATGGTCCCGCCGAAGGTTGTCTTGGGGACCTCCGAAACTAATCTCTCAGCTTCGGACACCTCCAACGAAGTGGCTCCGAATGTGCGAACCTGCAACAGAGATGATGCGAAGTACCAATTCTGCCTGAGGACCGAATTTTGCTAAGTGTTGCACTAGTAGCGAAGGTAGCAATCTATTACGTAGATTAGCGGATACTTCATAGGCGAAGTAACAAGGCGATAACAATCTATTATGTAGATTAATGGATACTTCACGGGCGAAGTAACAAGGATTACCACTGTTCCGTAGTGGCCGACGGAGGGCTTCCAGGCAAACCCACGAAGAGGTACAGGAAAATAAAGGTAAAGTAAATACGATCAAAGCATTGGGCTTTGGTTTGGTTTGAGTTGGGGGGGCTCTCCACGCCGGCCATGCCTCTCTATTTATAGGGGGTTAACTCCTAATCAAATCTACTATTAATCCGGCTATATAGAGATAGAGATTGAGCCGGTGACGCAAACAACTCTATCTCTGCCGAGGTGGGCTTCGGCCAGGCCCGTCGAGGCCTGCTCCTCGGGCCGAAGCTTCAGCAGCGTGGGCCTCCGAAGGTTTCCTGGCCGAAGCCCATGGGCTGGCTAGGGGCTTTTGGAGCCCATAGCTCAATGGACTTCGGCCCTGTAGGGCTTCGGACAGACCCTGGACATGTGTACATTCGGCCCAAATCACCAAAAATTGATATTTTGACAATCTAGCCGTTAATGCCATTTTTTGCTATCAGCAATGTCAAACATATGACGTCTGACAAGCTTAATCCTAAGTCTGAGAAGTTCTTCTTTGTGGGGTATCCTAGGGAAACCAAAGGATACTATTTCTATAATAGAGAAGAGGACAAAGTATTTGTCGCTCGGAATGGTGTATTCCTTGAGAATGGGTTTCTCTCAAAAGGAGTTAGTGGGAGGACGGTGCATATCGAAGAGGTTCGAGAGCCACTGGAAAATGTTCTAGATCCCACTGAACAACAACAGGATGAGCAAAGTGTTGTGGAGCCTGTTGTACATGCTCCAGCCCCACGGAGGTCTGAGGGGGTTAGTCATGCGCCAGAGAGGTACAAGTTCTTGACCACTAGGCATCGCGACGTGTTGTTGTTGGACAATGAAGAGCCCAAGACCTATGCGGAAGCTGTGATGGGACCAGACTCTGAGAAATGGCTTGGATTCATTGGATCCGAGTTGGACTCCATGCGAGTTAACCAAGTTTGGAACTTGGTTGATCCACCCGATGGTGTAAAAACTATTGAGTGTAAATGGATTTTCAAGAAAAATATATACATTGATGGAAATGTTCACATGTATAAGGCACGACTGGTGGCAAAAGGTTTTAGACAGATTCAAGGTGTTGATTACGATGAAACATTTTCGTCCGTCGCTATGCTTAAGTCTATTCGGATCATCCTAGCTATTGCAGCATTTTATGATTATGAGATATGGCAAATGGATGTCAAGACGACTTTCCAAAATGGAAACATAAGTGAGGATGTGTACATGACACAACCTTAAGGTCTTGATGGTCTGGGAAATGTTGGGAAAGTTTGCAAATTGCTAAAGTCCATTTATAGATTAAAGCAAGCTTCTTGGAGTTCGAATCTTCGCTTTGATGAGGTAGTCAAAGGGTTTGGCTTCATCAAAAATGAAGAAGAGCCTTGTGTTTACAAAAAGGCTAGTGGGAGCTCACTTGTGTTTTTGGTCGTATATGTGGATGACATATTGTTTATCAAAAACGACATTGTATTTCTCTTAGTAAGACTCGGTGTGCTGCGACACCTGATGAGCTAGACAATATGAGTGTGATCTCGTATGCCTCCACAATTGGATCCATCATGTATGCCATGCTATGTACACGCCCAAATGTGTCATATTCTCTAAGTGTTACGAGCAGGTACCAATCAAACCCAGGTGAATGTCACTGGCTGTATGTCACGCCCCGATTTAATAAATCGGGACCTTTATTGAAATTCCATAGAAAGTCAATAAACCAAGACGTTCATCACGCGACCACGTACAAATACGATCAATCATTCACGGTTCGTAGACCGTATTAGTACAAAATGGAATAAAGATGAAGAGAAACTAATAAAACAAAGGGTCCTAGGTGAACGCCTTCTTCCAGTCTCGCCTTGACTGGGTCGCTTCTCCAGACCTTCATCCTCCTCGTAGTAGACGGGCTCTGGTGGTGCGAGTCAACGGGGGTGAGTACAAACGTACTCAGCAAGCCACCGAATGCAAATATAATGCAAGGTAATAACAAAGGAGATAGTTGCTAATTTTGCGGAAGAGTATAATTTGTAAAGCAATTAAATGTGATCAATTTATTAGTACTGAAATGTAAACATGTGTATGCATCATCATCTTCTAACTCGAGGGGTACAGTCAGCCCCACCTCGCTCAACAGTCCTTACATGCCATGAATAACTCAACCATTCAAACAATTGTAAACTAACTGTGAGTAGTCACACAACCCGCCCTTGACCATGGGCTCGGCTTTTCGAAAAGATTAAATTACTCTGATCAGAGATGTACCACTATACCCACAAGGCACGCACTCACCACTTACACCAAAGTGTAACGAGATGACCCATTCCACGGGAACTCGTGCCAAAACCTTCCATATGGTCCTCCTCGACCCAACATCACCCTCTTATAGGTTTCATATGGTGTCCCGACGCGTCGGAGCCCCACCATACCCCCCCTTGAGCCTCGTCGGTATAAGTCACCCGCAGGTTGCCCCTTGCCCCCTCCACTATGGTGCATCGAGTCGGATTGTTCCATACTTCCAATTAGGACTTACCCATTAGACTTGTGGTTGGTACGGAAGTGCTTTGCAACAGATCCCACAGACCGGTCCTTATAGTGCCCCGGGTGCGACCAACCAGTTCCCGAGCTTGCACCCGGAACCCACCATACTTATAACATAGCCAACTCCAACAGAATCCAGAGACAAGAATAACGGGGAAATTCATATAACAGAATCCATCTATCTACGACTCGTTCTTTTTATCCTATAGCAGTTGTGCCGGTACATTGGGCACTAGCTAATATTTTTACAGTAGAGTGACAAGGAGTTAAGGCTCAATAAGCATGGCTTGGGTTTGCACACAAGGACGGGGATCTAATAAATATAAGTGTAAGGCTTGATATTTGACTAATGCAATAATATCCTATGAGTTGTAGCGATAGTTATGAAAAACTGGGCTCAATGATGATCAACTATTTCCACAGGGGGGTTCGATGACTTGCCTTGCTCAGCAAAGGGTGAAGGTGGAACCTCGGGATAAAACTCCGGCTCCTCGACGAACTCGTAGTCTTCTCGATACGGAAAAATAAACAATACATTCAATAAACAGATAAAAATCCACCAAATAATAAACATACATGTTTATGGGTGAAATAAGGTTTTAATATTCTGAAGTTTGGAGAAAATCAGTAAAACTTATATTTTAAGGTTTTTCCTAATTTATTTTCTGAATTACTAATTCTAACCCTAAGGGGTTTTTATTCATTTAATTAATAAGATTATTTTGGGCAATAGTTATATACTGTTTTTATGACTTTATTGTGTAGAGAATAAAATGCTGAATTTAACAAAATTAGAATGGTGAAATTTGGATTTAAAATGAGCAAGTTATGAATTTTCAAAGTTAAATCAATTTCTGGAATTTTATTCAAACTGGAAAATAGGATTTAGTCCACGGTGAGCCAGGCCCACGGTGGACTGGGCTACTGTGCGCGTGGACCCGAGCGATCTGGACCGTTGGATCTGGATCCAGTGGCCAGATGCGAGGCGGGTGGGTTAAATGAAAATGGATGGTCCAGATTAAAACGTGCGAAGGGTTATGACGTGGACGCACGAGATCGATCCAAGGGTTTAAGTAGCGATCGACGGCTGTGATCGCCCCGTACCCCTTTGACCAGATCTACGGCTGTGATTAAATCCCGAAGGGGGCACAGCACCCTTCGTCTCTAGCGACGGCAGGGCTCGGTTGCGGTGGCGACGGCGCCGGCGAGGGGGCTAGGCCCTAGCTCTATGCAAAAACGGAAAGAGGAGGCCATGGTGGTCTCGAACATACCTTTGGCGGCAACGAAGGGCGACGGACGGCGACCGGTAGCGAGGGTAGACGGGGAGGACTTCTCGGGTGCTTGACGGCGACGGTAATCCGGCGGTCTTCTCGGCCAACGGAGGCATGGCCGAGGATGGGCAGTCGACGACAGTCATGACGGTGGCAGTGGCGTGGACGGAAGGGGCTGGAGTCGACGGCGAACGGCGGCTGGAGGTGGAGCAGGAGAGAAATTCGCAAACCGAGTGGGGGCGCTCTGGTTTCTCTCAAACTTGGCTATGGTGGTGTGGGCAGAGGGTGGTGCTCGGGTAGGGTTTAAATAGGGGGCTCGCCGGTGTAAAATGGGAAGGGGACCGAGGGCTCCCCATGATCTCCGACGAGGGATTCCTAACTCATGGCCAAGCTTCCTTATATGGTAAAACGCGTCGGGTTTAGATGGAAGGAGGTCGGAGGCGGTAGGGGAAGGTGATCTGAGGCGAATCCAGGCGAACGCGGGCGGCCAGCGGCGAAAAATGGGAAAGGGATCACCGGGGAAAGGAAAGGGGGATCCCCTGCCCGGGAGGAAGACGAATCTGACAGGTGGGCTCCACCTGTCAGTGGGTGGACGGGAAAGAGAGCGCCGACAGGCGGGGCCGAGCGGTTAGAGGGAGAGGGCCGGGCTAGTGAGGCTGGCGGGTGGGACCGAGACGGGCGTGGGTGGAAGAGAGAGGAGGGGAGCGGCGCCGACAGGTTGGCCCCACCTGTCAGTGACGCATGGCTGGGTTGGGCTGGGCTGGAGGCGAATTTGGGGTTGAGGCCCATTAAGATTTTAAATGCTTTTCTGATTAAAATAATTCTAGTAATTCATTTATTTGTTTAAGAGTTGATTCACTTTGATAAAAATTTGTAAAAATTCTTGAAATTATGTTTTGGTCTCTAGTTTATCTCATAAAATTTTCAAGTTCAGATTTTGAATATTTCTTCCTGTTTGGCTTTATTAAGGCTCTTTTAGGATTTTCTTCAATAATAAAATTCAGAAATTTCTTTAACAATATTTTTCTTTTGTTTTATCTCTTTTTAATTCTTGGGGTGTTACAATCCTATCCCCCTTACAGAGAATCTCGTCCTCGAGATTCAGATCAATCCTTGAATAGCTCAGGATGTTGTGCCTTGAGT
This sequence comes from Zizania palustris, assembly GCA_019279435.1. Classification (NCBI taxonomy): domain Eukaryota; kingdom Viridiplantae; phylum Streptophyta; class Magnoliopsida; order Poales; family Poaceae; genus Zizania; species Zizania palustris. The sequence continues at coordinate 19,551,180 of JAAALK010000079.1, forward strand.
TCTTCCTCTTTTTCCCATGTAGCTTCCTCTACAGGATGGTTGCTCCATTGAACCTTACAGAAGTGGATGACGCGACTTCTGGTGGTCCTTTCTTTGACTTCCAAGATCTTGACGGGCTTTTCCACATAGGTCAGATCCTCTTGGACATCCAACTGCTGCAGGTCCACTTGCTCTGTTGGGACTCGGAGACACTTCTTTAGTTGGGACACATGAAACACGTTATGTACCCCGGCTAGTGAGGGTGGTAGCTCCAACTAATAAGCGACTTCGCCTTGGCATCTAACAATAGGAAAAGGTCCAACATATCGAGGGGCCAACTTTCCTCTCATGTTAAACCGCTGAGTGCCACGGAGAGGTGTGACACGGAGGTAGACATGTTCTCCCTGTTCAAAGGCTAGATCTCGACGACGATTGTCCGCATAGCTCTTTTGTCAAGATTGGGCTGTCTTGAGTCGGTCCCTGATGATCCGTACCTTCTCTTCAGCTTCCCGAAGGATGTCTGTTCCAAACACTTGGGATTCACCGGTTTGATCCCAAAGTAGAGGCGTCCTACACTTACGTCCATATAGGGCTTCAAACGGGGACATCTGGAGGCTGGCTTGATAACTGTTGTTGTACGAAAACTCGGCGTACGGTAAACTCTTGTCCCAAGTTGCTCCAAAAAATATCTGATTCACCCTTTCAGTTTGACCATCTGTTTGAGGGTGGTAAGCAGTACTGAAGTTTAGTCTCGTTCCCATCTCTTCTTGAAGGTTCTTCCAGAAATGAGAGGTAAACTGACTTCCTCTGTTGGACACTATCTTCTTGGGCACTCCATGAAGACACACAATGTGGGCCATGTACAATTCTGCGAGCTTAGGGCCACTGAAGGTCGTCTTAATGGCTATGAAGTGTGCTACTTTCGTTAGCCGGTCAATGATTACCCAAATAGAATTGTATCCAAGCTGGGTCTTTGGGAGTCCGGTGATGAAGTCCATTTCGATTTCTTCTCATTTCCATTCAGGCACTTTAAGTGGTTGTAACAGTCTTCAGGTCTCATATGTTCTGCCTTTACTCTTCTGCAGGTGTCACATTCCGCGACGAACTGAGCAGTCTCTTTCTTCATGCTAACCCACCAATAGCGTTCCTTCAGGTCCTGGTACATCTTGGTACTTCCGGGATGGATGGAGTATAAAGTATCATGGGCTTCCCTTAGAATAAGGGTCTTTATCTCTGGTTTATCCGGCACACATATCCGGGTTCCAAACCATACGGTGCCATTCTCGTCTTTTGAAAATCCTGGGGCTTTACCCTGTCTCATGTTCTTCTTGATGGCAGCTATATTCGGGTCTTCCAACTGGGCCTCACGGATCTGCTCAAATAAGATTGGCTGGGTCTCCAAGGTGGCTAGGTATGTTCCTATGGTTAACCTAAGGTTTAGCTTTTCCATCTCCTTATAGAGTATGGGCGCGTGATCCTGAATCACGATGGCGGTGCAATATCCCTTACGACTTAATGCATCAGCTACCACATTGGCTTTTCCGGGGTGGTAGTGAATACCTAAGTCGTAGTCCTTTATTAATTCCAACCATCGTCTTTGCCTCAGATTGAGGTCCGGCTGCGTGAAGATGTACTTCAAACTCTTGTGATCCGTAAAGATTTCGCAGCGATTTCCGACCAAATAATGCCTCCATATCTTAAGGGCGTGCACAACAGCGGCCAATTCCAAGTCATGGGTCGGGTAATTTAGCTCATGAGGTCTCAACTGACGAGAAGCGTATGAAATAACCTTTCCGTCTTGCATGAGAACACATCCCAATCCTTGGCGAGATGCGTCGCAATAAACATGGAAGTCCTTTCGGATATCTGGTAGGGTCAGTATGGGTGCTGACACCACCCGGGTCTTGAGGTTGCGAAAACTTTCCTCGCATTCAGGGGTCCATTCAAACTTCTCTCCCTTCTGCAATAACTTGGTCATAGGCTTGGCTATCTTGGAAAAATTCTCGATGAACCTCCGATAATATCCAGCCAAACCAAGAAAACTTCGTATCTCTGATACGTTGGTGGGTGGCAACCAATCCGTAATTGCTTCTACGGTGGCAGGGTCCACTGCGATACCTTGCACAGAGATGATGTGTCCAAGGAACTTTACTTCTGCTGTCCAAAATTTACACTTGCTGTACTTGGCGTACAACTGGTGTTCCCTTAGCTTTCCTAAGGTTAACCGGAGATGAGTCTCGTGCTCCTTCCGATCCTTGGAATAAATGAGGATGTCGTCTATAAAGACCACGATGAATTTGTCTAAATACTCCATGAACACCTTATTCATCATATTCATAAAGAAAGCAGGGGCATTGGTCAATCCAAAGGACATAACGGTACACTCATATAATCCATAACGGGTGGTAAAATCCGTCTTGGGTATATCCTCCTCTCGAATCCTCAACTGATGATATCCGGACCTCAGGTCGATCTTAGAAAATACCGTAGCTCCTTTCAGCTGGTCAAAAAGATCATCGATCCTGGGTAACGGGTATTTATTCTTGATGGTCACTTCATTCAAAGCGTGGTAATCCACACACATACGCTTAGCCTTGTCCTCTTTCTTCTCAACAAAGATGATGGGGGCTCCCCACGGAGATGTATTAGGTCTGATGTATCCCTTCTTCTCAAGATCCTCCAACTGCTGCTTCATTTCAACTAACTCATTGGCGGCCATTCGGTATGGTCGTTTGTAGATGGGAGTGGTCCCGGGTACCAAGTCAATACGGAACTCAATATCCCTCTTGGGTGGCATTCCTGGTAAATCCTCTGGAAAAATGTTTGGGTACTCGTTGACTACCGGTATCTCCTCCAAAGTAATCTGGTGCAGTCTTGGTCTCCCGAACCTCAGGCTTGGCATCTAAAATGTGACGGTAGTCCCTTCTTCACTAGTCACAGTCACTTGTCTCTGGGCACATCTTATTACTCCTTGGTGTTTATTGAGCCAATCCATTCCTAGAATGAGATCCAATCCTTGGCATTCTATTAGGATGGGGTCAGCCCAGAATATTATGCCTTGGATATCTACCCATACCCTTGGACTATAGGAATGGGCGAGTGTTTGTTTGCCAGGGGTGGCTATTAATACGGGTCTTGGTAATTCACTTATGTCCAGATCATTCTTTTCCACAAAAGCCGTTGATATAAAAGAGTGCGTAGCTCCAGTGTCAAATAAAACTACTGCAAGGGTTGAATGTACCGTGAACTTACCCATGACGATCTCTGGTGCGGCCTGGGTTTCTTTGGCGGTGACGTGGTTGACGCGGGCGCGGATGGCTGGGTTTGTTGCGACTCCTTGTGCTCGCTTGGGGTGAGGGAACTGATGGGAATAATGCCCCTCCTGGTGGCAGTTGAAACACACCACGGGCTTACCGTGCTTGTCGCGCAGAATCTCTGCCTTCTTGGCCGGGGCAGGTGGGGTGGCTGGTGCGGCGGGAGCGGGGCGGGATTGTCCGGCTCCGGTGTTGGCGGCGGGTGGTGCCGGACGATACACCGGGCGGGGGTGGTATTGCGGCGCTGGTGGAGGAGGGGTGAAACGAGGCCTCTAGGCCATGCCTTGGTTCTACCTGAAGGCAATCAGCCTCTTCTTCAGGTCGACCTTATTCTGCTGGGTCTCCTGAATGATAGCTTTATTCACCAACTTTTGAAAGTTGGCGTAATCCCTGGAGATGAGTTGAAGGGACAACTCATCCTTCAGTCCCTGAAGGAACTTGGACTGTCTGGCCGCATCGGTACGGACTTCTTCAGGCGCGTACTGGGCCAGTCGGTTGAACTCATGTAAATATTCTGTTACGGACCTGCTCCCCTGCTGCAGGTCCCGAAACTCCTGCTGCTTCTGTGCAATGATGCCGTCGGGGACATGAGCGGCACGGAAGGCAGTAGAGAACTCCGCCCAAGTATGGACGTGTCCCTCGGGCAAGGCCTCGCGCAGATTGTCCCACCATTCTGCGGCGGGACCCTGGAGCTGGTGGGCGGCGAAAGCCACTCTCTCCTGCTCAGTGCAGGTCAGTAGGTCTAGCTTCTTCCCGATGGTTCTCAACCAATCCCCAGCCTCCATGGGGTTGGTGGTGCTCGAGAAGGTGGGTGGGCGGACTCGGTGTCCCTGCTGGATACGGCGACGAAGATCTCCGTTCTCGCGGTTCAGATCCTCGGAAGAATGTCGGTAAAAATCGATCGTGTTGCGCTGCCCGTTGGCATCCTACAGTGCCTCATAGTGGAGATCATCCATTGCCTCCAACAAACGTACGGTGTGTCCAATCGCAGAATGGCGCTGGGAGAGCGTGTTGACGTAGACGCTGTGGGGACTCCCTGGAGTGAGAAGGGGCACAAAGCGATAATCTGTATCGCAGAGCTCACTGTCATAGATCATTCGGAGCTCAGTGAGGGCCTGGAGGGCGGTGCGCTGGCTGGCTACCAAGAAGGTAGGTCCTCCACCTCGATAGGTGTGGGCTGTCTGAGGAGAGGGCTGGATGATGACGGTGACCTCACAGTAGCTCTCCTCCTTGTCGGCGAAGACTCCATGGAACATCGGCTCGTGCTCAAATCCGAGGAAAACGACGAGCATGCGTAGCTCGCGGATGAATCCAGCCTCGTCACGAAGGTTCCCACTTAGGGTACGGACTGGCATCTACAAAAGAGAGAAAATTTTTTGTGAAAATCTCGGAAGATGAGAAGTTAAGTAATTTTGTAGGAAATTAGGGTTAATATAAGTCCTAGGGTCAAGTCTGTTTGGCTTCCTACAGTCAAGTCGGCTCTGATACCATCTTGTCACGCCCTGATTTAATAAATCAGGACCTTTATTGAAATTCCATAGAAAGTCAATAAACCAAGACGTTCATCACGCGACCACGTACAAATACGAGCAATCATTCACGGTTCGTAGACCGTATTAGTACAAAAGGGAATAAATATGATGAGAAACTAATAAAACAAAGGGTCCTAGGTGAACGCCTTCTTCCAGTCTCGCCTTGACTGGGTCGCTACTCCAGACCTTCATCCTCCTCGTAGTAGACGGGCTCTGGTGTTGCGAGTCAACGGGGGTGAGTACAAACGTACACAGCAAGCCACCAGATGCAAATATAATGCAAGGTAATAACAAAGGAGATAGTGGCTAATTTTGCGGAACATCATAATTTGTAAAGCAATTAAATGTGATCAATTTATTAGTACTAAAATGTAAACATGTGTATGCATCATCATATTCTAACTCGAGGGGTACAGTCAGCCCCACCTCGCTCAACAGTCCTTACATGCCATGAATAACTCAACCATTCAAACAATTGTAAACTAACTACGAGTAGTCACACAACCCGCCCTTGACCGTGGGCTCAGCTTTTCGAAAAGATTAAATTACTCTGATCAGAGATGTACCACTATACCCACAAGGCAAGCACTCACCACTTACACCAAAGTGTAACGAGATGACCCATTCCACGGGAACTCGTGCCAAAACCTTCCATATGGTCCTCCTCGACCCAACAACACCCTCTTATAGGTTTCGTATGGTGTCCCGACGCGTCGGAGCCCCACCATACCCCCCCTTGAGCCTCGTCGGTACAAGTCACCCGCAGGTTGCCCCTTGCCCCCTCCAGTATGGTGCATCGAGTCGGATTGTTCCATACTTCCAGTTAGGACTTACCCATTAAACTTGTGGTTGGTACGGAAGTGCTTTGCAATAGATCCCGCAGACCGGTCCTTATAGTGCCCCGGGTGCAACCAACCAGTTCCCGAGCTTGCACCCAGAACCCACCATACTTATAACATAGCCAACTCCAACAGAGTCCAGAGACAAGAATAATGGGGAAATTCATATAACAGAATCCATCTATCTACGACTCATTCTTTTTATCCTATAGCAGTTGTGCCGGTACATTGGGCACTAGCTAATATTTTTATAGTAGAGTGACAAGGAGTTAAGGCTTAATAAGCATGGCTTGGGTTTGCACACAAGGACGGGGATCTAATAAATATAAGTGTAAGGCTTGATATTTGACTAATGCAATAATATCCTATGAGTTGTAGCGATAGTTATGAAAAACTGGGCTCAATGATGATCAACTATTTCCACAGGGGGGTTCGATGACTTGCCTTGCTCAGCAAAGGGTGAAGGTGGAACCTCGGGATAAAACTCCGGCTCCTCGACGAACTCGTAGTCTTCTCGATACGGAAAAATAAACAATACATTCAATAAACAGATAAAAATCCACCAAATAATAAACATACATGTTTATGGGTGAAATAAGGTTTTAATATTCTGAAGTTTGGTGAAAATATGTAAAACTTATATTTTAAGGTTTTTCCTAATTTATTTTCTGAATTACTAATTCTAACCCTAAGGGGTTTTTATTCATTTAATTAATAATATTATTTGGGCAATAGTTATATACTGTTTTTATGACTTTATTGTGTAGAGAATAAAATGCTGAATTTAACAAAATTAGAATGGTGAAATTTGGATTTAAAATGAGCAAGTTATGAATTTTCAAAGTTAAATCAATTTCTGGAATTTTATTCAAACTGGAAAATAGGATTTAGTCCACGGTGAGCCAGGCCCACGGTGGACTGGGCTACTGTGCGCGTGGACCCGAGCGATCTGGACCGTTGGATCTGGATCCAGCGGCCAGATGCGAGGCGGGTGGGTTAAATGAAAATGGACGGTCCAGATTAAAACGTGCGAAGGGTTATGACGTGGACGCACGAGATCGATCCAAGGGTTTAAGTAGCGATCAACGGCTGTGATCGCCCCGTACCCCTTTGACCAGATCTACGGCTGTGATTAAATCCCGAAGGGATTTAATCTGTGCGCTCCGATTGCGATCATGCGGCCAAGATTTAATCCAGCACGGCACGCGCGTAAGGGGGCACAGTACCCTTCGTCTCTAGCGACGGCAGGGCTCGGTTGCGGTGGCGACGGTGCCGGCGAGGGGGCTAGGCCCTAGCTCTATGCGAAAACGGAAAGAGGAGGCCATGGCGGTCTCGAACATACCTTCGGCGGCGATGAAGGGCGACGAACGGCGACCGGCAGCGAGGGTAGACGGGGAGGACTTCTCGGGTGCTTGACGGCGACGGTGATCCGGCGGTCTTCTCGGCCAACAGAGGCGTGGCCGAGGATGGGCAGTCGACGACGGTCACGATGGTGGCAGTGGTGTGGACGGAAGGGGCTGGAGTCGACGGCGAACGGCGGCCGGAGGTGGAGCAGGAGAGAAATTCGCAAACCGAGTGGGGGCGCTCTGGTTTCTCTCAAACTTGGCTGCGGTGGTGTGGGCAGAGGGCGGTGCTCTGGTAGGGTTTAAATAGGGGGCTCGCAGGCGTAAAATGGGAAGGGGACCGAGGGCTTCCCATGATCTCCGGCGAGGGATTCCTAACTCACGGCCAAGCTTCCATATACGGTAAAACGCGTCGGGTTTCGATGGAAGGAGGTCGGAGGCGGTCGGGGAAGGTGATCTTAGGTGAATCCAGGCGAACGCGGGCGGCCGACGGCGAAAAATTGGAAAGGGATCGCCGGGGAAAGGAAAGGGGCTCCACCTATCAGTGGGCGGACGGGAAAGAGAGCGCCGACAGGCGGGGCCGAGCGGTCAGAGGGAGAGGGCCGGGCTGGTGAGGCTGGCGGGTGGGACCGAGATGGGTGCGGGTGGAAGAGAGAGGAGGGGAGCGGTGCCGACAGGTTGGCCCCACCTGTCAGTGACGCACGGCTGGGTTGGGCTGGGCTGGAGGCGAATTCAGGGTTGAGGCCCATTAAGATTTTAAATGCTTTTCTGATTAAAATAATTCGAGTAATTCATTTATTTGTTCAAGAGTTGATTCATTGTTGATAAAAATTTGTAAAAATTCCTGAAATTATGTTTTGGCCTCTAGTTTATCTCATAAAATTTTCAAGTTCAGATTTTGAATATTTCTTCCTGTTTGGCTTTATTAAGGCTCTTTTAGGATTTTCTTCAATAATAAAATTCAGAAATTTCTTTAATAATATTTTTCTTTTATTTTATCTCTTTTTAATTCTTGGGGTGTTACACTGTAGTAAAGAGTATCCTCAAGTAATTGAGAAGGATTGAGGAAATGTTCCTGGTATACGGTGGTGAAGAGGAGCTCGTTATAAGTGGTTACACGAATGCTAGTTTTTAGACCGATAAAGATGATTCTCGATCGCAATCTAGCTTTGTGTTCTACCTCAATGGAGGCGCAGTGAGTTGGAAGAGTTCCAAGCAAGAGACGATAGCCAATTCTACAATAGAAGTTGAGTATATCGCCGCTTCAGAAGCTGTGAAGGAGGCCGTTTGGATCAAAAAGTTTGTTTCTGAGTTGGGTGTTATTCCTAGTGCGTCCAGTCTAGTGGACCTCTATTGTGATAATAGTGGTGCCATTGCGCAAGCCAAGGAGCCTAGATCGCACAAGAAGTCCAAACATATACTTCGGTGATATCACCTGATCCACGAGATCATTGAGAGAGGTGATGTGAACATGGTAGATACATTGATGAAGCCTCTTCCACAGCCTAAGCATGAGGCGAATATGATCTCCATGGGTATTAGATACTTGCGTGAGTGAGTCATGTGTTTGTGGAAGATGCTAGTAGAGTCTATGCTAATGTATGAGGATAATTGTTAGCTTGTTCCTTGAATAAACGTCATTTGCATTTAATTAATGAGTCCAACTTGTTATGTGAAACTATTTGCTTTGTGACGATGTTGTTTATGAAACTAAAGGTGGTTTCTATCTGTATGATGAGTGATTGACAAAGATGAGCGGTTGAGCGATTGGTTGAGTGTTGGGTTGTGTGCATCGAAGGGTTCGATGTACGAATGAGGTTTGTGTGTCGAGGGTTTCGGTGGTGCATCACGTTCTTGTGTTTGGCTTCTCTTCAATGTGCAGGGTGGAGATGCTGACCAACTATCGACAACAAGTGATTGAGGGTCAAGCAAGGAGCTCGATGCCGAAGGATCAGGGAGGTCGGGTGAAGTTAGAGAAGATCTCAAGAGTGCACGAAAAGACTGAGCAAGACTTGGATGGACGGATGGAAGCGACGGCATGACGACCGGGTTTGTCAGAGGGAGGCCAGGGCAAAGCGGTGTCATGAGTCGAAGGGTTGAGAGGCTTTGTCGGTTTTTGCTGAAAACCGTCACATCTCTAGATTTGCTAATTTCAATAATTAGGAGTCCTTTTTGTTTTGAGTCTTTGTGTAATAAAAAGTTAAGAGTCTAGAGTAGAGTAAATGTTCTCCTTTAGTATATTTTTTAGGATTTCTTAAATTCTGAAAATATATTACAAGGAATAGGACCTTGATGTAAAATAGAGGTTCTAGAGGGTTCTTTTCAGAATTTTCCCCCATGGCTGGCCTATAAATAGAGGTCCATAGCCATGGGCTGAGTGCTTTTTTTTGGCTGAACCAAATATCTATTTTATCAATTTACTGCTTTATTTCCTGCTGTGTGCATCAATTTCCTTCATTGTTCAAGATCCGAAAAAAACAAACAGTAAAGCGATGGCTCTATAAGTTTTTCTGGAGCAGAATCTAATTCATCCTGGATTGAGTTTTGTGAGGCATTTTGTGATGATTTCTTCGCAGAACTTGATGTTGATGTTTATACAACTTTTGTTGTGGATGATTTGAATGTTCCATTTTTGCAGTTTGCAATAATTTTTGATCTATTCTTCATGATGTTTTTGTTCTTTGAATGTGTTATATTATTTTAGAATACTTCTCTGCTACTGAAAATATAGAACAGATTGAAATAACTTTTAGGCAGAATTTTTTTGGTTGTCCACTTTTTACCTACTCAAGAATATTCCTTGGCTGGATTCTTTTCTTTCTTGTGATCCAAGAAGCCTCCTAGGTTGTTCCATATTTCTCCATTTGATTGTTGCTGTATTGGGTGTGGAGATGATCCAGATCACAAGTTTGATCTTCAGCAATCTGATCATGAGTTTCATCAGCAAAAGGATCACCATCCAGGTATTTTCCTTGTAAGTGTTTACTGAAATTTCAGTTCTGCGTGTACTGTTCATCAACACTTTGGCTGTTATTTGTCTGATTTGATACAGTTGAGGGAGTAATTGCTTGTTGCTTGTGCTACTGAATTTGATCTCATTTTGATCTGAAATGCTTCTTGGTTGATATATGTTCTGAGTGTGTTCTTTGATCCTTCTTGTTGGATGTCCATGATCAGTAGTCTAAGGAACACAGTTTCTCAGTTGCTATGCTGTGCAACAATCTTTCTACTGCTACAGATTCTGCATAGCACTGTTGAAGTGTTCTTTTGTCTTGAGTTTCACTTGCTGACCAGACTCCAGAGAACAGTTTTTGCTGATGAAATTATTGTTTATCATCTTTTTCATATGATCATCAGGATTTGTATGCTCTGATCCTGAAATGTTTTGCTATCAAATTTGTCCACGGGTAACAATAGATAAGCGAACGGGAGATGCATGAAGGAATAGGGGATGGAGCCTCTAGCTCCTCAGCTCCGCTGCCTTGGTGTCCCCTAGTTCCGGTAGGTCTCTTCCTCCCCTTGCTCGGTTAAATCTCTGGCCTCCCTTGCTTCCTCGCCGACATGGGAGTGTCACACCGACGGCCTCTGCGGTCGTTGTGCCAAGAGATGGGCTGGATGACGGTGGGGAAGACTGAGTCCAGGAGGAAGCTGGAGAGCGCGGGAAACGTTTGAATGAAGGTGTAATTGCGCAAGTACGTGTGTGTGGGATGGAGGCGTAAAGTTGTAAAGTGAAAACGTATTCGGCTGGGGGTTTTGTCGTAAGGGAAACAGAACATTCGGGATATGAATCATAACAGAATTCTACCCACTCCCTCATCGTTCTTGATCTCTCTCTGGCGATTGTGAACCAGATTGTGCGACCTCACCGGCGAGGAGAGTGATCTCCGGCGAGTTCGTCACAGGGAGGTCCTGTCCTCCCCTTGCTGGAGCTTTCGAAAGATCCTGCTCTTGCGCACTTGGTCTTGTCTTGGGATTTTTCGGGTGGGCAAGCTTTTCAACGTAAGTCCTTGCTCGCTTTGCCTCGGCGGTGCATCACCCTTCTTCCTCGCCGGAGGGTTCTTTCTTCCTCCTTGCGGTTTTCAAGCGCTTCACCTTCCGTCTGAATGAAGCCTCAGTTAGCCTAGCACTTCACGCTTGTCTGGGGGGACTCCAGCTGGTTTTCATGTTCTTTTCCTACGGGTCAGAATTTCGGTTGCCTCGAAGCATGTCGGCCTCTTTGTTTGCAATCTTAAGCGTTCACTTCTTCCACCTTTGACATTTATTTCCATCTTTGGAGAGATGGGGGTGCTAACTGGTCATTCGAAAAACTTCGCTGGGAGCAGGAAGAGCTCGCCAGCTGGTCTTTTCCTCGCCGCCATAGGCGCGCTAGGCTCATCCCCCGCTCGTCCAAGAAGAAGGTGACCTTTGCCAAGTTCACGAAGGTTACTCTGCCCCTCTGCGGAAGTGCGTGTTTTAAAGCTGGGAGGCTTCCTCCTGTTAGTAATTAGCTCTCGGGGAGGAGAGGGGGACCGAGTCCCTCTCCTCCCTGGAACTCGGATTTAGCCCTAACTAACCCTCCTGGTCTTTAGGCACTCTGATCGGGGGTGCCCCAACCGAATGGTTGAAGGGCCCCTGGCGCACAGCACTATATAAGAAGGGGAGGACAGTGCACAGAAGGTTGATGTTCATATGCAAAGTCACCCAAAAATGCTACACCGATCTACTTTGGTGCTGGAGCGTCGGGAAGCCCCCTTCACCGCCGTTCACTGGAATCCGACGCCACAGCACCGGCCATGGCGTCCTCTTCATCAAGAAACCTAAGAGGTAACCCTAAGCTACCCTACTGGTCTAACCCTAGCGATCCTAAGACACCTTAGATTTACTATCATTGGTATCAGAGCAGCGTTTTGTTCTAGGATTAGACTAGTTAGGGTTTAGGGTGGCGCCGGAATCCCTTGAGCCGACGCCACCACCCCACTGTGTTCCCTCTGTGAACCCCGCTAAGAACCCCTCTAAGCCCTCTGTAAAGCCTCTGTGTTTAGCCCGCAGTACGAACCCTAAAATCGGTAAGCAAACCCCCCTCGGATGGGGAAATGGATTCCCAAGTCCGATACCTAAGTACCCCTAAGAATCCCCGCACTAAGTACTAATCAGAACCCCAGGGTTAGGGTTCCCGAAACCCTAACCCTAACACCGCGGTAAGAAAACCCAAGAGGCCCCCTGGATCGGGCAGAGAAGAAACAAAAAAAGGTGGGGGGATTAGGGTTAGGGTTTTTCACCCTAACCCTAACCCTAACTAAGAAGAAGAAGGGGGGGCGGATTCCTCACCGTACCCCTCGCCTAGCTGCGCCGCCGCTCGCCGGAGTGCGCGTCGCCGGCCGAGTGCTCGCCGACGCGGACCGCCTCGACGGAGTGCCGCTCACCCTCAGGTGAGCGCGCGCACCGGCGAGCGGGCCCGCGACGGCGCCCTCCGCCGCTCAGCCACCCTCCCGCACGCTCGGCCGCCTCCCGCCGCCGCGTGCGTCGCCGTCGGGGGGGGGGCGCCGCTCCGCTTCGCGCCGCCGCCGCCGCACTCTCTCTCTCGTCGCCTTGCTCGCTCGAGCGCCCGGGGAATGTGTTAGGGTTTACCGGGGGGCGCGGTGCGGCGCGTTTTTGTGTGGGCGAGGATCGCGCGTGGCCGTCGGATTTGATCCGACGGCCAGCGTTGATCGGGCCGGAAATCAGCCCAGGCGGGGACGCGAATTGGCGGCCCAGGCCCAGGTTGCGGCCTGGGTGCGCGAGCGGGCGCGTTGGGGCACTGTGGGCCGACTGGTTTTCGCAGTTGGGCTAAAAGATTTGCACAGTAACAGGCCGAATTCAATTTCGAATTTTCAGGATTTTCAGAATTATTTTTTCATTTAAGTATTTCCTGGAAATTAAGAAAATTGCCCAAAAATAAGATAAAAGTAAGTTTAATGTGGGGAAAATTTTAGAAAATTTCATCATGATTATTAGCACTGTTCTGAATTTTTTGAGTAATTTTAGATCCCTTTTAAGCTATTTTCTGATTTAAATTAGTCCAACGACTCCTTTTTATTAGAAGATAATTGTTCTTTAAGTGTTTAGATTCAGAATTTTTGTTGATGATTAAACAGTGTATTATTTTAGTTTGAGAAATCTGCTGTGCTATCACTGTTAATCACATCACCTTGCAGCATTTTTAAGCATTTTCATGATGTTTTCCTTATTAAATTTAGTCTAAGGACTATATTTAATTGAGAAATATTCGTTTAGTTTTTGACTAAGTTTAAATTTCAGAATTTTATTACTGTTTTGATCAGTGTATTAATTAAGATTAAGTCTTCCGCTGTGCATACACTATTTAAAATTACTTAGTAATTTTGTGTTCTGAATTTTAAAGCATTTTAGGAATTTTGTTTAAGTTTAAATTCAGAATTTTTTATTACTGTTTTAAGCAGTGTGTTAATTAAAAGTAAGTCCTTTGTTGTGCATGTTTAGATTAAGCCTTTCATTACACTGTTTAAAATTAGTATCATGCTGTAAATTCAGAATTTTATTTCTGATTAAGCAGTGTATCAATTAGTTTTAAGTCTTCCGCTACGAATACACTGTTTTAAGATTAGAACCATGTTCATCCTATCAATTAAGTAGCATTTATTATGTCAATTAAATTTGAACCAACGGGATAATTTAATCTGGCATTATAAATGTTGTATTTTGTTAACATAGTGATTTTATCTCCTGACCAACGTTGGTGATGAAATTACTGTGGTTTAGTTGATTTGATTCTATTTCTGCCCAACGGTGATGTAGAATTAATTCGCCTTTTAACTATTAAGTGTATCACATGTTAATTTTGACCAACGTTAAATTTTCATGTATCATATTATATCTGTTATAATATATTTTGATAATGTTCCTTATTAGAAATTTGCTAAGTCATATCTTCGGCATTGAGTCTCTCAATGGTGAGAACTACGGTTCCTGGAGATGAGATATTAAGTTAGCGATTGTGCTATAGGACATAAATCTTGCTTTAATGCTTGATTGTCTAACTAAGCGTGCGAAGCCCGTGATCTGAGAAGATGAAAGCCAAGAGGCTTTTGTCATAAGGTTACGTGACTTCGCCGAAATAAGAATAAAATAAGACATATAGTACTAAAGGAAATCAGTGGAAACACAAAATGTATTATGATTAAGAGCTCCATTATGGAGCCAATTAGGGGTTCTATCCCACGTCATGATACTGCAAAGAGTATCTGAAAGTGACTTTTCTAAGGCGTATGCTAGCACGCTTATTAAGAAAAGTTTAATAAAGTTTTGCGACATGGTTTTCAAAGCTGAAACCCATGAATAAAGAGCTCGATGAGGATGCTATCGTCCAAATTTTTATTATGACATCACACTAAGTTTTCTGATCATTTTGTGATCAACTACAACTTACAGCGAGAGTGTTGGGGTTTGTAGATGCTGATTTCAAACTATGTATAAAAATTAAGAAAGCACACAATGATTTAGGTCATAATGTGCAACACGAATAAAGGGGAAAAAGCATTATAAGACTTGTTCTAATGATGCTAAGGATTCCTCTTATAAGCTCACATAAAGGAACATGATATCCTGAAGGGCATGTACTGACATGTAAGGAGAAACACCACATGAAGGAATATGTGGAGTTCACAAAATGGATGAACAAGAATGGTAATAGATGAATTTTCGCACTTAGAAATAAAGTCTTTAGTCTTGCTTTTGAGCATGACAAACTTTATTTATTTTCTCAAGATGATTTTATCATCTTAGAATAATGATAAGAGCAAAAGAATTGATGACGTATTTTCGAAATTATGGCACTATCTAATGGGCCATATTTCGAGGGGGAGGATTGAACATTTAGTCAATTCTTCCGCTTTAGTTTCTTTAGACTAAGTTTCTAGCATATATTGCATTAAGATAAATACGTCAAATAAATTAAGAAAGACGCGAAATTAAGTTTAATGATTGTAGTAATTTTTATCTCCTGACCAACGTTGGTGATAATGTTATTATATTTAAGCTCAATTGATTCTAATTCTGCCCAACGGTGATTTAAAATTAATTGATTAATAGTTATCCAATCTAAGAGCGATCAGATAATAGCGATCAGATCATCAGTCGCTCTGGATAAATTTAAGATGTTTTAAGGCTGATTCTTATATCAGCATGATCTAAAGTTTAAAAGAGTAAGATCTGACCGCGGTACGGTCAATATACCCCGTATGGCCGATTTCTTGAACCCTTTTTTTTGCAAGGTTCTATAGGAAATGGCAAAATAGCCCGGTATTTTGTACCGGGTGTATCTTAGCAAAATAGAGTGGCTATAAGGTGTGCTCGCACCTCAGTGGACATAGTAAGTAGTATGGTAAGTTATTCCACTCTACCGATTAATTTGTGGATGAAGGCATTAAAACCTACATTCATAATTTTAATTGGATCCTTAATAAGTCTGTGCCTAAAAGCACCATAAGAATTATGGACAAGACGATAACCATTTTCTAAATTATTTTAGAATAAGGGTATGTCGTCCTGCTAAGGCTATATTTTAACCCAAATATTAATAAGTTAAAGTCCTAAGACAGTAAGTTGTCAATTTTATTGATTGCAAAGATAAGTCTAAGTGATCTCGTCTTGAAGAGGTCCTAACGGACATGTTAAGTTTGAAGAGACGAGACATGCATTTTTTGAAGATGCTTTAATCAGGGGGAGCACGGTACTTAGAGAAATTAATCTTGAAGAGAAGTGGGTGAGTGAATCCACTCCTATGATTCAAGAACAATTTTCCATGTACCTGTGGTAGTGTCCTTTTGTCCAACACTTGAGTTTGGACCTTCATTAGCGACATCTATTGTACATGAGGCTCCTGTTATTTAGGAATCTGCATTTCTAGATGATGCTAATGAAGAAATAAAGGAACAACTCTCTAACTTAGCTAATAATGTGCTAACTCAGATAAGTAGCAGATTAAATGAGACATCTTCGTATGTCTTATTTAAGGATTCTTTAAGAATCATTAAGGCATATTATGACTCAGAACTGCATCAGATTGATATAAAGACGACATTTTCAATAAGTTTTGAATGAGAATGTCTATCTGACACAACTAAGTGTTTTGTCATAGAAAGGAAAGGAAATTCTAGGATGCCGTTTATCTAAGTCCATTTATGGACTTAAATAAGTTTAAGTAAGGACATCTAAAATTTAATTAGACTATTAGAAAATATTGGGTTATTAAGGAGAATGAAGAGGACAACTGCATTGAAGTTAAAGAATAGGAAATTTATTTTCTATTCTTGTGTGTGGATGATATTCTACTTACATGTAGTGATGTCAATCTACTATCAGATACTAAGAAATTATTGTTCTCTCATTTGATATTAAGTATCTTGGAGAAATTTTCCTATATGTTAGGATTAGAGATTCTCTAAGATATCATTAAAGGGGTATTAAGATTATTGCATATTGCGTACTAGAAGATATACTGATAAAGTATATAGTATGCATGCATATAAACTATCGCCTGATCCGATAGTCAAGGGTGATAAGTTGGGAACTTTTAGTATCCCAGGAACCAATATGAGATCGATCAAATTAGATTGGTTCCATATGCTTCTGCTGTCGGAAGCCAATGTATGCTCAATTATGTACTCGCCCTGACTATGTTTATACCGCTGGAATGCTTGGCAGATATCAGGAAATCCAGAAATAGATCGCTGGATTAAATTAAGAAAGCCTTGAGATTTATATAAGGCACAACGACCTCATGCTAATGTATGAAAGATTAAATAACATAGCGATTGCGGGTTATTTAAATTAAGACCTTGCGAGATGAGTGAATGCTAAGTAGTCCACATTAAGATGTGTATTCACACTCGCAGAGGAAGCTGTGTCGTGGAAAAGCTCCAAACAAACTTTGACGACATCTTCTGCGATGTATGCCGAGTTTGTAGTATGATATGAGGTCACCGGACAGGCACTATGTTTTAAGAAACTTATTCCGGTTTTAAGAGTGGTCGACAGCATTTTAAAACCACTTAAGTTATACTGTAACAATGAGTCAACAGTATATTTCTCCTATAACAACAAGAAGTGTGTTGCTGCCAAACACATCTAAGTTAAGTGTTATATTGTTGAGGAGAGAATCCAAGATCAAATGATAAGTAGAGCATATAAGTACCAAGCGAACGCTTGCGGATCCGCTCACAAAAGGTTTACTTCCCAAATGTGTTCAGAGAACACTTAGTCGACACGGGTTTAAGGTAAGCCTATGATCTATGGATTTATAAGGGCCCAAAATGAGTTGAGAAACTGTTTCAAAATGGAAATGTGCATTGTAGTTGTTGAGTCATATAGTACGTAACTGACTATTATGATGCAGCATGCTCTATGCATTGATCTATAATGGAATAGGTGTAATGTTAAGTTAAGTTAAGAACTAAGTCGAGATCTAGGGGGAGAATGTTAGTAATTAGCTCTCGGGGAGGAGAGGGGGACCGAGTCCCTCTCCTCCCTAGAACTCGGATTTAGCCCTAACTAACCCTCCTGGTCTTTAGGCACTCTGATCGGGGGTGCCCCAACCGAATGGTTGAAGGGCCCCTGGCGCACAGCACTATATAAGAAGGGGAGGACAGTGCAAAGAAGGTTGATGTTCATATGCAAAGTCACCCCAAAATGCTACACTGATCTACTTTGGTGCTGGAGCGTCGGGAAGCCCCCTTCACCGCCGTTCACTGGAATCCGACGCCACAGCACCGGCCATGGCGTCCTCTTCATCAAGAAACCTAAGAGGTAACCCTAAGCTACCCTACTGGTCTAACCCTAGCGATCCTAAGACACCTTAGATTTACTATCACCTCCCTGTCCTCCTCGTCCAAAGCTACTACTTCTTTTTTGGTTGGCAGAATTGTTGTCCCCATCCCTGGGGCCTATCCTTCTAGGCAAGCGATTCGGGCTTGTCATAGTCGCATGCCCTCCATCCTTGGTAGCTTCCACCCCAGCCTCTCTATAGCTCCCTCTTCTGCTCCGCTGGCCCCTGGTGGCACCCCTCCGAGCCATCTTTCGGCCAAGACAGGCAGCAGCTACAATGCCCATTCCGTTTTGGTGAAAAAAGCGCTCTCCAGAATCAAGGGCAATATGTTTCGAGCTCAACAGTGTTCCACGCGGGAGCAGACGTTGGGTCGCGGGAGTTGCCCCGACTCAGCTTCAAACATTAATTGGTTGCAGGCGCACTCACGAGCTCGTTGTTACACTCAGCCCCCCGTTGTTCATATTGTTATTTCTACGGACACTTGGTGTCATCCTGTTTCAGAAAGAAGCTTAACTCTCAATTCAGGTGGGTTAGTAAGCAAGATTTCAGTCTGGTTCCTTTCGTCTCCAACATTCCTACAAGATATAGCCATTCTCCCTCCTGCTCTCTCCTGATTGCTCCACCGTCGTCGATGTCTGCTCCACAACCCCCCTAGCTTTGCTCCTCCTGTGCAATGGCAAACTACCCAGTGGATCCCATCCCTTTCATTCCGCAGGGCGGCACTCTCTCTGATGGAGGGGGAGCCCTTCGCAAGGCCCGCAACATTATCACCCTTACTGGTCAGCACATCAAGCGCAACGAGGACTTAGCGATTGCTGAGTGTGAAGACATTGCTGACCTTGCTGAGCGCCAAGAGATGCTTCACCAAGTTCATCTGCATATCACTCAAGTTCTTCACCAACGTGTGCTAAGGTACAGTTTGTACCCCATTGGCCTCGGCATCTTCAAATTAGAAGGTATCTTTGAGAGGGATTGGCTGGTTTCCTTGGGTGCATTCTGGGTAGGAGATCGCCTAATCCGTTTTATCAAGCATGATGAGGCCATTAATCATAGGAACTCCCCGGCTGCTCGTATAGGGTGGATAATGTTCCTGGTTTTTCCAGTGGACTTCAAGGAGCTCAATTTCCTGGAACAAATTGTGGCTTCTTTTGGTAAGCTACTGTATTGGTATGCTGAGGATGCCAGCTTATCTAGGGTTCTCCTTAAGGTGCTATTTCATGACTCACTAGACATTCCTCGAAGCATTACTATCAAAACTTACCACTCAATGGATGGGGAAGGGAGGTCCTGGACATTCCCTGTTTATATTTTTAGCAACGAACTGGCAGATATTTTCCCAGCAGATAAAGATAACGTTCCTCCAGAGGGCGGTAACCCTCATCCGTTTAATGGACAAATTTTTCAGGGAGACCCTGCCTGGATCCAACAGTGGATAGAGGAACAGGCATTCAATCAAAATGACAACTTTTTTAATATCCCTCCTCAGGCAGCCCCTCCGGCTCCAGGTGATTTTGGAGTTATGGATGATTGGGAGCCCTGGCCAGCACCGCAGGCCCCAGAGCCTCCATTGATGCAGCCGGTTGTGCATCAGGAAGAGATAAGTATCGCCAGCTCAGCAATCTCTAACCCTAATTTCAGCAAGTCGACATCCAGCTCGAGTTCTTCGCTACAATTTTTAGCAGAGATCTTAACTGCCAAGGAGGATGCTCATTCTCTTCCTGTAGTGTCCTCCTCTTCTAGTGGGAGGACGGCGCAACAAGGTGCGCTTGAAGCCTCCTCTGCAGGGCTGAAAGCTAGACAGATCTCAATTGTCTACAAGCGTCGACGGGGACTTAAACTCTCTGGTTTTGTAGAAGGAAAAGAGTCTGAAGCTGTAGAGGAAGCCTCCGAGAGTCTTTCAACTCCTATGTCCTCTGTTGGGCTTCGTCGCAGCGCTCGTATTCAGAACAGGCTTCAGGGGTTCAGGAAACCGGAGACTTCCCACCAAATTGCTGAGGAGTCTAGGCATGTGAAGTCTATTCCCCCAGCGGTAAGCAAGGGTAAAGAAATCATGCTCCCTCCCCTTCCAACCCTGCAAGACTTCATCAATTGCTCTAAGAGGGGCCTGGTTATTGCCCCTATGACTGAAGAGCAGGTTCAACATACTGCTACCCGCATTTGCGGTGTAGATGCAGAACTCGTGAAGGAGGGCAAGCTCCCTGTCAACACTAGCTCTGCTTTAGCTATTACCGAAGCTGATTATGATGCGGATATGGTCAGCAAGGAGACCTAGTTGCCACTCAGTTCACTCTCTTCTGCTTGTGGTTGCTGCCCCCTGTAGCTCTTTCACCCTAGCTCTGTGCTACTGGCTTTCTCCCGGTTGTTGGGGGCCTTTTGTAAGCAGCCGTTTTTGTAGTCTCTGTGCTTGCCAGACATTTATTTTTCCCTGTTGCTTTGGTTCTTGGACTTGGGAATTTATGATTCTTGGGTTGTTGCCATATATTGGCTCCCTCTATCCTTTATTGCTTTGAATGGGGAAATCAGTTAAGTGGCATATTCTAAATTGGAATGTCCGGGGTCTTAACTCCCTGTGTAAATGTCGTGCAGTAAAGTCCCTCCTAGTAGACAAATTATTCTCCATTTATTGCATCCAGGAGACAAAGTTATCTGCAATAGACCACTCCCTCATAAGAAGTATTGCGCCCCGAAGATTGGACAAATTCGCCTATTCCCCTGCTAGAGGTGCTTCCGGAGGAATCCTAGTGGGGTGGAATAGCTCCCGGTTTCAAGGTCAAGTTTTAGACATGAATCACTTTCAACTTACAATCAATTTTACATCCCTACACAATGGACAATCTTGGACGCTATCGACAATTTATGGTCCATGTCAGAATCCTGAACGCACCTCTTTCATCAACTGGCTTTCTGATCTTCACATTAATCCTCAAGATAATTGGATGTTTCTTGGCGATTTCAATTTTTATCGTCACCCTCACAATAGAAACAAACCAGGCGCGAACTTTTCGGATATGAACATTTTCAACAGTTGTATTAGCCAACTTGGTCTTCTTGAGGTCCCTATTTCTGGACGTTGCTATACATGGAGTAACATGCAATCTGATCCTCTTTTAGTGCAGCTAGATTGGTGTCTAACTTCACCTAATTGGATTGCCCAGTACCCACTGACTCAATTCGAGGCGTTGGATCAGTTCATGTCGGATCATGTTCCTTGTAACATCGGTATTGGCACGAATTTGCAGCGCTCTAAAGTGTTCCGCTTTGAGAATTATTGGACATCTTTCCCGGATTTCACTAATTCAGTAGAACTTTGCTAGGGGGCCGACACTTACTCCTTAGACCCGGCTCAAGCTATCACTATGAAAATGGCTAGACTTCAGCGTCATTTTAGCCGCTGGAGGTGGCGGTTAACTGTCCTTTATCAATTTTAAAGGCTTCCCGGGTGGTTCTTCTTGTCTTAGACACCGTAGAAGACCATCGACCCCTGAACATACTTGAATCCAACCTCAGGTTTGTCCTTAAGAAGCATATTTCCTATATCCTGTAATTACAACAATCTTACTGGAAGCAAAGATACACTATTCGGTGGACAAGGATAGGGGATGAAAATACGAAATTTTTTCATGCTGCAGCAACAGACCGTTTTAGACATAACACCATCTCATCCGTGTCTCTCCCTAATGGTACTTTGGTTCAGTCACAAGAGGATAAGGCAGATGTTTTCTTAGACTCATTTCTCTCCAGAATGGGTTTTTCCTCGAACCCGCCTATGGTATTTAATCTGTCTGGACTCATACCTCAGCTCCCAGACTTATCTCAGCTAATCACTCCGTTCTCATCAGATGAGATTGATTCTGTCATTAAAACTATGCCTTGTAGCAACGCTCCAGGGCCAGATGGTTTTACTGGTACTTTCTATAAAGCTTGCTGGCCAATAATCAAGCAAGATTTCTATAGGCTTTGCGAGGCATTTT
Organism: Zizania palustris; assembly: GCA_019279435.1. Taxonomy (NCBI): domain Eukaryota; kingdom Viridiplantae; phylum Streptophyta; class Magnoliopsida; order Poales; family Poaceae; genus Zizania; species Zizania palustris. The sequence continues at coordinate 19,572,977 of JAAALK010000079.1, forward strand.
ATGACAATGCACTGGACCTGAGACCGGTTAACAACTCCTATATCATTTTGGTTCCGAAATGTGCTGGTCCTAGCTCGGTGAATGACTACAGACCAATCTCTCTGGTCAATTCAGTTATCAAAATCATCGCTAAACTTTTGGCTAGTCGTCTGCAGCCGCTAATGCCCCGGATTATCCACAAGAATCAATATGGGTTTATTAAGGGTCGCTCAATTCAGGATTGCCTTGCCTGGACCTTTGATTTTACACATCAATGTCATCGCTCCAATGACCCCGTAGTTATCATCAAATTGGACTTTGAAAATGCATTTGATACAATTGAGCACTCTACCATCCTTTCACTGCTCTATCATTTGGGGTTCCCTGGTCGTTGGCTGAACTGGATTTCAAATCTTTTTCGAACTGCACACTCAGCGGTGCTGCTCAATGGATGCATAGGAAAATTCTTTGATTGCAAACGTGGGGTTAGGCAAGGCGACCCACTCTCTCCCCTCCTGTTTGTCCTCGCTGGGGAGTTTCTTCAGTACATTCTTAATGGTATGGCATCTTGCGGTGTTATCATAGCCCCACGCTAGACTTCCCAGTTATTCAATATGCTGATGACACGTTGATCTTTCTAAAGGCCTCACAGCGTAATTTGTTTGCACTCAAAGCTGTCCTGAACTCCTTTTCCCTATCAACAGGTCTGAAAGTTAACTTTCAGAAGTCCTGCCTTATACCTTTAAACACCATCACTGCAGATGCTGAATTGCTAGCCTCCACCTTTGGGTGCTCCCTTGGTAAACTTCCAATCCCTTATCTTGCTCTCCCGCTGGGGATCAAAAGACCAAAGTTCGCAGATTTTAGCTCACTCATCTCTAAGGTGGAACGTCGACTTGCTGCAACATCATATTGGTTATCTCTAGCAGGCAAAGTGCTAATAGTGAATTCAGTACTCTCAGCCCTCCCTACATACAACATGTGCATGTTTAGGCTCCCCGCCAAAGTGATTAAATGTATTGACAGAGCGCGCCGACATTGTCTGTGGAGGGGTCAGACTGATCTCACCTCCAAATCACCATTAATTGCCTGGTCCAAGGTTTGTATGCCAAAAAAACAAGGGGGGCTAGGTGTTCTAAACCTTAAGGGTCAGAACACTTCACTACTCATGAAGCACTTAGACAAATTCTACAACAAACGGGACGTTCCATGGGTCTAACATTTCGAGATCATCCATAAGAGGTCGGAAAGCCTAAAAACATTTCCAAATAAGTCTTCATTCCTAACAGATGAAAGCATAAATTTTTACATGTTCGGAGCCCTAAACAAAATTAGACCTTTGGGTCTAGCAGAGGCTGGCTGCTCGAAGCCTGCGATCGAGCTTGTTTCTGGCGAAGTCCTTCATCAATCCAAGCCTTGATTGCTGATCGACCTTCGGCTCTCCAAGATGCTTAGAAGGCTTGCCAGGCTGCGGCCACATCTTCGGGAGTGTTTAATAGTCAATTGTCATCGAAGGTAATGGGAGCCGCCCACGAGTATGGTGCTACTGATAGCCCTAGATCTTGGCCGGAGATTTCTCCATACCGAATACCCGCTGTCTTCATCATCTTCGCCGCTCCTTGGATCATCTTCAATCATCGCAGCAAGGGGACGTCTCCAATGAAAGGTAATGTCCAAGAAGTACCGAAGTATTCTAAGACACCTAGAAGGTTGTCCATGGTCTCCGCAGCTACCTTCTCGGACTTCACCTTATCTTTGGCCAAAATATCCATTGACGAAGACAGCTCGTCTATCAAAGAAGATAGCCTGGCTGCCTCCGTGACTAAGGAGTTCTTCTGACTGAGCAAGTTGTTGGCCTCTTCCATCGACTTCGTTTGTTCTTCTTGGAGCTTGACCAGCTCAGCCCCCGCGGTTGCTTGCTCTGTTTGCATTCTCTATATTTCAGCCTGAAGCACGATTTGTTCAGCTTTGAGCTTCTGATTAGCAGTTCCAGACCAAGTCTAGCTCTCCTCTCCACTGCTACTATCTCGTCCAAGCTGGAAGTTCGAATTTCAGAGCTGTCAAGACTCCCTTGGAGGGCAGTAATCTTCTCCTTAAGATGAATGCATTCCCGCTCGTTCGAAACAGCCACAGCTCGAGCCAAGACTATTTGCTGCAAAGGAAAAAGTGATGTGAGAAACTATTTATAAGATGAAACTAACCCTGTTATTGCAGATGCTTTGTACCTGGTATGCTGCCCGCTCCAAAGCTGCATCTAGCTTCGACCCCTCGGTTTCCCTGAGTATAGCCACCAAGTCAGTCTCCCCGACTTCGCGATTGGCCCGAGCCAAAAGCTCTAGCAGAGTCCGAAGCCCGGTCCTTCGCTCCAGAAAAGGAGATAAGAGGGGGAGCATTGACAAGGCTCTTTGGTCGTCTTCATTGGGTGAAGGGCCGGAGCGCAACGCTGCATCCCCGGAAGCTTCGGTGGATTGGCCCCCCTCCGCAGATTGACCTCCGTCTGTCGATTCTAACGGAGTTAATTCAGAGTTCGGAGCAGGAAAAGGATCCATTTTACCTTTACCTTTTCTGGGCCCCATCTTTAAAACTTCCTCCGGAATCGACTTCGAAGATGTCGAAATTTCAGGCACAGCCTTCGCAGGAGGAGTCGTCTCCATGGGGGTAGACCCTGCAAAATAAAAGGTATTATATATTGCATAATTTTGCAGGACACGAAGAAAAAGGTGCTTTAAGGAAGCTTACCTCCGAAATCCTGTCGGCGAATGAGCATGGGGCTACTTGGAGGGTCGAATGCCCCCTCAAAATCTTCATCAGATTCGGAGTCATGAACCGAAGGGTTAGATGTTGGAACCTCTCTTGGAGCAACAGTTACCACTTCGTCCAGAATCGAAGCTTGATCAGTTGCTACTTTGACACCGCCTTCAGCAGTAGGGGCTTCTTGGCTTGGCAGGTCTGGCAGGACATTCGAAGTCCTGGCCTGTTCGGAGTTGTCTGGCGCAGCCGGCACGACCGCTACATTACTAGTGGCCATGACTTCAACATCCGCTTGCGCCTCTTCGTCCCCGGTAACAAGGTCTATAAAGACCCTTTGCATTTCTCTTTCTCCTTCATCCTCAGATGAATCTGAAGACGAAGCGGCGGACTTGGAAGGGGCCATGTTCTTAGGCTTACGGGCCAAATTCTTCATAGGAGTCTTGTCTGTTGCCGAAGTCCCAGCCTCGGCTTTTCTATTCTTCGGACCAGTCTTGGAAGGAACTCAATCTGGAAGAGAAGGGGCGACGACTCCGAGTACGCCCCACACCCGGTTGAATCGCTCCCAACTGCCTACCAGTTTCACTCTCCATTGTTTTTCAGTAGGGGTGGTAGCCCCGAGAATCTTTTCCGAAGTCCGAATGACTTGCTCCGAAGTCAATGAAGCTTGTGGAGCTGAAAGATAAGTTTTTATTTGTCAAGTCATGTTTTATGAAATGATCATACATGAAGCATGTTGTAGTTTTCGAAGTTACCTGTAGAGCTCGAACTCGAAGAAATTTTTCGGAGTCCACCCTCCGTATCCTCTTTAAAGTTAACAGGCCAGTTGACCATCAGAGGCAGAATCTAGAGCCCGATGAACTCCTCCGCTAAGTATCGCATGCTCATGCAGCGACTAATCCTTTGAAGTAGATTAAGACAAGCTTCGAGCTGGCCAGGGTCCGTAGGAACTTCGGCTTCCCTTCAGAAATATATATCTTGCAGAGGCCTAGCCAAACTGTTGTCTGCTCCAACTTCGGCGTAGAACCACCGAAGAATCCAATCTGTGTACCATATAGCATTGATGTCCTTCGCTAGAAATCGTAGTTGGAACTCGTCCCGGAGTCTGAAGTTGATGTTGCCGAAGGCCACTACAATCTTTTCTCCTCTGGAGCCCTGGTAAGTCTTTGGTTGGCAGGAGGCTTTGTGAAGTGCTGCGAATATTTCTGCTCTCCCTTTGCAGCCTTCAGCTCGTAGCGCCCACTTGAAGATAGCGAGGCATGCTATCGCATTCGGAGATAGCTGAGGAAGGGTAACATGGAAAAGATCCAGTACATCCGACAGAAAGTCCACCGCTAGAAGCCCTAACCCCGCTTCGAAGAAGACTTCTAAAACGATGACTTCTCCGGGCCGAGGCAAAGGGATGGCTTCCTTTTCGGGCTTGCGGAAATTAACCCCCGGGCTAATTTTCCCCGCAACTACTGTTGTGATTGTCTTCTTCTTGCATGTGGATGGCCCCAGTTTATAGGACTGGTCAGAGTACTTCGAGGAGGCTGGGAGAAGGTCATGGGGTCTGACTTGTTGGGGATTCCCCGCAGGTGCCACCGCCGCCATGGCTTGCTGCCGGGCTAAGGCCGAGGTCGCACCGGGAGCCTTGAAGCTTGTCTTCACCATCAATCGGAACAGGGTGATTGGAGCTAAAGTTTGGAGGTTAAATGGTGGATTGCGCGAGGACGGTGAGAAAGGTATCTTGGATGTTTGTGGGTCTTCTATTTATAGCCTGGAATCCTGATTTTTTACCGTTCAGACTTGGCATTCCGTCTTCTTGACCGTTACTACTTACGAAATCAACGCAGTGTTATAGCTTCTTCTGAAAGGAAAAAGTTGACGACTATTTTTTCTGAGTCTAAAGGTCAAGATTATTTTTGCATAGTTGTTCAAATAGGACTCTCTTAGAAATCGATTCGAAGTTCTAAATTTTTGCATATTCTGAAGGTTGATAAATTTTATTAACCCTTATCCATGATTATTTTTCTTGCGTATACTACTCTCCTAACCTTACAGGTCATATGGAGAAGCGTATTCGAGGGGCCACTGTTGGGGGAAAATACTTCATCCTCAGGGTCTCTACAGTAATAAGACAAAGGCAATCTACTAGTACGTGACCAAGTTCGAAGAATCAATGCAGACTTTTGTTCGGAGTATAACTTCGAAGGTCGAATCCTCAGAGAGCTTATCTGCCAGCAAGGATGGAAGGCATATCTTCCTTCTTATTAGATTAGTCTTTTACCATTTTAACCCTATTAGGGGTACCGAATAGTCTCCACTATGTCGGTTGTAATTGACGGGTAAAAATGTCTTTTCCTTAAGATTTTTACCTATAAATACCCCCCATTTTACCCTATAATGAGGATCGAATACTCAGTTATTCAATACACAACTTCGAATTACTTCGAGCTATTATCCAATTCGGAGGCTTGAAATAGTTCACTTCACAAACACTTCGTTTGTTAGTTTCTAATCTCTGAAAACCTGTTAGCGTAATCTTTTACGCCAACAAGGATCATAGGGGTGTTTTTAATGTGGAGATACGTCTCACATAAAAGAAAATTGCTCTAAACTAAAAATGAAAAATGAAAATGAACACAAGCACCAAAATGGAACAAGAAAACCTACTTCAGAGGGAAGCGAGGAAAATTGGCTAAAAGAGTAACCAGAGCTTTTGTGGCTGCCCTCAGCAACATCGACAACACGTTAAGCGAGGAGCCAAGCTCAGAGGAAGAGGAGGCCGCCAAATAACAAACTTGCTGCTAAAGAACAAAAAGAACTAAAATTCGGACTTGAAACTATTTGCACTGAACTTGCAATTTTGAAATCTAAGTCTGATGATGCCGAATGTGAGTCATGTCTTATTGTCATGAATGAACTTGCTCAGCTGCGTTTTACTCATGCTCAAACTATTGAAAAATTTGAGTTAACTGAAAATCAGCTTTTGTTGGTGGAGTCTAGTCCTACGGTCATTAACGAATGCTTGAACTGTCCTTTACTTGTTGAAAGCATTAATTTTAGAGATAGGCATGTTGATGAACTTAAGGCTCGATTGGAGAGTGCTGATTGTTCTAAGGATGTGTAGTCGGCGTGTCCTACCTGCATCGCCCTTAAGGACCAATTCAGCTTTGCTAGAGAGCAAGCGGAAAAAATTGAAATGTGAGAATGACTACCTTCTTTCCGTAGTGGAAAAATGCATTGAAGGAAAGGGTAGGATGGACCTGCTTTTGGCTAAAACCAAACTGTGTGCTGACAGGGCAGGGTTAGCTCTCGGGTTGGGTTATGAGAGAACCACTTAAAAAACTTTGAGCAAAACTGTGTTCACTCCTCCCACTACCCTTGAGAAAGAGAGAGCCCAGTTAGACACCGATCAAAAGGCCAAGAACCCTACCAAACCTGCAAAGAAAGCTCTTCATTCACCAGATGAACCTCCTCAGCAAAAACCCAAGAAAATTGTGAGATTTGCACCTGAGACCCATGCTCACACACCTAAGAGAGTTTATCAATGTTCTTATTGTCATCGGGTGGGTCATTTGGTTGGGTTTTGCTTTCGTCGTACCAGGGATGAGCGATGGTCTTTTGCTATGAGCTTTCAGGACATGCATTACCGATCTTTAGGTATGCATGAGTCTGCTTTTCGCTCTCATCCTGATTTTGAGGCTCCACATGGTTTTGAGAGTTATTTTTCCCCTCGTGGTGTACACCATTCTTCATATGGTGCTAGACCGCGTATAAGAGGCTTTGATGCTCGACAGGTTGGGAGACCTCATCGTTTTCTAGGTTCACGCTTTGTAGGTAGACCACACACTTTTTATCATGGTTCTCGAGTTGTGTAGCATTGCATGAGCTTTTGTTATATGATTAATTTCTTTTACAAATACATGCTTTGTAATGCCTTTGAATTATTGCCTTTAATACTGTTGACTATACTTGGCATGTTTACATCTGATAATTGTCATGAGCATGGCTTTTATTTGTGAAAATTTGAAAACAATCACTGCTTAGTCTAGAAACTAGCTTGAATGGGTTTAGTGCTTTTGCTATCTTTTACACACCTGATAGATAGGTCCTTTCTAACTTGGATGCTAATACGGAATTTGATTTCATCGAAAATGAAGGAAAATGAAAATGAATGAAAACGAAAATGAAAAATGAAAATGAAAATGGAAATGAATGATATTCATGTTGTTGTGTGCTAAAATTGAAAAGATCCATGCGGGTTTGCTTTGTTGCACTACTTTGTTCTGGACAGCGTACCATAGCACTTTGGTATGAACTGGGACATTGAAGTGTATACCGAGATCAATGCTTTAAGCTTTCGATGGTCTTTTGCTTGACCTAGGCTTGGCTTGGTCGGTTAGCATAAGGTTGACATGCAAATAACCCTTGGCACAAAAATGAAAAATTTAAAATTCATTGCATATCATGTTTGCTGAAGCACCTTGAAGTGGGATACACTTTTCTAGTTAGTATTTGTATAAATTTTGCATCTCATGCCTTGACATGTCTAGTATGCTAGTATGAGTGGTGATGCTTTTATTTGTTAAAACCTGAAAATGCTTGCTCATGCCTTTTGTATAGATGATATTCATCTCAGGTTGTCATTCAGTACTTTTAGACAATAATCAAGTCAAATGCTTGTTTGTACTGTAATTATAGTTGCTCATGTTTCAGAAGCTCACATCTCTGCTTTACCCTCATTCCCCTCTTTGCATCTTTTTATCTCCTTGATGCCTGCATTGTCAAAGGGGGAGAAATAGTTTACATGATGCTTTGGCTTTGAATTGCTTGGTTAAGGGGAGTAATTGGCTTTCATGTTGCATTGAGATGCTTTTGAGGCTTTCATGATTATGATGCTGTTGCCTTGCTTGGTTAAGGGGGAGTAATTGGCTTTCATGTTGCATTGAGATGCTTTTGAGGCTTTCATGATTATGATGCTGTTGCCTTGCTTAAGGTTTTTGCTCAATAGGGAGATCTTTTAGAGATGCTTTTGAGGCTTTCATGATTATGATGATGTTGCCTTGCTTAAGGTTTTTGCTCAAAAGGGAGATCTTTTACCAAGTGACATGTTTTGCTCTTTTATGAGTTTTTGTGGTCACTTGTGTGCTTAACTTGCAATCCTCATCATGTTTTTGCTTGGGGTTGTCAATGCACTCATCAAGGGGGAGATTGTGAAACCAAGGGCGGTTTCGGTCTGGATGATGAGTGATTGACAAGGATGAGTGTTTGAGTGGTTGAGTGGTTGAGAGTGGTTTGAGTGCATTGAGAGGCTCGATGTAAAAAGGTTGATTGGTTGCTGAGGTATTCGGTGGTGCGTCGTGTTCGTGTCTTCGATTGTATTATATGTGCAGGGAGGAGATGCTGACCAATTGTCGATGGCGGGTGATCGAGGGTTAAGCGGGGAGCTTAATGCCGGAGGATCAGGGAGGCCGGGCGAAGTTGGAGAAGATCTCAAGAGTGCACGAAAAGATCGAGCAAGAATGGATGGACGGTTTGCGTGGAGTTGTCTTATGTGTACCGGAGGAGATGCTTTGTCGAGTGCCAATGGTGGGTGACTAGGGTGAGACAGGGAGTCAAGAGCCGGATGGTCAAGGATACCAATTGGAATCGAAAAGCGATCTCAGGCGTACGCGTTGAAGACAAAAGATGAGAGGCTTTGTCGGTTTTTGTTGAAAACGGTCAAAACTTTAAGTGTTTTTGTTATTTCAATAAATAGGAGTCTAGTGTTAGTTTAAATATTTCAGTTTTTTAGTGTATCCTTTTGGTATAATTTTTAGAGTGGTTCTAGTCTGAAAATATATTAAAAGGAGAGTCTAATTGTAATATTTCTTTTAGGACTTATAGGGTAATTTTTAGAATGTGCAAATCTGAAATTACCAAGCGGTTATGTGTAAAAAGTAGCTTCTAGAAATGGTTGGCTGTGGGGATATTATCCTCTTGTTGGTTGGGTTCGAGCGCAGGTATGTTTTTCAGGCTGTAATCGATTTTGAGAGCTGTTTTCTGGTGAATCTAGTGCAGAAGTTGATATTGATGTTTATATATCTTTTGTTGTGGATGATTTGAATGATTCATTGTTGAAAGTTGCAAGTGATTTATGCAATATCTGCTTGATCTTTTTGCTGATCAAAAGAGGCACCACAGCTCTGAAAAAATAATCTAAGAATTTGTTTCAGTTTTTGGTTTAGCCTTCTACCTGTTCGATGAAATGTTTCTTCAAATTGTTCATCAGCATCTTAGATGATTCTTGGAGTTTTTCTTGAGAAATATCTCAGTTGAAGGATGAACAAATTATTTTGGGCTATCAAGTGTGGAATTAATCTCTATTACATCTGGAATCTTCTGTTCGCTGTTGTCTGTATATGCAAAGTTTTCATTTCCAGCACAAGAATTCTCTCTGTGTTTTCCTGATTGCTATCAAAATTTTTGTGAAACTTGTTTCTCACTGACATCTGATCATCATCAGATTGCCAAGTTTACCAGGAACTGTAGCTTGTCTAGTTTTAGAAATTGTGTTTACAATTTCCATCTTTGTTGAAGTCTTTCTGAAGTTCCAACACAAATTTGTGATGTTATTCTTGAGGTCATCGTATTCATGATCATTTGTCCAGATCTAGTTCACTTTGTGCTACAGAATTATAGCAGGTTGTCATAGCTATGAACTTAGTTGGATGTATATGATTTTTGCCATGGATTATCTCAGCATTGCAATATGTGTTTACCAGACATTTCTATCTGATATGTCTTCTGATTGGAGGCTGTAATCTCTTCAGTTTTTATTCAGCAGCAGAAGGTCATCGAGCATGATTTTGCTGAATAGTTTCTACTGAAATTACTAGTCACTTGTGACATGTAGTGCTCTTCCTTGTGACTGTGCAAAGTGCTAACACATCTACTCATATTTTGTGCTGTCTTCTCTGAAATCTGCTGTTGCTTATCAGTTTACTATTCAACTTTTGTTTTCAGATGTGTGTGAAGAATCTTCTTTATTATGTTTGAATGTGTGTTACTAATTTGATCAGCTCTTAATATCTATTCTGAATCTATCTGAAGGATATCGTTTCTTAGGCTGGTTGTTTTGCTGTGAAAAATTGAATTTTCTATTCTAGGTTTCTAGTTACTGTTCCAGTATTTTTCTGTTGTGCTGAAGATCCTTGATAATACCATTAATGTTCAGAATGTGTTAATTTGGATGTTCGATCCTAATGTCAAGCACTGATATGAAACAGAACTACTTTTGAAGCAATTCTGAATTGAGAATAGTTTTAGAACTGATTTCAGGTTTCAGTTTTGAATTTAATTGAGTCAGTCCAGTTTAAGTTCTTCTGAATTGAGTTCCATTTTAAAGCTGAAATCTAGTGTATGAATTGTGAGTGGCTACTGTTCATTATACTAGGAATTTCAGAAGTTGTAATTACCAGTGAATCTGTTTGAATTGAAATTTGTGGTCTGAACCTGTCCTGCATCACTTTACTAAATTGTGATTGTATATCTGATTTTCTATACTGTACAATCTGTGTTTGCTCATGTTAACTCTGAACTTTGTATTCTGAATACTGTTTTAGATATACTGAAAATACTGTTCAGATTCAAAATACTAGTATGTGTTTAGAGTGCTGTTTGAGTACTGTTCTTGTTTCAGAAAAATTCAGAACTTATAGCTGAAATTTGAATTCCTGTTTAGAATTTACCTTGAGTTAATTTCGTGAACTAGAAGTTGTGCATGTACTGTTCACCATCACGAAAATATCTGATTTGTAGTTTCTTCTTCTGAAATTTCAGTGTATTTTCAGATTTCAGTTTTTAGTTTCAAATCAGATTTGTACATCATTTTTCAGTATATTGTAACTCAGTTTGTGTGGTTAAAAAGTAACCATCTCTGATCTTTGAATTTTAATTTTAATTCAAATAGAATTTATCTCACTCAGTTTCTGTTCATGGATAATCAGAGTTAAATAGCTCAAATGTGTTTTCAAGGGCTGACCCTCTAGTCGTCATTCCGATCCCACAATTGCCCTAAGTTAAAAATGAAAAATGAAAATAAGCACAAGCACCAAAAATGGAACAAGAAACATTACTTCAAAGGGAAGCGCGGAAAAATGGCTAAAGGAGTAGCCAGAGCTTTTGTAGCCACCCTCAGCGACATCAATGGTACATCAAGTGAGGAGCCAAGCTCAGAGGAAGAGGAGCCCCCAAGAAAGAGAAGAAGGATAAGAAGGAGAAGAAGACAATGGACCTCACCGACCTTTGCTTTGTGGTCGACGGCAACGATAGCAGCGACGAGCTCGACACTTCTAAGGTATATCTATCCCGTGATCAGCTTCTTGTTCAAAATGATGAATTGCATGATGTTGTTTGTTCTGAGGATAGATTACTTAAACTTGCTGCTAAAGAACAAAAAGAACTAAAATTCAGACATGAAACTATTTCCACTGAACTTGCAATTTTGAAATCTAAGTCTGATGATGCCGAATGTGACTCATGTCTTATTGTCATGAATGAACTTTCTCAGCTGCGTTTTACACATGCTCAAACTATTGAAAAACTTGAATTGGCTGAAAAGCAACTCTTGTTGGTGGAGTCTAGTTCGGCGGTCATCAACGAATGCATGAACTATCTTTTACTTGTTGAAAGCATTAATTTGAGAGATAGGCATGTTGATGAACTTAAGGCTAGATTGGAGAGTGTTGAGTGTTCTAAGGATGTGCAGCCGGTGTGTCCCACCTGCATCACCCTTAAGGACCAACTCACCTTTCCTAAAGAGCAAGTCGAAAAACTAAAATGTGAAAATGATTATTTTCTCTCCGTGGTTGAGAAATGCACTGAAGGCAAGCTTAGGATGGATTTGCTTTTGGCTAAAACAAAACTGTGTGCTGATAGGGCAGGGTTAGCTCTCGGGTTGGGCTATGAGAGAACTACTCCAAACACTTTGAGCGAAACTGTGTTCACTCCTCCCACTACCCTTGAGAAAGAGAGAGCCCAGTTAGACACAGATTAAAAAGCCAAGAATCCTACTCAACCTACAAAGAAACTCTTCGTTCACTAGATGAATCTTCTTAGCAAAAAACCAAGAAGACTATGAGATTTGCACTTGAGACCCATGCTCACACACCCAAGAGAGTGTATCACTTCTCCTATTGTCATCGGGTGGGTCACTTGGTTGGGTTTTGCTTTCGTCGTATCAAAGATGAATGATGTTCTTTTGTGATGAACTCTTAGGACATGCATTACCCACCTTTTGGAATGCATGAGTCTGCTTTTCACTCTTATCCTGCTTTTGAGGCTCCACATTGTTTCATGAGTGATTATGTCCCTTGTTGTGTACAACATGCTTCATATGGTGCTAGACCACGTATAAGAGGTTTTGATTCTCAACAGGTTGGGAGACCTCGTCATTTTCCAGGTTCGCTCTTTGTAGGTAGACCACACACTGTTTATCATGGTTCATACCCTATGCATGATCAATCTACTACTTTGCCTGGTTCTCGAGTTTTGCAATATTGGATTCCAAAACGGTTTTTCACTCACCCCAACACTGAGCATTCGAGATCTGCTAGCATGTTTTGAGGGGGAGTTGTGTAGCACTGCATGAGCTTCTGTTATATGATTAATTGCTTTTACAAGTACATGATTTGTTATGCCTTTGAAGTATTGTCTTTAATACTGTTGAATTCACTTGGATTGTTCACATCTGATAGTTGTCATGAGCATGGCTTTTATTTGTCAAAATTTTAAAATGATCACTGCTTAGTCTAGAAACTAGCATGAATGGGTTCAGTGCTTTTGCTATCTTTTACATACCTGATAGCTAAGTCCATTTTACTTGGATGCTAATAAGCAACTTGATCAGTTTACAAAGTATATTGTGCTGAAAATTAAAAAAAATTGAAAAATAAATGAAAATGGATGAAAATGAAAATGAATGATATTCATGCTATTGTGTGCTAAAATTGAAAATATTCAGGTGGGTTTGCTTTGTCGCACTACTTTGTTCTGGACTACTTACCATAGCACTTTGGTATGAACTAGGACATTGAAGTGTATGCCGAGACCATTGCTTTAAGCTTCTGATGGTTTCAACCTAGGGTTAGCATGGTCGGTTAGCATAAGGTTGACTTGCAAATAACCCCTGGCACTACAATGAAAAATAAAAAAAAATCAAAAGCTTGAATCAATTGCATATCAAGTTTGATGAAGCTCCATGTAGTGGGATATGCTTATCTGGTTAGTATTTGATTAACTTTTGCATCTCATGCCTTGCCATGCCTAGTATGCTAGTCTTAGTAGTGATGCTTTTATTTGCTAAAAACTGAAAATGCTTGCTCATGCTTTTGTTTAGATGGTATACATCTGATTATTTCATACAATACTTTTAGACAATATTCAAAGCAAATGTTTGTTTGTACTGTAATTGGAGTTACTCATGTTTCAGAAGCTTGCATCTATACTCTACCCTCACACCCCCTTTGCATCTTTTTATCTCCTTGATGCTTGCATTGCCAAAGGGGGAGAAATGGTTTACATGATGCTTTTGGAGGCTTTTGGATGATTGCTTGGTTAAGGGGGAGTAATTGGCTTGATTGGCTTTCATGATGCTTTAATGCTTTTGCCAACAAAGATGCTTTGTTTTGCATGAGTTGTTTGCCCAAGGGGAGATCTTTTATCAAGTGACATGTTTTTGCTCTTTTATGAGTTTTTATGGTCACTTGTGCGCTTAACTTGAAATCTTCATCATGTCTTTGTTTGGGGTTGTCAATGCACTCATCAAGGGGGAGATTGTGAAACCAAGGGTGGTTTCTGTCTGTATGATGAGTTATTGACAAGGATGAGCGGTTGGGCGATTGGTTGAGTGTTGGGTTGTGTGCATCGAAGGGTTTGATGTACGAATGAGGTTTGCATGACGAGGGTTTCGGTGGTGCGTCACATTCTTGTTTTTGCTTGTCTTGAATGTGCAGGGTGGAGATGCTGACCAACTGTCAACAGCAAGTGATCGAGGGTCAAGCGGGGAGCTCGATGCCGAAGGATTAGGGAGGCCGGGTGAAGTTAGAGAAGATCTCAAGAGTGCATGAAAAGACTGAGCAAGACTTGGACGGACGGATGGAAGCGACAGCATGACGACCGGGTCTGCGAGAGGGATGCCAGGGCAGCTCGAGGGTATCGAGAGCGGAAGTGGCTTACTGGCGCTCGAAGTCGCAAAGCGGTGTCATGAGTCGAAGAGTTGAGAGGCTTTGTCGGTTTTTGTTGAAAACCATCACATCTCTAGATTTGCTAATTTCAATAATTAGGAGTCCTTTTTGTTTTGAGTCTTTGTGTAATAAAAAATTAAGAGTCTAGAGTAAATGTTCTCCTTTAGTATATTTTTCAGGATTTCTTAAATTCTGAAAATATATTACAAGGAATAGGACCTTGATGTAAAATAGAGGTTCTAGAGGGTTCTTTTCAGAATTTTCCCTCCATGGCTGGCCTATAAATAGAGGTCCATAGCCATGGGCTGAGTGCTTTCTTTTGGCTGAACCAAATATCTACTTTATCAATTTACTGCTTTATTTCCTACTGTGTGCATCAATTTCCTTCACTGTGCAAGATCCAAAAAAACAAACAGTAAAGCGATGGCTCTGTAAGTTTTTCTGGCGCAGAATCTAATTCATCCTGGATTGAGTTTTGTGAGGCTTTTTGTGACGATTTCTTTGCATAACTTGATGTTGATGTTTATACAACTTTTGTTGTGGATGATTTGAATGTTCCATTTTTGCAGTTTGCAATAATTTTCAATATGTTCTTCATGATGTTTTTGTTCTTTGAATGTGTTATATTATTTCAGAATACTTCTATGCTGCTGAAAATATAGAACATATTGAAATAACTTTTAGGCAGAATTTTTGTGGTTGTCCACTTTTTACCTACTCAAGAATATTCCTTGACTGGATTCTTTTCTTTCTTGTGATCCAAGAAGCCTCCTAGGTTGTTCCATATTTCTGCATTTGATTACTGTTGTATTGGGCATGGAGATGATCCAGATCACAAGTTTGATCTTCAGCAATCTGATCATGAGTTTCATCAGCAAATGGATCACCATCTAGGTATTTTCCTTGTAAGTCTTTACTAAAATTTCAGTTATGCGTGTACTGTTCATCAACACTTTGGCTGTTTTTTGTCTGATCTGATACAGTTGAGGGAGTAATTGCTTGTTGCTTGTGCTATTGAATTTGATCTCATTTTGATCTGAAATGCTTCTTGGTTGATTTATGTTATGAGCGTGTTCTTTGATCCTTCTTGTTGGATGTCCATGATTAGTAGTCTAAGGAACACTGAGTTTCTCAGTTGCTATGTTGTGAACCAATCTTTCTACTGCTACAGATTCTGCATAGCACTGTTGAAGTGTTCTTTTGTCCTGAGTTTCACTTGCTAACCAGAGAACAGTTCTTCTTGATGAAATTATTGTTTATCATCTTTTTCATATGATCATCAGGATGTTTTGCTATCAAATTTGGCCACCAGTAGTGCATCATTTGTCACTGTGTCAGAATTGCTACAGATAATTTGCTGAGTGTTGGGGGAAAATATCTCATCTTCGGGGTTATTGCCAAAGCAGCATAAAGACAGTCAACCAGTTCGAAGATTGTCCGAAGACCATCTTCGAAGATGCCCAGAACCTCGTTCGAAGCCCGAAGACAGGCACTAGTTCGAAGTATGTCTTCGAACCAAAGCCCTTCAGGATCTTTTCTGCCAGCTAAGATGGAAGACTTATCTTCTATCCTATTAGATTAGTCTTTTACCATTTTAGCCATATTAAAGAAACCGAATAGTTTCCCTAATGTCGGTTGTAATAGAGGGGTAAATAGGTCTTTTCCTTAATGTTTAGGCCTATAAATACCCCCCATTTCACCCTGTAATAGGGACCGATTACAAGTGATTCCATACACACTTTCAAACTATTCTAAGCTATTATCCTTTCGGAGGCTTAGAACAGTTTGTTTCACAAACACTTCGTTTGTTAGTTTCTTTTCTACAGAAACCTGTTAGCGTAATCTTTTACGCCAACAGTTGGCGCCGTCCGTGGGGAACCTAGTCCAAAAAACTTCGTTCTCTACCAACTTCTTACATCATGCCTCCTAAGCGGAGCGCACCTCGCAATCCCACTCGGAGGTCCTCTCGGATCTCCGGAGAGATACCCTTCGACACAGTTGAAGTCGGAGGGTCTTCGACTATCCCTCCACCTCAAACTCCGCAAGGGGCTTCTATCCCTCGAGGATACGAAACCTCTCCGCCAACCCCCTCCATACTCCGACCGCCCGGAGCCACTCCGCCACCCTCCATTCCGATTCGAACTGATCATACCAGTTCTCAAGACCCGGAAGGTCCTTCCGGAGGAGATGAAGATAGCCTTGGAGACATGGCCACTCAAATGGCCAACCTTCAAGCTGAGGTAGCGAGGTGGCGACAAGAGGCTGCGAACAGGCTTCGCTCTCAAGCCACCCCAGCTATCCCCGAAGTGCCCGAAGACGACGATCTTGGTTATCCCGAAGCCCCAGAGAACGCCTCTTATGACAATGAATCTCCGTTGCATCCTGAGCTGCAGAAGGTTCGCTTCGATCTGAAGTTTAAAACCTCCAAGCTCTGCAAGTATGCCGGAGACGAAGATCCCAGTGAGTTCGCGCGTTCTTATGCCCTAGCGATCGAAGCTAGCGGCGGAGATAGAGAAACTATGGCGAAGTGCTTCCCGTTAGCTCTTCAAGGAGTGGCGTTGAGATGGTTCTGGTCTTTGAAGCCAGGATCAATCAATTTGTGGTCACAGTTGAAGAGGAAGTTTATAAGTAACTTTCAGGGCACCTTCGTGCCTCCCATGTCAACAGGAAGCCTTTTCCAAGTGAAACAGCTCCCCGGAGAAACATTGAGGCAGTACTTCAAGCGCTTCGCTCACACGAAGTCGCAAATTCGGGGGCTGTCCACATCCTCGGTGGTTGATGCGGCTCGGGAAGGCGTCAGTCATAAAGGCCTTCTGGATAAACTGCATCGGAAGAGCATCACCACAGTATCACAGTTGATGTCATACTTCGAGGAGTATGCAAGGTCAGAAGAGGGTTGGCTTCGGAGGTCTGTTGCTACTTCGACAGTATTGCAAGAAGTTAAAGCAGAGGTGAAGACTTCGGCACAGCCGCAGGAACCAGTCTTCGAAGCGCAGCATGAGCGAAGAAGAGGGCAAAAGCACCCTCGCTCTGAAGTCTTGAACATTGCACCCCCACAGAAGTTTACACCAAGAGCTCCACAGTCTGCGGGGAACAAGTCCAGCGGCTGGAGGCCGCCAGGGAAAACGGCTGGCAAGGGCCAGACCCTTTTTTGCTGTATTCATGGAGAGAATCGAAGCCATGCAACTGACACTTGCAAGGCTATCCTTACCTTAAGGGGAGAATACTTGGAAAGAACTTCGGGTCGAGGCAGTACCGACCGAAGTCCAGCAGCAGCGCGCCAAGACCCGGTCCAGGCCGTGGCGCGGATAGAAAATTTTGATGCTGCAAGGCACCCTCCGGTGGCCAATGTTATGCCACCTCCGAAGCAAGAAGAAGGGCAAGATAGAGGAAAGAGAGTAGTTCTCCCTATCTCCGGAGGAGGTACCCTCGGAAGCATGTCCAAGAGACAGCGAAGAGAGTACGTTCGAGAAGTAGGCCATATTGGGACTTCGTCATCTGCAGCTGAATTGCCGGAGTGGTCTCATGTTCCAATATCTTTCTCTGCGGAGGATGCAGCTGGTATCAAGTTCCCGCATGCAGATCCATTGGTTATCACTGCTGATATTGCAGGGACTGAAGTCCGAAGGGTGCTAATTGATGGAGGTAGTTCGGCAGATATCATTTTTGTGCAAGCCTTCGATCAGTTATGCATTTCCCGGAAGCATCTTCTCCCAGCGGCTCGTCCTCTGCAAGGCTTCGCAGGACCTCCGCTTGATGCGCTTGGCCAGATAGGCTTGGAAGTAACCTTCGGAGAAGGTTTACTAGCCCGAACTGAAGAAGTTATCTTTGATGTGGTAGATGCCCCGTATGCTTATAATGTCATCTTCGGACGGGGCATGTTGAATCAGTTCGGAGCTGTGGCGCATCACAACTACTTGTGCATGAAGATGCCCACACAAGCAGGAGTCCTGACAATCTTCGGAGATCAAGCCATGGCTCGGAGGGCAGAATATGGTCACGGTCCTCCTCTTGATCCGAGGCAAGTAAACAGTGTCCAGGATAATGAAGAATTTTTTCAGCCTCCTCCGAAGCTTCGAAGAAGTCATTTCCAAGACCAAGTCCCGAAGGAGAGATTGCAACAAAGATCATTGTCAAAGATGGTAAAGAATACACTTTTCAATTTGGTAAAGATTTACCTCCTGAAGTTGCAACTTCCTTGGAAAAGGTCGTAGAAGAAAATTTGGATGTCTTCGCTTGGTCTGACGAAGATATCACCGGAGTCAATCGGGATATTATTGAGCACAGTTTGCTTGTAAACCCGAAGGCCCGGCCTGTTCGACAAGGGCTCCAGAAGATGTCCGCAGAGAGAGCTGCTCTAGCTAAAGACGAAGTTGAAAAACTGTTGAAGGCTGGGATTATCAGAGAAGTGGCCCATACAGAATGGTTAGCCAACCCAGTCTTCGTCAGGAAGAAGTCTTCCGGGAAGTGGCGCATGTGCATTGATTTCACATCTCTGAATAAAGCGTGCCCACGTGACCCCTACCCCATGCCCCGAATTGATCAACTAGTTGACTCCACTGCAGGTTCGGAGTTGCTAAGCTTCCTTGACGCGTATTCTGGTTATCATCAAATATGGTTGAAGCGCGAAGATGAAATCAAGACGAGCTTTGTAACTCCTTCGGGAGTCTTTTGCTATGTAAGAATGCCCTTCGGCCTAAGAAATGCCGGGGCTACTTTTTCAAGATTAGTTGCTAAGGCTCTAGGTCATCAATTAGGCCGCAATGTGGAGGCCTATATGGATGATATTGTAATAAAGAGTGCTTTAAAGCACCAACATAGCCTAGACTTAGCAGAAACATTCAATAGCCTTCGGGCATGTGGGATCCGTCTTAACCCCGAAAAATGTATATTCGGAGCTAAGGCTGGAAAGTTGTTAGGGTACTTAGTTTCAAGCAGGGGAATTGAAGCTAGCCCTACTCAAATAACTGCGCTGCAGAAGATGGCTCCTCCGGAGAATTTAAAGCAAGTGCAAAAGCTGACTGGACGTCTGGCCGCACTTAGCAGGTTTTTATCAAGGTCTGCGGAGAGGAGCTTGCCAATCTTTAAAGCTTTGAAAGGGTCCGAAGATTTTGCATGGACACCGGAGTGTCAGAAAAGCTTCGAAGATATTAAAGATTATCTCAGCAATCTTGCTACACTTACGGTGCCTATTGCGGACGAAACCCTACTCCTGTATCTTGCAGCTACAGGTTCAGCTGTCAGCGCAGTCCTTGTCAGAGAAGCAGATATCAATGGGAAGTTGGTCCAAAATCCTGTCTATTTTGTATCCGAAGCATTGTCAGGAGCGAAGACAAGATACTCCGAACTTGAGAAGTTCGTTTATGCTCTGATAATGGCTTCGAGGAAGCTAAGACATTATTTTTTGGCTCACAATGTAATTGTACCAACTTCGTATCCTTTAGGAGATATGCTCCGAAGCAAAGATTCCACTGGAAGGATTGGAAAGTGGGCAGTAGAGCTAGCACCCTTCGGCATATCTTTCCTGGCAAGGACAGCTATCAAATCTCAAGTCCTAGCAGACTTCGTAGCAGAGTGGACTCCACCTGCGAAGTTGACTCCAGAGCAATCAGATGACGGAGTTTGGATTATTTACTCCGATGGAGCTTTTCAAGCATCCGGAGCAGGCATTGGGGCAGTATTGATTTCACCGTCAGGGCAAAGAGCAATGTACTCCGCAAGACTCAACTTTAAGTCTACCAATAATATAGCGGAGTATGAAGGAATTTTATTGGGACTCCGGAAAGCACGTGCTCTAGGGGCTACAAGAATTATTATAAAGACAGATTCTCAGATAGTAGCAGGGCACGTAGACAAAAGTTTTCAAGTCCGACATCCACAGCTTGCAAAGTACTTAGAAGAAATCCGCAAGATCGAAGCACATTTCAAAGGTATTTCCATTCGGAGTATACCAAGAGCTGAAAACGTGCAAGCGGACATTTTAGCGAAGGCTGCAGCCGGAGCTGTGGATGTGCCTGACGAAGCTTTCTATGAGGAGCTCAATGTACCTTCGGTGCCACAAATTGCCTCTGCGGAGATTCTTTGCATTCCTAGTGCAGATTGGAAAGATTCGATCATAGAACTCCTGCAAGGAGGAACAAATTTGCCCGAAGAGCCCCAATTGTCAAGATTAAAGCTCAGAGCAAGAAACTATCAATTAATCAACGGTATATTATACAAGGCCGGAGTATGTTCCCCTCTACTCCGATGTATATCTCAAGCCGAAGGCCAAGAAATTCTTCGAGAAATTCACGAAGGCCTTTGTGGAAGCCATTTAGCCCCTAGAGCTCTGGCAGGAAAAACACTTCGCCAGGGGCTTTATTGGCCCACAATAACAGCTGATGCGGAGAGCTTGGTCCGCACTTGTCAAGGATGCCAGTGGATGGGTCGACGGAGTCATCGCCCACCAACAGCTCTTCAAGTCATTGCTCCGGTATGGCCTATGGCCAGATGGGGTATGGATCTAATTGGTCCCTTTCCGTTAGCAAAGGGAAATCTGAAGTTCGCAGTGGTAGCTATTGAATATTTTTCTAAGTGAGTAGAAGCAGAGCCCTTAACAGCTATCACTTCGAACAATGTACAGAAATTCTTTTGGAAGAACATTATTTGCCGGTTCGGAGTGCCTAGATATCTCACAGTTGATAATGGAACACAGTTCGACGCAGAACCCTTCAGGAAGTTTTGCGAAGACCTAGGCATTCAACTATGTTTTGCTGCAGTGAGACATCCTCAGTCAAATGGAGCCGTAGAGCGAGCCAATGGAAATATTTTATCAGGGCTAAATCGAAGAATAGTAGGATTATCAAAGGGACTGTGGACCGAAGAGCTTCCGAAGATTCTGTGGTCCATTCGGACTACACAAACAAGGTCCACAGGTTTTACTCCGTTCAGACTACTATTCGGAGATGAAGCTATGACTCCAACGGAGCTCAAAGGGGGGTCATTTCGCAGCACCGAACCGGACATCGAAGAAGAAAGACAAGCTTCGTTAGATTTGTCAGAAGAAACAAGACTTCGGGCTGTAGCTAATTTATCAAAGTATCATCAGCAGACGAAGACTTGGTATGACCCGAAGGTTAAGCTCAGCGAGTTAAGGCCGGGTCATCTTGTTCTACGAAGCATTATAGCACCAGGGAAGTTAGGCAATAAATGGGAAGGTCCATATCTAATTGTCCGCTCCGGACGCCCTGGTTCATTTAAATTAGCTAATTTAGAAGGTGAAGAGTTAGCACATACTTGGCATGCGGAGCACCTAAAGGGATACTTCGCATAAGGGCTCCTTGTAATTCGCTTGTAATCACCTCTAAATTAATAAAGCAT
The DNA here is from genome assembly GCA_019279435.1 of Zizania palustris. Lineage (NCBI taxonomy): Eukaryota > Viridiplantae > Streptophyta > Magnoliopsida > Poales > Poaceae > Zizania > Zizania palustris. The sequence goes on from JAAALK010000079.1 coordinate 19,594,273, forward strand.
ACACCCTGATAGTTGCCTTCCCCTTGTAGACTCCTAGCTTCCCGAGCGGATGCGCTGGAACGGAAGTCGATCGAGAGGGAAGTGTCATTAAGCTGGGCTATATTTCCGGACTTCGTACCCATAAAGTCGAAGCCTCCGGTGTGGTGGCTGAAATCCATCCGGAGCCCAAGTCTCGGCTTGTAGGCATCCGTAAAAGAGCCAATACCACATTCTACGGAGTCCAAGCCATTGGCTGGTAGACTTCCGTAAAAAGAGCCGAAGGTGGCCAAAATCTGCGGAGTCCAAGCTGCAGCTTGCAGACATCCGTAAAAAGAGCCGAAGGTGGCCAAATTCTGTGAAGTCCAAGCCATTGGCTGGTAGACTTCTGCAAAAATAGCTGAAGGTGGCTACAATTATACGGAGTCCAAGCCATTGGCTGGTAGACATCCGTAAAAAGAGCCGAAGGTGGCCAAATTCTGCGAAGTCCAAGCCATTGGCTGGTAGACTTCTGCAAAAATAGCCGAAGGTGGCTAAAAGCAAAACAACATTTGAGCCATGAGCTTCGAATGTCTGTTCATATAAGTCCAAAGTGACAAAATTCTTAAGACACTAAAGTGTCCTGAAAGTTATCTCAATTGATTTCTTTCATAAAACAAAGGTACCAAGTTACCATTCTTCTGACTACAAAAAGTCGAAGACATTTCATAAGATTTAAAAAGATCTTTAAATGACAGAGGGGCTCCGAACCCCCAAAAAATTGTGCTCCGAAGTTTTTCTTTGCGCATAACCATCTTTGAATACAGTTCGAAGTTGCTTATACCCAAAGAGGGGCTAGTAAATATGGAGACAATTTTAAATCGGCATTCATTATTAAAATAAATGTGTTTACAGATTACACTATGAAAAATTGGTATCTATACCAAGAAGGAATCGGAGACCTCTTCGGTCCCGGGAGCTAGGGGTGGAGCGACTAGTTCCAACATCGGAAGTTCTAAGAACTTTACGTTTAACTCTTTTCCTCCCCTTCGAAGCTCTAAAATCCTTCTGCTCTTGTTGAAGCTCGGCCCAAGTTCGAAGCCGCTCAGGGCTTCTTTCCCAGCTTCTAAGATCTTCAGATCTCTTATTTTGGGCTTCACCTTCGTCTTCGGACCAATTAGTGTCTTCAGAAGACGAGGTGTTTGCGTCAATCTCTTTATTTTCCTCTTTAATATAAGACAATACGTCTTTGATTACTTCGGGCGCAATAACGCCGGAGTCATCTCGAGGAATAAGAAATCGAGGACGTTTATAACTCTTTAGAAGTTCGAAGGTGTTCCACAGTGAGCGAAGTTCGCTGTTAAGCTCTAACACTTCGATATCTTCCATAAGAGGTAAAGCCTAAAAATATGACAAACAAGACTTTCATTGATAAATGTTTACAAGCATCAGTTTTACATAATCAAAAAATCCTAAGTAATTCCTAAACCTGCGGGTTCGGAGGAGGTTGACTGCTCGAAGCTTGACTCCGAACTTGCTTCTGGCGTTGGCCTTCATCAATCCAAGCCTTGATCGCAGAACGACCTTCGGCTCTCCACGAAGTTTGGAAGGCTCGCCAAGCAGCAGCCACGCCTTCGGAAGGAGTCAAAAGTCTCGCGTCGTCGAAGATGATGCAGCCCTCTGCGCTCGGAGTAATCATTCGGCCCAAATCCTCATAGTAACGAAGTAATCCAAGGGCAGACACTTGTCCGGAGAGTTCTCCATAACGCATGCCTGCCGTCTTCATTTGCTTCGCTGCTCCTTGGATCCTCTTTAACTGGCGTAGCAGAGTCACATTATCATCCGAAGGTAGTGATCCCGTAGTACCGAAGTACTCCAAGACACTTAGCATCTGCTCGATGACCTCCGAAGCCACCTTCTCAGACTTGAGTTTTTCCGCAATAAGTGCATCCTTGGCTGAAGTCGTTTCTGCTAAAACTCCAGAGATTCTAGCATTCTCCGTAGTCAAAGTATTCTTTTGAGTCCGGAGTTGGCCAGCCTCTTCCTGAAGTCTTACAAGTTCGGACCCCTTAGCAGCATCCTCCGTCCGCAGTCTTTCAATCTCCGCTCGAAGCACAATTCTTTCTGCTTCGAGCTCTTTCTTCGCAGCCTCCAAGCTTTGCCTAGCCCTTCGCTCTGCTAGTATTACATTATCCATCTGAGCTACTCGACCTTCGGAGAAGTTAAAATTTCTTTGAAGAGCTTCGTTCTCTTCCCGAAGTTGAGCAATTTCATTTTCGCTCGATAAAGCCGCAGCGCGGGCTAAGACTGCTTGCTAAGAAAAAAGAAAAACTGAAATAAGAAATTATTCATATATAATTTGCTATTTGGTTCGAAGATGCTTTATACCTGATAAGCTGCTCTTTCCACAGCAAGGTTAAGCTCCGAACCCTTCGCTCTGCTTAAAAGGGCTACCAGTTCTGTTTCCCCGACTTTGCGACTGGCTTGACCCAAAGGTTTAACCAAAGTCCCAAGTCCGGTTTTCTCCTCCAAAAAAGGAGTTATGAGAGGAAGCATTACTGAAGCCTTCTGATCAGCTCTGCTTAGCGAAGGTCCGGAAAGTTCTTCCGAGGCCCTTGGAACTTCTGAAGATGGCCCCCCCTCAGTTGATTCACTTTCATCTGTCGACTCAGATGAAGTTGATCCTTGAGTAGGGAGAGGCTCTATGTGTCTTTTTCCTCTTCCAGGCCCTTGTAGAGTAACCTCCGGCTGTGGCTCCGAAGTTGTCGAAGGTCTTTGAATGGTATCTTCGAGGGATACTTCGACAACAGGAGGCTCTAGAAAAACAGAAATATTATACATTGTATAATTTTGCAGAAATTGATAAGAATTATGCAAAATTTACCTTCGACATTCTCTGGGAGATCGAGCACCGGACTGATCGGAGGATCAAAAGTGTAGTCCTCATCCGAATCAGCCGTTAAATCTTGCACTGCAGGAGCATCGTCCTGGGGAGTCCTCGTTGCTTCTTCAGGAATCGAAGCCATAGTGACTTCGACCCCACTTTCATTCACAGGAACTTCGTCCTGAGTTACATCTTCTTGAACTACCGAAGTCCTTGGTTGATCAACATTATCTCCGGACTCCGGTACGTTCGCAGGTACTTCGGCTTGTGCGACCCTTTGAGTTTCATTCTCTTCCATCAGGTGCACAAGCAATCTCCCTGTTTCTTCTTGGGAGTCGGAAACCGAAGCTCTTGAGCTCGAAGGTGCTGGATCTGAAGGCGCGAGGTTCTTTGGCTTCTGAGCCACCTTCTTCACCGGAGTTTTTGCTGAACTCGAAGTTCCAGCCTCGGCTTTCCTTTTCTGGGGCCCTTTCTCCAAAGGCACCCAATCCATCAGAGGGGGCGGAGATAGCTCCAGCATTCCCCATACTCTGTTAAATCTCTCCCAACTCCCGACTAATTTAACTCGCCATTCTTTCTCGGACGGAGTTGGGGCACCAAGAATCTTCTCCGAAGCCCTTACAATTTGCTCTGAAGTAATAGGGGCTGAAGAAGCTAAAAAATAACTCGAGTTAGTTTTTCTTCGAAGTAATTATGTACAATGCATGTTGGATTCGAAGTTACCTGCAGGGCTCGAAGTATAATTGATCTTGCGAAGACCACCTTCTGAGTCATCCTCGAAGATGATAGGCCAGTTGGCCATCAACGGAGGAATTTGAAGTCCGATGAATTCTTCGGCCAAGTCTCGCATACTTAACCTTCGGCTGATTTTCTGAAGTAAGTTGAGGCGAGCTTCGAGCTGGCCTTCGTCAGGTTGCACTAAGGCCTCCTTCCGGAATTGGATTTCTTTGAGGGGCCCAGCCAGAGGACTGCTTGCTCCAACTTCGGCATAAAACCACCTCAGGACCCAGTCGGTGTACCATCTAGCATTGATGGCCTTAGCAGGGAATTGCAGGGCATATTCGTCTCGAAGCCTAAACTTAATGCTTCCGAAGGCAACCACCACTTTCTCACCTCCGGAGCATGTGAACGTCTTCGGCTGACAAGTCGCTCTATGAAGTGCAGCGAAGATTTCAGCCCTCCCCTCACAACCTTCGGCTCTCAACGCCCACTCGAAGATAGCTAATCTAGCTACAGCATTCGGAGATAGCTGGGGGAGGGTTACATGAAACAGGTCAAGTACTTCGGCCGAGAAATCCACAGCAGGGAGGCCCAAGCCTGCTTCGAAAAAAGCTTCGAATACCACAACCTCTCCGGGTCTCGGTGATGGAATTGATTCTTTGCCCGGCTTCCGAATCATAACTCCATTGCTAATCTTTCCCCCTGCTGTGATTGCCAAAGACTCTTTCTTGCAGGTAGAAGGCCCTAATTCAAAAGACTGATCCAAGTATTTGGTCGACGGTGGGCACAGACCTTGGTCATCGGCGATTTGGGGATTTCTTCCCCCTGCCGCCATGGATGTTGCCGCCTGCATCGAGGGTGCCGCCGCCAATGTCGCTGCTGCTGCCGCTGCGGCTGCTTGTTGCCGAGCCAAAGCCGAAGGAGGCGCAGATCCCTTGGTCTTCACCATTACGATCGCTCGATTACTTTGAAGAAATGGAGGCTAGGGCTCAAGAACTCAAAGGCTAGGGCTCAAGAACTCAAGGGGCTCACAAAGTTTTTGACTGAGAGAAAGCGGTGAAAAGGTAATCGGGTAAGTTTTGGGCTCTTTATTTATAGCCTAAACGTTCCGTTTGTTACCGTTTGGGCTCTGCCCTTTCGCATTCTCGCCCGTTATTTTCCTTCGGAAATAACGCATCATATAACTTCCGTTAGAAACAGAAACTAACGGCTATTTTTTCTAAGTCTAAAAAGACTTTCGAACTTCCTGAGTCAGTTCTAAGATAGTTCGAAAAGTAATTACCTTACGACTGATTCGAAGTTCATATCTTCATGCATTTCGGAGATAAAATAAAAACCAATAACCCCTATGATTGGTTATCTTTTCTTTCCGTATACTGCTCTCCTAACGTTACAGGTCGAACGGAGAAGCGTATTCGAGGGGCTACTGTTGGGGGAAAATATCTCATCTTCGGGGTTATTGCCAAAGCAGCATAAAGACAGTCAACCAGTTCGAAGATTGTCCGAAGACCATCTTCGAAGATGCCCAGAACCTCGTTCGAAGCCCGAAGACAGGCACTAGTTCGAAGTATGTCTTCGAACCAAAGCCCTTCAGGATCTTTTCTGCCAGCTAAGATGGAAGACTTATCTTCTATCCTATTAGATTAGTCTTTTACCATTTTAGCCCTATTAAAGAAACCGAATAGTTTCCCTAATGTCGGTTGTAATAGAGGGGTAAATAGGTCTTTTCCTTAATGTTTAGGCCTATAAATACCCCCCATTTCACCCTGTAATAGGGACCGATTACAAGTGATTCAATACACACTTTCAAACTATTCTAAGCTATTATCCTTTCGGAGGCTTAGAACAGTTTGTTTCACAAACACTTCGTTTGTTAGTTTCTTTTCTACAGAAACCTGTTAGCGTAATCTTTTACGCCAACACTGAGCAAATGCACATCAGTCTGATTCTCTTGAATTGATTCAGTTTCTGCCATAGTCTGTTGAATCTATTCTAGAATCAATCAAGCTAATATGCTTCAGGTCAACAAAATACCTTGTTTAGTTTTTCATATTAGTCTGATCTGAAAGTTTCTTTTCTGTATACTTTAGAGCAATCAATCTTTACCCTCAACAGTGCTGTCATTTCTGCCTATTGTTCCCCAAAACGTGTTGCCTCACCTGATCAAGTTTCATTCATTCAGAAGGTTGCTAGTATAGCATTCAGATTTAAGGGCAGAATCAAGGACTAATTAGATTCTGCTTTATGCATGATATGGTTTCCTTGTTCTGATTTTTTAATCTGCTGTTTTGACACATTTTCAGAACTGAACTTTGAAGCTATGAATTTTCTGGTTGATGTCTAATTAAGTGTTGTACTTTCTAAAAGTCTATTTTCAGCAATATTACTCATCTAATTGTGCTAGTCTTTCTCACGTATATCTTGTCCATTCCTGAATTTGAAGGTAAATTTAAGTATGATGAGATTGGTTGTTTCAGGAAATTGAGTTGAAATCTAATCAGAACTCAATCTGAATTCAGAATTGAACTTCTGTCCAGTTTTCAGACTTGCAATAGTAATCTGCAATATAGTTTCAGAATTGAATTAAATTCAGTGTGACCTTTTCTGATTCCTGCAAGCTCTAATATACTTTTGCTGAACTAAATATCTCTGCTACTTGTCACAAACAGTTTGTTCTGAATTTTAGTATTCTGAAAGTACTATTCATTGTCAAGATTTTTGCAGAAATTTTGTGATCTCAACTAAAATCCATTAGTGTCAATCTGATTCATCATCTGAAACTTGATCCGAGTTTATGTGTGGTTTTTAAATCTGTTTTCCCAGTTGGATTCAGTCTGTTTGATTGCCATGTCAGAAAAGCTACTATGATACAATGTTTAATCAAAGACAAATTACTAAAATTCAGATTCTATCTATTTTCGCTATCTTTGAACATTGTCGGGTTTTCAATAGTCGACCACCTTCTGTCGGAGTTTCGATTACCGACTCAGAACTGTATTTCAGCAAACCATATTTCGACAAGATCATTTCGACAGTTGATACTCCGATTTGGAAGAAAAATTTTATTTGAACTATTTGATCTGAATTCTTAACAAGTGTTCATCAAGTTTGAGTTTGCAATCTTTTAGAGGTGCAATGGGTGTTTTGAACAGGCCATCAGATTCATGAGAATTTGTTGAGGCGCTTATTCACCCCCCTCTAGTCGCCATTCTGATCCCACATTGTTCAAAAGGGTCCCTAATCTTGTCATCATGTGGGATAGTGATGATACATGGATTAGCGCATCCAACTGATTGATGATTATGTTTCATAGATCATAGACATAGAGATGTCAAATCAGTGATGTGGACACATTTTGGTGAACATGGTGTTGGACAGACCCACTTGAGATACTACTTGGATTGTTATTGTAATGTGCCAACAGTTGTCATCTCAAATGGTGTACCTACAGAGTCCTTAGACCTGAGATTATCATTTGATTCGAAAATGCGTAGTGACACACTTAGATGCTTCCATACGCTATTCCATAATAGGGTAGTAATAAGGGTTATTTTTAGGTGTGTTGTGAAACATGTCTTGGGATGTAAGCGGTCAAGATGGAATTCACACTTCCTAATAATGGGAGAGTCGTCTTGGGCCCCTCGACATATTGGATTGGAAAAGTGCATGGCCATGCCACTATGACTAAGGAGTTAGTCATGATTTGAATCTGATACATGATCGAGTGAAATGTCGAGCTATACAGCAGGGTGGTACGTATCTCGCCTTGAGCTTGAGTGATGGCGTGTGGTAAAGGGACTAGTGCTTGAGTATAAGAAGGTTCATGAAAATTTGATTTTGTACACTTTTTGGCAGGGTCAATATGTGCTGTTAGGTACCACTATTGATTAGTGAGTCGGAAACGGTTTCTGGTGAACAGCCGTTAGTGTATGAACCTATCGGGTCACACACTGGAGGGGATGGATTAAAAACATGCAAATAATTTGTTCTTATGCAAGTGGGAGATTGAAGGATATGCCCAAGAAAATTTCGTGGATCGAAAGTTCCGATAAGTAGTATTAGAAGTGCCGATTATTATCTGGTTTCGATATAGAGAGCAAATGTTGCTTCGAAAGTTCCGATATGGTATCAGAAGTTCCGATATCGTATCGGAAGTTCCGAGGTGGGCGATAACATATTGGATCTGTTACATATCGTACTTGTTGGTGTAAAAGATTACGCTAATAGGTTTAGGAAATTAAGTGTTTGACAAACCAAGTGTTTGTTTGAGTAAACTATTCCAAGCCTCCGAGATGGATAATAACTTGAGATAGTTTGAAGTGTATATTGAATATCTGAGTATTCGATGTCCTTTATAGAGTGAAGAGGATTATTTATAGACCGAATACATGGGAAAAGACTTCTTTACCCTCTAATTACAACCGACTAAGAAGATACTGTTTAGTATTCTTCGTAGGGTTAAAAGAATAAAAGGCTAGTCTAATTAGTGAGAAGATAAATCTTCTGTCCTTGCTGGCAACCCCCCTACGGGTGAAGAGGCTTCGGGAGGCTTTGTTACACCGAAGCTTTGATGGATGTCTCCGCTGTTTAAGGCTCCGAACCAACGAAGCCTTATTGCCTTTAGGGTCTTCGAAGAACAGAGTTCCTGACTTCATTTCTTCTGCTTGTGTCAACATGAAAGTCCTTGGCCTGTTGAGGATGAAATATTTCCCCCCAACAGTAGCCCCTCGAATACTTCTCTCCAAATTGTCTATGCAATGAAGAGGGCAGTATACGCAAGAAATAATTTCATGCTTAAAATTTAGACAGGAACTTAAAAAACTTTACCATTCTTAGAAACATTTGGAAATTGAAGGGCTTTTAACCAACTTGTGCGGAGATTTTTACTGCAATAGCTTCGGAGTTGGATATTTGGTGGAGCCATTATAGCCGTTAGTCTTTCCAGCCATTATACTTTAGAACCGTTAGACTCAGAAATAGAGCCATTACTTCTTGGGAAGCTAATGGTTGCTTCACCTCTATAGACGTAATAGAGCACCCAAACGGCACACCGCAACGCACAGTACAAAGAATACATGCTATAAATAAGAAAGTAAAGGTAAATTTCGAATACTTTACCGACTGCTTTCACATTTCACTTTTCTTCTCCCCGAGTTCATCCTTTCAAACTCTACCTTTCTCTAATGGTGAAGACAAGCCACCAAGTTCTAGTTCATGCTTCATCATTGGCTCGGTAGCAAGTAATGGCGGCGGTGGCCGGACCCTCAAACAACCCTTGTCCGTCTGGTCCTCATGACCTCCGCTCGGCGTCTACCAAGTATATAGACCAATCGTATAGCTTGGGGGCATCGTTGTGCTCGAAGAAGTCGATCGCTGCAGCAACTGCCGGGAAGATGGGACCTGGAATCAAGATTCGCAAACCTAGGGGTGAAGTGATCCTGGCACCATGCGCCAGAGAGGTGGTGGTGTTCGAAGAAATCTTCGAAGCTAGATTGGGACTCCTGACAGTGGACTTCCTCTCTAAGGTATTAAGGTTGTTCCATATCACCTTGCCCCAACTTTCTCTGAGTGCTATTGCTCATCTGGCCATCTTCCAATGGGCGATGCAAGCTGAAGGATGCATCGGGAAGGCGGAGATCTTCACGGCTCTTCATAAAGCTTCGTGCCAGCCGAAGACTTTTACGGAAGCTAGAGGAGAGAAGATGGTGATTGCCTTCGGGAGCATCAACTTCCAGCTCTTGGAAGAATTCTAGGACCGGTTTCCAACGAAGGCCATCAATGATAGATGGTATTCAGACTGGATCCTCTGCTGGTTCTACGCCGAGGTGGGGACAGACTGTGCCTTGGTCAGACCCTTGGAGGACATTTTCTACTGGAGGAAGGTGGAGGTCCAAGCTGACCCAGGTCAACTTCAAGTTCGTCTCAGGTTGCTGCACTCTGTGAGTTGTCGCATGACTATGCGTGACTTAGCGGAGAAGTTCATCAGACTCCAGATCCCTCCTCTGATGGCTGCTTGGCCAATCAACTTTGAGGAAAACCTAGAGGGGGGACTTTGGGAGATCCCTTCAAGCTTCGCAGGTAAACTTTCCATATACCCTACAAAGTGTTTTGCAAGTAGTATCGATTTTACAGAAATGACTTAATTAAAATGACATCTTATCTTTCAACTCCGCGTGTGACCCTTACTCCGGAACAAATCGTCCGAGCTGCAGAGAAGGTTCTCGGAGCCCCTACGCCCGTTGAAAAGGAGCGGAGGGTCATGTTTGTCAGGAGTTGGGAGCGATTCAACCGAGTGTGGAGTGTGCTCAGAGTTGAGCCCTCAACTCTCCCAGACTGGTCCGCTTTGTACCAGGCTCTGAAGAAAAGGAAGGCGGAAGCAGGGCCTTCAGGATCAATGAAGACACTTGACAAAAAAGTGGTCCGAAAGCCGAAGGTCCTCACTCCTTCGAAATCTCCAGTCTCATCGTCGGAACAATCTAAAGATGAAGACGATGCGAACATGGCGATGGCGGAGGAGTTCGAGGCCCTTCTTGCTAGGGACGAAGACTCTCTCGAATGGGAGTTGAAGTCTCCGTTCGAGAAGACGCGGTGGTGGCACCTACCATTGAAGGTGACCCTGAGCAGGCGGAGACTGCAAATGTCCTGTCTAGGTAGGTAAATGATCCTGCCATGGAAGAAGGTGTAGTCGAGTCTATGGATACCCAAGTCTTGTCTCCAGACGAAGTAATAGCTGCAATGGTCGAAGATATCTCCGTAGCTATTCCTTCGGTTCGAAGTCCAGAGTCTGAAGAGGACTTTGGATAGATGTTTGAGCCCCCGAGCAGTCTAGTGCTCATTCGGCAACAAGATGTGGAAGGTAAGCCTCAGCTGAATACATTCTCTTCTCTCCTTTTTATCTTTACAATTTAAACAATGTTATTTACCTTTGGTCCTGTTGGGGGAATAAGTTTTCCCTTGAACAGGGGCCAAATGACGTCAGCCTCCGACAACCATCGGCCCGGAGCTCAACACTGTCGAAGCATGTCTATATCTGAAGAAGCTATTTCTAAGTCCCAAAGTTCACTTCGAAGCCCTCTGGAGCGAGGCCTCTGAACCCCTTCGGAGCCCTCCGAATCGAAGCCCCCAAGATCCCTTTGAAGTTTGCAGAAGCTAAGTCTTAGGCTAGTTTCAGAGTTATCCTCCGGGCTAATTTCGGAGTTAACCTTCGAGCTCCTTTCGGAGCCCCTCAAAGCCAGTCTTCGGACCCTTTCCAGCCAATTCGAAGCTAAGTCTCCAAGAACCCAGTTCGGAGTTCAGTTCGGAGTATACTTCGAAGCCCACTTCGGAGTGTACTTCGAAGCCTCCCTTGCGGCCTCCGCCTGAAGAGCTCCGGCCCCTACTCCAAACCCAGAAATATCTGCACCTTGCTACAGTGTAGAAGTCATACCAGGGGCCCCTCTGCCCCTAGTAGGTCATTTAGCTGGTCAAGAAGTGACGTTTGTCTGACACATCTGTAAAGATGTAAAGCACTTTGTACAGTAGCTAGCCCTTTTTTCCCTTTTGCCCCTATAAGCCTATGACTTATGGAGGGCATTTTGGTCTTTTCCTTTGGCCTGCGTGCCTATAAAAGCAGGGCCAAGCCCTTGTAACAGGTTAGCTTCTCCAGGGGCCATGAGAGCCCCGAGATTCATTAGACTCCATCAAGGCATAACCTGCCAAATCCACCACAAACTGGACATAGGGCTATTATCCCTTAGGGGAGGTCCGAACCTGTATAAATCTTTTCTCCTTCTGAGCGAACCCTTCGAGGTTCATTTTACACACCATACACATATACAAAACCTGTGTTGTAGCTAACACAATTGCTACAACAGTTGGCGCTGTCCATGGGGACCTTAGTCCTAAAAGCTAAGTTCTCTGCCACTGTCTGCAATTCGAAGTGCGCTTGAGGGGGGAGCTTCGAAGCTTTCTTGCTTCGCGCACCCTCCGGCAAGGGGCTTCGGGTGCAGTTTGAAGGCCATCTTCGCCTTCCCCCATCCTTTGCATTTCGGAGCTCACCCTCCAGCAAGGGGCTCCGCTTCATATGTCGAAGACTGTCAAAGCCCCAGGGGCTACGAGGCAAGTTTTCACCCACTTTACGAGGTATGTACACTGTCGAAGCATCCCTTCGATGTACCAATCTGCAATTACATTAATATAAAATCGAAGCCCTGCTTCGCCTTGAAATCGAAGCAATGATTGGCCTTAAGGTCGAAGCCTTGCTTCATCCTTAAAGAAAACTTTTGTTGCATCTTGTTAAAAGTTGAAGCCTCGCTTCATGTTTTAAAACCGAAGCTATGCTTCGTGTTTTGAAATCAAAGCCTCGTTTCCTTTTAAAGATTCAAAGCCTTGCTTCATCTTATCAAAAACCTGAAGCCTTGCTTCACCTTGTTTAAAATTTGAAGCCTTGCTTCGCTTTACAAAATTCGGAGCACCCCTCCGAAGGCTACACAGCGCCTCCGGGCCCGTAACAGTGGGCTTTGAGACTTTCGGGCGATGGCTCGGCAAGTCCAGGATTCTAGGCTCTGGCCTGATGCATCCTCGGGTCGAAGGTGGACCAGGGTCATAGGTGACCCAGAGTCGTAGGTGCCTCAACCTATCGCAGGTTCGGTGAATCCACACAAAATATCCTTTTCATTCACTACAGGATCAAGCTCAAGAAGCCTTGCTTCGCTATCTGAACACGCACCGAAGCCTTGCTTCGCGTGACGTGATCTAATCTAAAAATTAAGCATCTCGAAGTCATGCTTCGCTTAAAATCTAAGTGCGTTTCGGAGCCTTGCTCACGCACAACATCCAAATCCAAGCATGTCGAAGCATGCTTCGCTTAATTTGGCTACGCTGAAGCCTTGCTTCGCTCCAAATTAACATGTTCGAAGCCCAAAAGAGGCCTTCGCTCGATGTGTTATAAGCATCTGAAGCCGCCAAAAAGGCGCACCCCTTCACATTTTTAATTGCCCGCACCAGCAACGACTAAGTCCCTAGCTGCCACGAGCAAGGGGGAAGTATGCAGACGAGTGTGAAAAGCTAAAAACGTTCGAAGCCATCAAACCATGCAAAGCATGTAGACGAAGTATGCAAATACAAGAAATTCCATTCATTGAATGATAATTGAGAAGTATGTTACAAATACACTTCAAAAACAAAATTACGAGTAGTCTGTATCTAAGCCTAAGAAAAAGTGAGCTTGAGGTCCCAACCCTCGCTTGCCCTTCTTTCGGCCAGGGCCCCATCGGCTGGACGAAGCCTCGTTGGAGCCTACTCTCCCACGTCCGGTTCGTCCACGCCCCGAAGCCCGCAGACCTCGTCTTCCACTCTGTAGGTTAATCCAAGTCTGCGAGGCAGGCGGTGCCGTGTCGAAGGCAGAGAAGTCTAAGGCTTCATCGCCTGCCAAGGCCGTTCACGAAGGCTGTACCCCCTCGCTACGTGAGTCTACTGCGAAGCAGCTTAGGTCTGGCGAGGATGAAGATCTCCGAAGGGGCTCCGTCTTCACGGTAGCCAGCAGCTCCTGAGCCACTTCGGGGATGGCTTCATCGTTAGGCCCCCTCGGAAGTTTAAACCGAGGGGGGCCTTCAGACCTAGCTACCTCGAGGACCACCCACAACTAGCGAAGTTCTTCAGAGTCCTCAAGTACATCGAAGTCAACATTAGGATGCTGAGCCTAGGCATGTATAAAGTACCCCCACATTTATATTAATAAACTGATGAGTTTTTACAATCCTACAGCTAAGAATTGCAAGGAGCCTAAGGAGATCTACACCTTCGGAGGCGGAGGGGCCGACGTCGAAGGCTGAGCTGGCAAGGCATGTGCCCTGGCTCGGCGAAGGCGGATGGCCTTCTAGAGTTTGAGGATTGCTTCGCAGCCTTGAGCCTTCCAAGGATCCTAAAGTCACCGCCAGGCTCCGCGGACGCCGGCTGGAGGCATCACCAGGTGATGGCCTCTGAAGGCTGCCGGAGTCGCCGAGGTTGCTGCTTCGAGGTGGTTGCACCCCGCGTCGTGAAGCATTTGCAACACCCCTTGACCCGCCACTCGGCCGGCCATCAAGGCAAAGCCCTTCAAAGATTGCTTCGCCGTCGCAGCCACCACCTTCAAAAAGTTGACGCGGTCCCCAATTGGATCCTGACTTCCGAAGTTTGGAGCCCGACACTCGGTCCCAATTTGTTCTAGGACCTCGGCCAGGCTCAGTGTGGCTTTATCGATATTGCCAACGACGAAGTTTTCAAGGCAACAGCCAGCTTGGCGAAGCTTGGAGTTCTCCTCCGCCAGCTGGGCTCCGGCATCCTTTGCAGCTTGAAGCTCCGCTCGGAGCCTGTTGATATCCGAGGCCAAGGCTTCCTTTGCCTTGTCAGCCTCATCCCTCGCCGCCTCGGCTGAGGCTTCGGCCCGCCTTCGCTTCTCGGCTTCCACCGAGACTTCGCGTCGGAGGGCATCCCTCTCCTCTGCCAAGCGTGTCATCCACCTGTCCGTAGAGGTTGACGCTGCAGCGTTCAGTGCGAAGGCTTGAAAGAGTTCAAGAAAATCGTAAGTGTTGATCGAAGACCAAAGTATGACTCGAAGGCTGCCTAGGACTTCGCTCACCTAGATGAGGGCTTCGTTTGCGTTGATAAAGAGGTCCATGGGGCTCGAGTGGCTGAGTTGAGCCACTAAGCCTCCTGCCTCCGCAGCTGCGCAGCCCTCACGGAAGTCATGGATGGCCGCCTCCATCACGGACCCCTTCAGCAGCAGAGGTCGGACAATTTCCTCCACCTCAACCTCATGCACAGGCTTCGGCGGAGTTGGGCTTCGGTCAACCACCTCAACATGTTCATCATCTCGGGGGTCCCCTTCGTCACGACCATTGCCTCCGTCTTCTTTAGACGAGGAACTATCAGACTCCGAACTGCTGCTACCATTGCTGCTACTGCTGCTGCCGGAGGCCTCCGTTGGCTTCGGTGCGGTGGGCCTCGCACTGGCATCATCTTCTGCAAAAAAGTTCAAGTCAATATCCACATATAAAGATAAGTATGTTTAAAGTATTTACCTTCGTCAGAGATGTCTTCGAAGGTAGAGGGGTCAATGTGTGCCCCCCAATCCTTTTGCTGCGAAGTTGGCGCTTCGACCTCCGTGCCCGAAGCTGTCACCGTCGAGGTCTTCGCTACCACTTCGGTAGCTGTTGCCAGAGCCCTTGCTGGCTCCGCTTTTGTTTGAGGGTTTGTGACCGTTGCCTCCTCCGAAGTAGGGGCTTTTGTGATGAGTGATTGACAGATTTTACCCTCTGATTCGAAGGGGTCCCTCCGAAGGGGTTCGGAGGTTGGTTCTCCGAAGGTGTTCGGAGGCTGTTTCACCGAAGGGTTTTGTCGGTCTGTTTGCTGCAGCTGTTGCAGCAGAGTGTGCCTGTCGGAGGGGTCCGACAGTACACGATGATTGGCTGTACCAAAGGTTTCGGTATTTTGGGTGGTACACCGGAGTGTGTATCGAAGGTTGCTAACCTGGAGAGGTCTCCGGGGTACTGGATACACTTGTCTGCTTCTGTGGTGCGCAGGGGACTTTGGAGGCGACGGACGGTTCGTAGCAAGTGAAACTGGGTCAAGTGGGAGGCTTGATGCTAGGGGAGCAGAGAGCTCCGTCACGAAGGCTACGAAGGGGTCGAGGTCGGACCTCGGGTCGAGGTGCGCCAGGAGAAGGCAGTAAGTGTGGAGTGTGACTCCAGGTGAAGGTACTCCGAGACGAAGTCCTCGGAGGCGAGGCACTTCGAAGGGTACTCCAAATGGAGTGACTTCGGAGTACGGTGGATCAAATCCTCAACAGAGGAAAGGTGTTCGAAGTGTGCTCCGGAGGGAGACACTCGAAGGTATACCCGACGAAGTCGAGGTGCATCGAAGGCATGGTCTGGATGAGGCTCGTCGAGGAGTGTGCTCGGGGAGAGACACTGCGACGAAGTGCTCATAGAATGCTTCATGCGGAGGCCTTGGACGAAGGAGGGACTTCGAAGGGTGGTACTCCGAAGGTGGGTCTTCGGAGTGTGGTTGTCTTGATTTACTTCGGCCATGCATGGCTTCGGTACACGGACTGACGGAGTTCGAGCTGGGAGAAGCTACGAAGCCGTGGTGGTCCACTCCGAAGGTGTTGGTGCGAAGGCCCAAGGGCTTTGACGGCTTCGGCTCAAAACCGTCACTGTATCGAAGGCTGACTTCGGTGAAGCGAAGGCCGTCAGGCTCAAGGCTTCTCACCGAAGCTACTGCACCCCTCGCGTGCGAAGGGGGGCTTCAGAAGGGTCCAAGACTGTAAAGGCTGACAGTGTCTGCTCTACAAAAAGTTGACGCTATCCCCTTTGCAAAGCTGACAAAAGAAGCCTCTAAATAAAGTAGACTACCTTTTGTACCCCTCTGTTCTGATGAGACAAAACCAATGTAAACCCTAGGGTAAAGTAGTCAATTCACATGGGTGAATAGTGACTATAAATAGTGGAGGATGGGTAGGTCGCATTAACACTTTGAGCATTCATTGTAGAACTCCTGTGCTAGCCACCACACTCTCTGTATTCATCCTGTGAGTTCAATTGTTGTGTTCCCTGTTCAAGCATCGAAGTCTTGATTTTGTGTTCAGTTTCTGCTTGAGCTTGTTTGCATACCTCAATGCATGCTTCGATCTCTTGAGTGTCACTTCGATTGACTTGAGGTAGTGCACCGAAGCCTGTTTTGGCAAAGTGTGTTTGAGCGAAGTGTGTTTTTACAGTGTGTGTTCGCTCTGTGTAAACTGAAGGCTAGACCTCGCTGTTTACTAGTGAAGCCCTGATCGAAGCCCTTTTTCTTCCTCTGTCGAAGTCCTCGGTGAAGTATGTTTAGTGTGCGTTTAGACCTTCGAAGTACGAAGCCCAGCACCAGTTGCTGTCGCTAAGTATTTGGTCGAAGTCCTCAGAGGGTAGTCCGCTCTTGCGAAGGGTGAAGTGCGAAGCCTGCTCGAAGCACCCTATGTGCGGAGCCTGCACTGACTTAGCAGAGCTGATTTTTTGGGGTTGTGGGTGGAGCGAAGTCCTCTTGGCTTCGAACTTTTACTCCTTGCGAAGCCTCTGTTTGGAGCCGTCAAATACCTCCAAACCTGAACTTCGAAAGGTGTGTTCGAAGCCTGTTCCGCAGAAGACAGATTTAAAACAGAAGGCTATTTTAGTCTGAAATTTTCAAAGCTCCCATTCACCCCCCCCTCTGGTCACCGTTTTCGGCCCAACAATTGGTATCAGAGCAGGTTAAGATCACCAGTTGACCTTAACCGGTTTTGTGATCTGTTGGCGACATGGACAGAGTTAGTAAAATACCTCTGTTCGATGGGACTGATTTTGCATACTGGAAGGTGCGCATGGAGGCTTACTTGCTAAGCCAAGGAAATGCAATTTGGGAGATTGTGGACTCACAATACTCCATCCCTGAAACTCGCACCTCTCAAACAGAGAAGGATCAATATAATGCCAACTCCAAGGCAAGAAATATATTGTTTATTGGTTTGAGCCGGAGTGAGTTTGATAGGGTACAGCACCTTAGGACAACTAGGGAAATTTGGACCACTCTCACTATTCTTCATGAGGGCTCTACTCATATTAAGGCCAGGCGCCAAAGCACATACAATCAACAGTAACAGCTGTTTGTGCAGGCACCTGGTGAATCAATAGATGCCATGTTTTCTTGTTTTGATGCAATAGTGAGTAACTTGCGGTCCAACGGGACACTTGCTTACAATGATCATGATAGGGCTATCAAGCTTCTCTATGCTCTTGATCGTAGCATATGGGAAGTGAAGATATCCAGCATTGAGGAGTCCGCGGGTTATGACACACTGACCTGTGATGAGCTCTTCAGCAAGCTGAAGTCCACAGAGATTGCCAAGGCATCTCTTGTAGTGCATAGGAACTCCTTGTCACAGCCATTGGCACTGGTTTCTAGCACTAGCCATGGCACCACTGCAGAACCAAGCACATCAGGCACTTGTGTTTTTGCAGATGGTTTTGCTTTGTCCTCCCTGGTCTCCGTCACTAAGGAGCAGGTGGATACTCTAGATGATGATGAGCTTGCTCTCATTGCCAGGAGGTTCACCCGTTTTCACCATGAGAGATGAGATCAGAGGAGAAGTCGTTTCAGTGGTTGTTTTGAGTGTGGCGACACTTCTCACATCAAGGCCAATTTCCCTAAACTCAAGAAGAGAGATGAGAGTGAGCACCCCAAATACCACAAAAAGGAGAGGAAGCCTTTTGTGAAGGGCAAGCGCGGCAAGGTGGCTAAGACGGTAGCCAAAGCCGCTTCCAGAGCATTTGTTGATGTTCTCAGCGACATCGACACCTCCTCAACTGAGGAGTCGAGCTCTGAGGAGGAGTCCCCACGGAAGGAGGAGAAGAAGGACAAGAAGGGACGAGATTTCACCGGCCTTTGCTTCATGGCCGACAGCGATCACAGAGGCGATGAGCTTGACTCATCTGAGGTACCACTATCCTATGACCAGCTTTTAATTAAACTAGATGAGCTGAATGAAGTAGTTCTTGGTCAGGATAGATTACTTGTGCAAGCTGCTAGAGAAAGAAAAGACCTTAGACTTAGGCTAGAATCTGTTTCTACTGATTATGCCATGCTTAAGTCTAAAGTTAATGATGCTGAATGTGAATCTTGTACTGTTGTCGTGGGTGAGCTTGCTCAGTTGCGTTTTATACATGCTCAAACTCTATCTGAGCTTGAGACTGCACATAAGCAGCTTTTGGTGGTTGATTCTAGACCTCATGATATAATTGAATGCATGAACTGTTCTTTATTACGTGAGAGCATTGATTTATGTGATAAGCATGTTCATGACTTAGAGGCTAGATTGGAGAGGGCCGGTAGTTCTAAGGATGTGCAACCTATTTGTGACACTTGCATAACCCTAAAGGACCAGCTAGGCACTGTTAGAGAGCGAGCTGAGAACCTAATGACTGAAAATGAATACCTGCTTTCTGTGGTTAACAAATGCACTGAGGGAAAGGGTAGGATGGACTTGCTCTTGGCCAAAACCAAGATGTGTGCTGATAGGGCAGGGTTAGCTCTAGGATTGGGTTTTGAGAGGATTCCTTCAGACAGTGAGAACAAAATTGTTTTTACCTCACCCACTACCTTATAGAAAGAGAGAGCTCTGTTAGACACTCCATCAGCCAAAAAGCCTACCCGGACTCCAAAGAAAACCACTCCTCCTGGCAAGAAAATCCCTCCCAAGAAAACCACTCAGCAGAAGCCCAAGGAGCCTGTGAGAGTTTCTCCTATGATCCATGAGAGTGCCCCTAGGAGAATTTTTCATTGTTCCTATTGTCAGCGGGTGGGTCATTTGGTTGGGTTTTGTTTTCATCGCATCAAGGATGAGCGACGCTCTCAGGCGATGAGTTTCCAGGACATGCATTACCCATCTTTAGGTATGCATGAGTCTGATTTTTATTCTCGTCCTGTTTTCGAGGCTCCTCGTACTTCTCGGAGAGGTTTTGCTCCTCGAGGTGTTCACCATGTTCCATATGGTGGTAGACCCCGGGTGAGTAGCATTGTACCTCATCAGAGTAGACCTCGTCATGTTGTTAGATCACAGCATGTAGGTAGACCTCGCACTTTGCATCATTCTGATTATCCTGTGCGTAGACAGTCTATTTTTACTGTGCCTACTACTCGTATCACTGAGTGCTGGATGCCTCGTCATATTTTCACTCACCCCAGCACTGAGCGATCGAGATTCTCTTATCATGTGTAGGCGGCAGACCGAGGCTTGGAGGGCACGTGGATCATGGACTCCGGTTGTTCGCGCCATATGACCAGAGATGCAGCATGGTTCTCCAGCCTCACAACAACCAAGCAAAGGGAACATATCACCTTCGGCAACAATCGAAGGAGTAGAGTGAAAGGTAAAGGTGTGGTAAGAATTAACTCGAATTTCACTCTCAAGGATGTTGCTTTGGTTTGAAAACCTGGGATACAATTTGCTTTCTGTATCTCAGTTGCTTGATGAGGGCTTCGAAGTGCGATTCCGTTGCGATACTTCGCAAGTACTCAATTCTGATGGCGTTGTGGTTTGTAAGATCTTTAGAGTGGAAGAGTTTTTGGAGCTGATTTTTCTAAGTCATCTGGTTCTTCTCATTGTCTTGTTGCACATTCTACTTCTGAGCTTTGGAAG